>CAOLHI010003289.1:0-190065 GCA_948474755.1 Ctenosaura bakeri | reverse complement strand
AGATCACCCAATGGGATTCCATGGCCAAGTGGGGAATCAAACCCTGGCCTCAGGGTCGTAGTCCAACATTTAAAGCACTAGTCATGCTGGCTCTCAAAGAGGAGTTTACTCAGGCACATTTAATTGGAAATCTCCCAAGCTCAGGAAAGAAAGCTCTGCTACCCTTGTTGTCCTGCCTATGATGGTTATGCTAATGGCACAAGCCAAAATGAGATTTTCTGGGAGTGTGTCAAGAAAAGCTGTCGATCTGATCATAGTGTTGTAAGAGACCCTAAGGCCCACTAAGTTCAACCCATGCCATGTAAAGCACACCTGAGAGGTGGCCATCCCAAGTTTCTTTAAAAAAACCCCAAGGAAGGAGAATCAACCATCTTCCAAGGTAGCCTATTTCATTGTTAAAGAGCTCTTACTATCACAAAGTTCTTTATGATGTTTATTTGGAATATCTTTGCTTGAATCCATTAGTTCACATTCTATCCTGAGGAGCAGCAAGAAACAAGCTCACTCCATTTTCAAGTATTGAAAGATGACTACTATATCACTTCTCAATCATCTCTTCTCCAAGATAAAGACAACCATCTCTCTCAACCATTACTCATACAGCTTAGTTTCTAGACCTTTTATCATCCTAGTCAACCTTTGGACATGCTACAGCCTGTTAATTTCCTGCTTACACTGTGGAGTCCAGAACTTGATACAGTATTCCAGATGAGGTCTGACCAAACACAATAGAGTGGCACTGCTAAATCCTTTGGTCTGGATGACATAAGGTCTGTTGATGTAGCTTAGAATCATGTTGCCTTTCTTTGCCACTGCCGGCTCATGTCTGGTCTACCAAGATCGTATTCTCAAATACTGATGTCAACTCAGGTGTCACCCATCTTGTCTTTAAAACTGGAGCAACAACAACCTGTGGCACTCCAGTTGTTACACTTCTTCAGGATGATGAGGAACTATTAAGGCACCCTCTTTGGCTTTGGTCTATACGCCAGGTATAACAGTGGTATCATCCAACCCATACTACCAGCACATCCACAGGAATATCATGGGGGACTCAATCAAAAGCTTTACTCAAATCAAGATACACTACATCTACGACAGTCCCCTGATCTACCAAGCTTGTAACTCTATTAACAAAATATTTAAGATTAATCTGTTATGATGGATTCTAAGACCTTGACAAATCTCCAAACATATCCTAAAAGTACATCAGTCCTGGAGGCCACACTGCAGTCAATACAGGTAGAAGGAGAAAGAAGGGAAAAAAAGAAGGAAAGAAGGGACGGAACTGTGCCAACACCTACTGACAGTGAGCTGGTAACACTTTGAATGTGGTAGTTACTTCACCATAGAGTCATCTTTCCTCAAAGACTGCTCTGGCCATGAATAATGGCCCAAAGTCACAAATAAGTAAACCACTGTCTTCTCATACAGCTCCCAGAGTTAAAACAGACACACCACTCTGGAAAACAGCAGAAGCTAGAAAACACAGTCCACAGCGCTCAGCAGAATAGTTTGGACAAAACAAGCGTGCTCAGTGAGGAGGTCTGAAATCTACCTTGGTGTTGCTGGGTTACTCTTTGAAGAGACATTTAGAAATGGGCCTGCTTTAAATATACTTTGACAGCCATTCCATTCTTCAAAAAGAGACCAAGTATGGAGTGAACTGTAAAAGAAAAGTCTAACTATAATTTAAAATCTGTACAGAAAACAAAAACTGCAACAAACTTTTGATCTTTTCAACCTTAAAGCTATCTCTTAATCTTCACATTTAGGTGACACTGGTATATGCCTTCCTGCTTGTAAGTGACTGTCACAATGCATCTGTCCAGGATGTGAAGATGCATTAAGCCAAAGTTAATGTTAATCTCTTCAAAACCCTTTTGTCTTTGCTCCTATATAGCTGCCACTATGAACCTTCTATTGTCCACCATCCTGTTCAGCTAAAACTAAGCCTTCCTGTAAACTACAGGTTAGTTAGTACTGATGGTGATAAGAAGGCTCTCAGACAAGCATTTCCTTTTTGGCTTCCTCAGTGTATGGACGGTATGTTAACAAGCCTGGTGTGCAACTGGGACTTTAAAAGGAACCTAGAAATAGTTCCTTCCTACAAAAGATTATGACACCATTTTTATTCAAAGGGATCCCTTCCAGGCCTAAGAAATGAACACATCCAACTCAGGGCCATCAGGTCCTTTTTTTGTTACATTACAGTTTAATTAACATGTCGTGCTACCAATATCTGCCAGCCAAAAGACAGAATTAACTCTGCTCCCAAAGAATGCTTTAATAATCCATAGCATTATTTGTAATGCGATCTTTTTCTAACACCTTTAATACTCTGAGCATTAGTCATGAAAGATGACTGTAAGATCCTGTTTGCTACACCTAAAGTTATATTCTGTTTCCTGAATAAATCTTTTTATTTCAATGCTTTGTTAACCTCTGAGATGTTCAATGGTCCAACCAAATCAAAAACAGCTGTTGGATGACTCTGATGCATTGCACCTAACATAATGCATAAGTCACTTGGATTAAAGCAGCAAGGGGTGTATACACCTTTAAGAGCTTGTAAACGTTACTGCTGGTTGGGGGATTCTTGGAGTTCTGTCCAAAAAGTGACATTTGCAAGTTCTGCACCTCTACCAATCAAACATCAGATTGTGAATCTGGATATTAATCTGTGGTGGGAACAGGTAGGTTTCGAGATGTTATTCCAGATGCAACTCCCAACATTTGTCACCATTAGGCATGCTGGCTAATGCTGGGATCTGCAGTCCAACAAACATCCAAAGAACTGCAGGACTTCCACCCATAGTATAAAGAAGGATGTATGTGTATGAAAGAGACCGCACATTTTTCAGAGCAAAATCTGGAGGGTTTAGTCTCATTTATTTTCTATGACATTATACCCAGGAGTGATTTTTTTAAAGACTAAACAGCATATAGTTCAGTGTACAAATATTTGGTAAAGCCAACCAATTCTAACACTGGTCTGATAGCTGCTGAATGAGATGATATATGAATTGCCTCACTGAACTTCACCATTTTTCATAAAGCAGCCAGCGTAACCAGGGAGGGGGTGGGACAGCAGTCAGGACTGGGAGAAAAAGATATGGCATTTTCCTCTGCATTGCCATCTCAATAAAAACTTCACTTACCAAAGCTGATATTCTCCATGGAATAGAAGTTGCCAATGGCACCAACCTCATGTGCAGTTAATTTGGGAATATATCCCATTGTAACAAATAGTACTAACTACTATGAGGTAGGCATGCTTCAGATCAGATAACATGGTATGCTCAGTGATGAAAAAGAAGAGATTTAGGAACGTTTGGAAATGCAACACCACTCAGCATTTAGAAAGTTAAAGATGTGTTAGAGAGAGCAGTGCTAATAGGGCTGAATAACTTTCAGTGACCCGAAGTTTCATCATTTCTTATCTACCAATCCTAACGTCTCTGAGATGTAAACTGATACTCACCTCTTCTCTTCCCACCCACTTTTCCTCTAATGTCTACTAAAAGTGAAATTAAGTTAATTCTGAATTATCTTTCCTATCTTCAGTTGAGTTCTTACAATAAAGCCCTAGTTTGTTTCTTTACCCATGATGCCTTTGTTGCTTGTTTGCTAGCTACTACTATACACACACATTCTCTGTCAAGAACAAGCAACATCTGCAGAAATTCCACCTAGCAACCCTTTCTCTCATCCAAATACATGGCAATTCCAACCCTGCTTAGCTTCAGGGTAGTGTGGTACTCTTTTCCATGCTAGCAGTATACAGTGAGCCCTGGTGGCGCAGTGGTTAAATGCCAGTACTGCAGCCACAAGGTTGTGAGTTCGATCCTGCCAGGCTCCAGGTTGACTCAGCCTTCCATCCTTCTGCAGGTCGGTAAAATGGAGTACCCAGCTTGTTGGGGGCAATTAGCTAAAACACATTGTAAACTGCTTAGAGAGCACTTAGCTGATAAGCGGTATAGAAATACATGCTATTTGTAATGTATAATGTATTTCATGTTGTTTGCCACCTCGATCCATGTGGAGAGGCGGGATACAAACAAACAATAATAATAATAATAATAATAATAATAATAATAATAATAATAATAATAGTAGTAGTAGTAGTAGTAGTAGTAGTAGTAGTAATAATATCATCATCATCATCATCCTGAAGTAATTTAGGGCTGGCCTGATCATGAGCAGGCAATTAAGATCCATTTGTTTATGAAAGAGCTGTTCCTCCTGGAAATGAAAACTGCAGGAACTGCTTTGCCCCAGTGGGCTGAATTTTTGGATTTCCTTTCGGTACACCGCTATGAGGATTTACTGTGAAGAGTGCCTGCACCACTTGCTGACCAGCCTGCCGTATTTAGTTCTCTTAAATTATGGAATGCAACTTCAACCAGCAGCCAGCATGGCCACTGATGGGAGCTATACCCAACACATATGAAGAATACAGCAAATCCTGTGCTGGGTGGGGACAATAGAAAGTGGAAGGCACCAGGATGGAAGGAAACTGTATAAATTCATCCTAAGCAATTTTAAAAACCAAGCAATGTCAGCTTTTTCCCCTTTAAGTCAGTGCAGTCTTTCTAGTTCTAGTCCTTGCTATCTAAAATCTTCCTAAGGAGGAAAAGAATTGTTCAGAGAGTTGTGGTAAGCAGGGATGTAGGTCAGAGACCACCTGACTATCCTGAGTGAGACATACTACCCACAGAACAAAACATCACAGCTTCCTCAGAAAAGACTCATACTTCTTTATGGGAGCCCAGAGATGCAAAGCTTGTTACAGTTTTGGCTGTCTCTAGCAATCCTCTGCAGCAAGAGGCTCCGCCCGCTGTGATTTTTGTTTGTTATTGGTGAAGAGACAGACACCTCACTTGGTTAATATTTATACAAGTAATGGGCAATGGGAAAAACACTTAGAAGGGATGTTTTTGCAGACTGGGAGAACTTTCACTGCCTCTTATTTTGCAAAGTAGTAACACAGTGTATAAAATGATGATCAAGGAAGAAACTGCAACAGAAAATAAATGATCATAAAATGGTTTCCTGCCTTAGGAAGGCTGACATGATAGGTATGTTTGATTTGCTTCCTGGTAAACAGTTCAGGTAAACCTGTTCTTTCTGCACATGATAATTCTGGCAGCTGCCCTCATTCCACCCCCCAAAATTATTCTCTGGGTTGTGCACTCCCAGCGTTTGTGAGCTTTCTTAAGTACCAAAATATGGAATACAAATGTTCCAAACCAATGAAAATAAAGCAGGTTAATCCTAGGTTCTTCCTTGCTCATGCTTCCTTCAGCTGTGTCATACTTTCACAGTACAAACAGAACAATGGGGACAGCAGGGTGGGAGGGCCAGTTTTGTGAAAGACCAGAACATTTTAAGCCTGAAAACTGGAACCAAAGAATTTGTATGAACACAACCAACTTCTAATACGGGTTCTGGGAATTTGCAAGCCGAGACAGGCTCTCTTGAAATCCTGTAAGGGTTCACCTGGAAGGATTAACCATGGAGATGGCACAACTTACGTTGATCAACGCCATAATCCAGAAGGCGTAGGACACGCGTGTCACCACCAGTCCTTTGGTAGGCAGGTCATAATTGGACAGGTTCCCAGGATGATGGGGCACCAAGGACTTCCGGATGTGAGGAAGGTTGCTGCTGCCATTAGCTGTGCCATTCGTCAAGATGCAGTTGGTGTCTGACAGAAATGGGTCAGCTATCAGAGGGCTCAGCAGGGCACCAAAACCCACAAAGAAATGAAGGGCCTACACAGAGAAAATTAGTCAATTATTCCCAACACCACAGTGTCATGCATCTCTGATGACAAGTATGGCCAAATAAATATCACAAGATTCTAATCCATACATACTTACATGAGGTGCGTACAATGCTTTGAACCTTCATTAGTAACTCTGAATGGCTGGATTCTGGTCTAGCAGCTTTCCTAATCAAGTCTGCCCCCATAAACATTGCCCTGTGATAAGAAAGCCGGCAGTCTCCTAGCATTCAACTTTGAAGTCTTTTTGCAGCTATTTATTTATGATAGTTTCTATTATTACATTCTATTAAGAATTATCAGGGCAGCATACAGCACATAAAAGAAAAGCAACAACATAAAAAAAAGCTGCATCAAACCAACATTACAATGTGTTATGTCATTCATTCTGAAAGGCAACCCTGTACAGGTACTTATTTTTACAGCAAACAATTAAACATAATGAGATAGTTGCATCAACACCTATTATTCATATTCATGGGGTGCAAACAACTTAGGAAGTACATGCAATAGAAGGTAATTACAGTACCATCTGCATAGGACTAGATGTGCTTGACTGGTGCATGCAGCCTCCGTACTCTCAAGGCACATGGGCTTGCCCCTTGTTTGTATGCATGAAAAATGGGGCTGAATTTGGATCAAGCACAGCTGACCAAAAATACTCTGTATTGGAAGGATTCTGTAGTATTGTGCTGTACCATCTTCTGGAGGCAATGCTGCCCGTATTTCCTATTCAGAAATGACACTTGTTTGTCTGTTGGTCACCTTTTAGTCCAAATGGAACTCCTAAAGCAGATTACAAGTGAAGGGCTAATCTCTGGACAGGGGAAGCTATGCACAGCTGTGCCCCAGGGCTCTCTGTGACTCCACTGAATAATTCCTCAAAATAGGACAATGAAATAAGATCAAGGGAATGAGGCACCAAATTTGATGCAAAAGCAAAGAGTTGATAAATGCACTAAATGCACTAATTGGCAAGTTCATATTTTGTCTTGGCCATAGTGAAGAATTAAGGTATCCTTCTGCCAAGTACCTGCACTGACTTCAGAGATAATCAGAAAGGAAGAAGTCCCCAGGGCTCAGTGCAACAGGAGGAACCCCTTAACCTAAAAGATGGGGAAGCTGGAAAATTAGTCTGGGTCTGTGTTCAGACTCCTCACTTCCTCCCTTAATGGAACTATCAAGCATGTATGTTGACTGGCTACCAGGTCCAGTCAAAGTTTGTAGCACTATGGGAAGGAGTCAAGACAGAAAAAGATCCAAAACAGGAGACCCACAACTCTTTGTCTCACCTGCAGGAAGACCGCTGAATCCTTCTGATAGATCTTCACCAGCTGCATGTTGGAGAGTGTGTCGATGCATCCCATGGCCAGCCCGGCCACAGCCATGACCACAGCGAGGACCACCACATTGTGGCAGATGGGAATGATAGCAAAAACCACCGAGATAGCAAGTGATGATGCAAAGAGGGCAAGCAGAGAATGAGCCAACCTGGACCAAGAAGATAGGGGAAAAGTTACTCTTTTACTTGTTGTAGTTCATCCCATTAACTGACTACAATTCCCAAGGCAGGTTATGGGGGTGGGGTTGAAACCACCACTATAGTACAGCAAACATCAATACTAAACGAAAGAAGAAATGCACAGTATGCTGAAAATTATAAATAGCAGCGGTATTGATTAGTCAATTGCCTAAAGATCCTTAAGAACTCAGATAAACAACAAAGTATTGGCCCTGTACTTGGCAGTAATCAAAGTAAACACATGATGAATGGATTCAAAGAGAGATGAGGAACAGGTAGTCCTCCATATGTTGTTGGACTGCAACACCAATCCGCCCTGGCCAGCACAGTCAATGCTGAGGGATGATGGGGAAGTTCAGTCATTCCACATTAGGATGACCACATATTCTCTATTCCTAGAACAAAGTGTGAGTCTTTGACATGAAAGGCAGAACCACTATCACAGAAAGACTGCTGTCCTCTTCATTGTAGCCCACTTTACTCTTGAAAATTGAGATGGGCCTCCAATAAAGATATTTTAAGAATGAGGTGGCTTTGGAACCAGTCATAGGAGACTCCAAACCCTAAGGAAGGTTTCTTAAAGATCAGGCCCATCACTCTGAAATATTTTTGGAAACAAAGCAGACTGCTAGGCTCCCTTAAGACAGGTTTCTTCCTATTTCTATCCATCAACACCCTAGCGGCTGCTATTCAGGATACAATGTAGTTTCTGAATGGTCTTCACAGGCAGCGCTTCGTCTAGCACATTATAGTGAAGCAGAACATTTACCAGGGTATGAGTCACCATTTTGCAAGAAAAGTCACAGCAGGAATACCAAGCAACACTGGCAAATTAATGGTGCTTTGTGCCATGAATACCTCTCAGGGTAATAAAAATATTGCCTCCCCACAAAAGTTCTCCAGTTCCATAAGAGATAGAACCCAATCCCCAGTCCTTGGTCTTTTACATCATTAAGCAGCAGAATCCCTACCTTTTCTAAAACAGATTTCAAGTTTTACTAGCACCCCATTGAGCTGACTTTTGATTCAAGACACCTTGTTCAATACATCTTACCACCTCATGTGGATTTTATAAACAGGAGAAATACTGACACTTCTCTCTAAATCCCCAAGTAATCTCTCCCAGATATTTTAAATTGATGTCAAACAACACAGAAGTGAAGATGGTGCCTTAGAGAAGGTACATGCCATGGGCAGAGCAACAGTTTGCCCATACCATCTGGAACTGATCCATCAACTGGGCAGGAAACCAACAAGGCACAATGTCTCTAGTTTTCATCACCAACCGTTGGCCCAGTAGGATACCACAAACAATGGCATTTTTTAAAAAACCTGTCCAAGTTTTCAAAGAGAAATAATGGGATCACACATTTCCTCAATGAAAGTCAGCCTACAATGACTAAGGCACTTCTAATTCCACAACTGGTTTGGTAACCAGAGAGAAATAGGTCTCGAAAAAAAGAGCATCATCCATAAATGCCTGGACTCTAGCATTTAACAGGTATTGAGTACTCAAATGACTTTTCCCAAAGGCAGATATTTGGCAGCAATTGCCAAAAGAAAGAACTATAAGGAAGGACCTCAAATTCAGGAAAAGATGGGGAGGGGGCATCAGCTGTACAGAAATATGTTTGAGTTCAGTGTATTTTAAAAACTATTTTTACAGATCATTTGTATGAAATACAATGAAGTCAAGTCAAGAATATCACTTTTAGAAAAGATTATCAAATTATCAGGCTTCTTCAGGAGCAGTTTTACAGCTTCTTCTTTCAAGGGGAAAAAGGAGATTTCCTCTTTCAATGGAACATCAATTGTCTCCAAGATCTAACTGAATGGCAAGAGGTAAGGAGGCAGTATTGGCAAGAGTCATCTCTAGCAAGTTGGCTGCACCTCTCCAAGCACCAGGTCAGTACGCCTGAAAATTCAAACCTAAAAAAATCACCCACGCATGGGCAACTACCCCTGAAAATATTATGTTCCTACACTTGCAACTCTTGTGGCATCCAAGTCCTTTCCAAAATTATTGATTTTATCTGCAAAATGCCTTGTACTTAGAACATATTCAACAGTCTGCCAGTTCTTTCATGTGTATGCCCTGAATGTTTCTTAAGGTCTTATACATGATTTTTAGCACAGACCATCTGCTAAGAAATTTTCAAGCTACAAGCTAGAAGACAGTACATAATGGGTGTGGTTACACTGAGTCTTTCTGCAAAGAGCCGCAAAATAACTGAGCAACTGCTGCAATTTCACATTATCTTTACGATCCTGCTGCTTGGCCAGACTCCTGCATTTCCTGCACATTTAGATCAATAGTACCCAAAGTGGCTTAGATGATATATTTTATGGGCTTAACTGTGGACAGAGTAGGGTAGCAAGCTCTGGGGCTATGTGATCCTGTTCGGAAAGAAATATCATCCCACTCAACCACTTGGTCCATTGTGTGGAGAGCTGTGCACAATATTTTTAGCTTTTGTGAGATATTGGGTAGGTCATAATAAAGGCATTTCCCAGTTGTGGATTTTTTTTTTTAGCCTCATGGACCAGCTTGACCACATATCATTTTACACACAACAACTCTCACACACATACACACTGGTTAACAGTCAGCCATGAACTGCAAAGACAACACAGGGTTCTGGATAGATGTGCAATCTTCTCCTTGAATAAAATTTAGGGGAAATCTGTTGTTCTGGTTAGCAACAGCCAAAAGATTTAATCAGTCCTGACCGGTCAGCCTCTGTGTTATTCACAAAACCAGTGGACACCTCCTTCGTGCAAAATAAAAGGGAAAAGAGGGAATATAGGCAGTCTGAGGACAGAGGTCACTCTTCAGCCAAAAGATATTCAGCCACTTATTTTTACAGGTACCTCCAAAGATAGCCTAAAATATCATGTACCACAATTTGAAGCAAGACCACTAAGGCCTCTTGATTTAAACATACTCAATTCTACATGGAACTGCAGCCAGCAATAAACTAGTTTAGCAGGTATCTCTCTTACTTTCCTTGGAGCTAGCATAACTACAGTCATACCCGCATTAACTGTACCCAGGCAACACAATATTTGGCAGATCCTCTTCTCTGTCATTGGAGAGGTAGATTTTCTACCAGAGGTGAGATATTCACTGGTGGAATCCACATTTGTTGTAGCAAATGAAATCTATGCCAACATTACTCTCAGTGTGCCAACAGTAGTGGTGGGAAGGAAAGGGGGCATGCTGGAGGGCACGCCCTCCAAACAGGAAGAAGTATACCAATCCTGGAACTGTCTCAGTCAAAGGGTACAGAACTGCCTCCAACTCACCCACTTATCTTGGTCAGCATCAGCTTGGTTGAGGTAGGACTCCATGGTTTCTTTGCTATGGACTCTTCCCTTTTGACGCTCTGCCTAAGCTTTGACTTTGCTGTTTATTATTTATACTAGTGTATATTCCCAGTATTGCCCAGGATTTTATTTTGTCATAGGTAATACTTGTTAGAAATACTTTGGAAATTACCTTACTTTACCTTAGGAGTTAGATGTGGTTGAAATACACAGATTTGACATCCTGTGTCTCTAACTCCCCAAACTGTGCTGTCCAGTACCTGTAGCTTTTCACCGTATTTGCCAACCAATCTATATTCAGAATTGTTAACACACAGAGGTTGGTTTCCTGAGGGAATACACTGGTCTTGCCCTTGCTGCTAGGCCTTGTCTCCATAGCAACTGGCCTGAGGCCCAAGAGCTTTCCAGCCGAGAATTCTAAAGGCTCCTCCCTAAACTGCCAACCCCAGGATTCTATAGAATCTTCACAGGCAGTCAATCCTATGAGGTCTTCTCGCTTGACACAGCCAATCATATGAGGTCTTCGCCTGCCTGATACAAACAAACTCACGAACTTTGACTTTTGTATATTGGATACATACAACTGTCTTCCAGTCCCTTCTGTTTGGCTAAAGAAAATTAGTTGTAAAGATTCAGTAGCAAGGTAAATCAAATTCTGTACTAAGAGCATCTGAATTCTTCAGTCTGAAGCAGAAGAAACCACATAAAAATAAGAAATCATAAGCAAATTTTGCTTTAGGTCTTACCATAACTAGAATCAGTAAGATGTGCAGGGGTACTAAAATGCCTCTTTCTCCCCAATGAAATCCTGCTCCTTCATGGTTGCCCAAACACCTTCTTCACAGTCTTAAGGTCTAGGAACTTGCGATTCAAAGGCAAAAGATTTCTCCATATGCTATGTTCCCATCTGGTAGCATACGCATGTAGTGCACATACAACACTTATGCACCACAAATACAGAAGTCACACACCATACTGTGTGACATATTGTTTTACTACCCTTGCAGCAACTATGTGAAGTTCATTACTGACGTTCACATCAAGGTGCACAGAAAGTAGATCTGGATTGACTAAAATATCTTTGAATGATAGGCAGTAATTGCCAAGGATTTTGAGTTTCCCAGTTGTTTAATAGCAGCAAGAAAAGAAATTATACTGCTAAAATTAAATAAAGCTTGGATTGGCTTTTTATGTGATTGTGTGCAGAAGAATTGTGAGCACTGTTCGGCTCTTGTACTCCTAACAAATTCCTAGACTCAGAGTTCAGTAATTAAAAGTGCACTTCATTTGTACTAGGCTCCCCTTGGTGATTTGCTATTAACAATAATGTAAATTCCACAAGAATGAATTTTGCCTACACCCTGCTTACATCTCACTAATGATGAACCAAAAGTGGAACAAGAGAATCTCAGTCAAGGTAATAACAGTACCTCCTCCTGCCAACTGGCCTACTCATCTCCATGCAAGCTCGCCATTACCAAGCTGGAACTTTGAACATCAGCCCAAGTCCAATATTCTACCTGCTCAAGCTCATTGGCCCTCCCTTGTTTCCCATCTACTGGAAAATGTTTTGGACTGGGTTCATGGAAACTTTGGAAGAAGCACTACTATAATTAGATCCCGGGAAAGAGACTTCTACAAGATCCAACGTACTAAGTAGATTTGTCTATTGGAACAGGATGGGAAAAGCTCAAGTTCAAACTCCTGCTCAGTCATGAAGTTTTTGGGGGTTTTTTTTGGTGGAAGGCAAGCTTGTTATTATTGTGTGCCTACAAGCTGCTTTCAACTTATGGTGACCATAAACCTATCACAGGCTTTTCTTGGCAAGGCAGGGTATATTATTTATTTCATTAAATAAATGAAAGGATGTTTAATAAGTAATGTCG
Source organism: Ctenosaura bakeri (assembly GCA_948474755.1). Taxonomy (NCBI): domain Eukaryota; kingdom Metazoa; phylum Chordata; class Lepidosauria; order Squamata; family Iguanidae; genus Ctenosaura; species Ctenosaura bakeri. The sequence goes on along the minus strand of CAOLHI010003289.1, from coordinate 177,542 downwards.
TTCTTATGTATCTTCAAGTTGTTCCCAACTTATGGTGAACCTTTCAAGGGTTTTTCTTGGCAAGATTTGTTCAGAGGGGTATGCCTTTGCTTTTCTCAGAGGATGAAACAGTATGACATGCCCAAGATCACCCAGTGGGTTTTCATGGCTGAGTAGGGATATGAACCTGGGTCTCCCAGTGTCATAGTCCCACACTCAAACCACTATACGATACTGGCTCTCAGATCTCTAGGGCCAAGTAATATTTTCCAGCTTAATACTACCCACGGCTTCTTTGAGGAAGTGTGGTTTGAAAATTTAAATAAATGCTACATGCCAATTGGTGCCTTATATTGGTGTAGGAAGGATTTTTACCATAAAGCTGGTAGAACTACATTCCAGAGTTCTACTACAAAAAGAAAATGTACAGTCATATTTTGAAATTGGTTAGAAACTAGGAAACCCTCCAGCCTAGAAAAAAAATTCAGAAATGTTCAAAAATGGTTGAGAGGTAGAAAATCCTGAGAAAAATTTTGAACTGATGAGAATATTCACAGTTCAGGACATATTCTATGCAAAATTCACATATGGCTTTTGTGAAGAAAAAGTATTTTCTGTACAGGAGAAAGCACTGTGAATTTCTGAGCCCAGAAAATGCCATTTTCTGTGCAAAAAACAAAAACAAAATACAAACACATACATACATTTTAAGTCCCCAACTACAGCATTTGCTGCACAGGAAATAACATTTTTGCACAGAAATATTATTTCCTCTGCAGAAAATGCTGTCTCTTGTACAGAAAATGTTGTTTTTGGCGCACACGCACACACACACAGGACTGTATGCATTCTGCACAGGTAAGTTCTGAATTGCAAATAGATATCAAAAACTGCATAGTTTTCAAAGACCTTCTTGCAGCAGGAAGCAAATTACTGAAATTACTCGCTGCTTCCTTTGAGAATGAGATGAGTGAAGAATTACCTCCCTTTTTCAGATACTGTTAGACTGCAATTCCCAGCATTCCTCACCATTGGTTATGGTGGCAAGGGCTGCTGGGGATTCAAGTTCAACAACATCTTGAAGGCCATACAATTCCCACCTCTGTTTCGGAAGCTAGAGTACATCAAGAAAGAATGAATTCTAATGTATTATGTAACTGAGTCCTTCAATAGAAATAAGAAAAAGCTTTTAATGTTGACAAAACCGAGACTTTGAGAACAAACGGTCTAAAATTCTAAATTGTCTCACACCTTTAAAACCAAAAAAGATCTAACTGTGCCCTCATGTTGTAAAGTGTATGCAAGGCTTAGAAGAGACAACAGTATCTGTTTCTGTTTAGCCTCTCCCAGAAGGATTACAGCAGATCTTCAGTTTCTCTCTCACAACCACAAAGGCTGAAGGGCTGCCTTAAGAACAAGACAGGATCTGAATGCTGAAGTCACTTTTCAAAAGTTCCAATTCCATGCTAGAGCTACACTCTGCGGTAGGTCAACAATCATAAACACTGCAGTTAAAACTGCCTGGGTCTGAAACGAAGCCTTTGAAAAACTATAGGTGTTACTAAAGACGGATGAAAAACTCAACGTAGGCTTGTTCATAACTGAGCATTTGAAGGAGTAGCCCAGAGCACACCTTGAACCACAGCCTGGAATGTTGTGCCACCTTTTTTATGATTTGATTCTGTATGTCAGGGTGCCCAACCTTTCAGGCCTGAGGGTTATATCCATTGTTGTTTTGGGCGCCCATGGCTGCACATCTGTGTCCAAACAGACATATTCACACCAGCTTCAAACCACAAAGGAATGGAAAGGTGTAAATTTTCACAGGTATTCCAAGCAAATTCCTGGAATCGAAGGTAGTTTAAAAAAAAAATCCAAACTGTTAATGTACTTTGCCATAAACTTTGTTGTTGTGTGCCTTCAAGTAATTTCTGACTTATGGTGACTCTAAGGCTCTATCATAGGGTTCTCCTTGCAGGATTTGTTCAGGGGGAGGTTGCCCTAGCCTTCCTCTGAGGCTGAGAAAGTGTGAATTGGCCAAGGCCATCCACTAAGTTTCCACAGCTGAGCAGGGATTCAAACTCTGGTCTCCAGAGCCATAATCCAACAGCCAAACCCTGCTGGTGCTCTTGCCTTAAGCTAGCAGATATCAATTGCTGGATCTCATGCTTATAGTAAAAACAAAGGAGGTCTGGCAAGCTTGAAGTCCTTCCTCCATCCTACAATTTAATGGACCCAGAGTTTTCCATATGCAATTCTTTCTCAGACTGGGCAAGCCAAAGGTGTCTTAGGTAGGAAATGGAGTATTCATTAACTTGAAAATTTATTGTCCTCCAGTGGTGCTGAAACTCCACCAGAGGATACAGCCCCAATTTGTGTGAGCTAATGTCAGGGCCAGTCCTGTTCCCAGATGTCTCAGGCTCTAGATCCTCCAGGATTAAATTTTTCAAGTGCTCAGGCCTTGGAATTCCACAAGGAAGAAAATCAACAACTGCCCATGCCTTCTGTACTTCACATGCAACTGAAAAAGCTGCCTCTGCCAGTAATTCTTTGCAGCATTTCCACGCAATTAGATGGCTGACAGGACAAGAAGTCTCTTTCTTACCCAGCCAGATATAATCAGGAGAGTACAAGAATTAGAAAAAGTAACAGAAAAAAAAAAAAACATGATCAGTGCTGATCCAGTTTGCTACATGAGCAGTACATATCTCAGCTATGGCCAAGGCACTGGTCACTGACCTAAAAAGAGCAGAGCTTGAATTGCATAGCAGCTTTTGGAAGCTGCTCAAGACTGAAGGATAACAGTGACCATAGTGTGAACCTGGGAAAGTGCCAGGACCAGCAAAATCAGTGCACAGTACCAGCACACAAATGTTCCTAAGAATTATGTTCTCATGGTCACATAGAAATGTTGTCTCTTTACAGATGAGTTGGCACTGGTCATATCATATTTCATTTCTGCATTATTTTAAACTTTTATCCTACTCTTGTAACTTAAGACAGAAGTAGGGAACATATGCTCTACATCAGCATCCATCAGTCCTAGCCAGTACGGCCAGGCATGATGGGAGGCACATGTGCAGCAGTGCTGTGAGGTCTGTGGGTTTTCTGCCCTTCCCTTAAGGGCCACAAACTTTAAAAAAAAACAAAACTAAAGAAAACTGCACTTTTCAGGATCAGTCTATGTTTTTCAAAATGAATGCCTGCTTTCTCCAACTGCTCTGACCATGCCACTGGAAGTCAATTAAATTCTAACTTCAATTGGCTCATGTTCATTATGAACCTAACGCAAGCAGTCATTCATCAGCAATTTGATCAGTGCTCTGATGCCAGGGAGCCCAGTTCACCTCGTCAAGCTGTAAAGCTTCCTCAAAGTGAGACCAAATACAACTGACTTCCTATACAGAAAGCTGTATCTGCAGCTACACAGAAGTGGTCACTGGAGGCCAGAATAACCTAAAGGCATTAGATCCTGTCTGATCTTGGAAACTCAGCAGCGTCAGCCCCGTTTAGTACTTGGATGGGAGACCACCAAGGAATATCAGGTGCTGCAGGCTATATTTCAGAGGAAGAAGCTGGCAAAAACACCTCTAAGTATTCCTTGCCTAAGAAAACCCAATGAAATTCATGGGCTTGCCATAAGTTGACAAGTGACTTGAAAGCACATACACACATGCAAGTGATTATCGCATGTGACAATCTGTACACAAGCTACATTCTACATGTGTGCAACTAAGCCATTCTTGTATGAACTAGCCTTAAGACTTAAGGTCAGTCAAATTTAAATGTGCTTTAAGCATATGTTTAATGTTGAAATGCACATAACGCAGTATTATTTTTAGGGATACTGCGTGAAAAACAACTGCTAAATGCTAGTGTTGTGTCAGCAACAGGCCCAAGCACAACACTTCTGGGACAGAAAAAGAGCACATCAGGGGATAAAGATGCAGATGCTAGCAACAGATACACAGGAGACGGGAACAGTGCCAAGACTGGAACTTTAAGCGTGCTCTGTAAAATTAACAAAAAGCTACCTTGTACCCTTGCTTGGTATAAGAACACGTAAAAGAGTTAAACATTAATTGTTATTTGTAGGCTTTTAGGACAATATAAAGGTCTGTGCTATTTACAAGAGACTGCTGGAGGCACGGGATTAAAGAGCAAGTTTTGTTCTCTAATTGTATCGGTGATTATGGAAATATTTTCTTACGCACTTGCAACAACTACTGCAGTCACTTCCTCTATGCATCACTGCACTGCTGCCATGGGTCTGGTCATAAGACAGAGAGAGAAATTGCTTGCTTGCTATTATTTTACCCAGTGACCCATTCTCTATTGGCCTTAAGAGCTCACCACAAAATGTCATTGTTGTTTGTGCCTTCAAGTCATTTCCAAGTTATGGTGACCCTAAGGCAACCCTATCATGGAATTTCCCTGGCAAGATTTGTTCAGAGGGGGTTTGGTTTTACTGAGGCTGAGAGCATATGACTTCCTCAAGATTACCCAATGGGTTTCCGTGGCTGAGCAGGAATTCTAAACCTGGTAGTTGCAGCCCAACACTCAAATCACTACACCATTCTGTCTGACAAGATGCCATGGGATAGGAATTTCAAATGTTCTTTAGGGCTTCAAGATTTCTCTGGGTGAGATGCTTAATATAAATCAAGTCTCAATGGAGGCACTGGGATCATGAAGAAGTCTGGTGTATCCTACAGAATACATAGCTATCCTTTGGCCTAAGGGAAGCTCATTGAAAAATCACATGCAGAATATACTGATTCTGGTTATCTTCAAGGAGAGCAGCCCTCCCCACACACACACTTGAAATCTTGGAGAGCTGCTCTGTAGACCAAGAGTGAATATCCTATCTGCCAGACACTAAAGAACTGCTTCTCCTACCATCCCTCAACACTTACTATGTTAGCTAGGGCTGATAGAAATCACAGTCCAATAACTTCTGGGGGGCTGAATGATTCCCACCTCATGTGCAGCTGGTCCTGAGCTAGCACTTTGTACAAAGATTTTGCAATCTGTATGTTGCAAATGCCAAATTACAGGTAGTGAAGGGTATATATACAGCCAATGCTGCTGTATATTACCGTAATAAACCGAGGAAACTTGTTCACATATGGATAGCTGACATCCGGTGGCAAGGTAGGTCAGAAAATAGGAGTACCACTGGGAAGCATCAGTCCAGTAGAGTTCAGACACTACAAGCAAGTGATTAGAGAAAAGAACTTCCTCCACTTCCTACTGGCCACTCAGTGGCTAAGTATAATTACTTGTCCATTTGCACATTTCGCAGCATGTATGGGTGTTTACTTCAATGGATAGAAGATGGGCATGGTTTCTCACCTACATTTCCCACGGCTTTGAAATCTGTCCTAAGAGGCAATCGCTCAGGAGTATAGGCTTCTCTTCATGCATACCACTAAATGAACCCTCATAACATGCAAAAATGTCCACTGGCTGCCTTAGACAATACTTTTTTTTTCTTTTTTCTTTTATTAATTATATAACTAAAAAACAAAAACAAAAAATTAAACACCATGTGTTATACATAATAGTGAAATTAAAAAAAATTTTTTTCCCCTTTAACAACATAAACTTACATTATTTTTTTTCTCTTTTACACTTGAAATCATAACCTTATTCAGCTTATTCCATATCATACAACTTATACATTTTTGTTACCTATCTTTAATTCTTATTTTCATTATATTCATTTTTATTATTATAGTTTCATTCTTAATTCTATATTTTCAGCTTCCATTTAACCTATTGCTATTATTAATTATAATCTTGTTACTTCATAGCCAGTTATCATTTAACTTTTTTTTTTCCTTTTAAAAATTAAACATCACATATCCAATTTCATCAATAGATCACAAGTTTAACACACACGCATAATAAGAAATAAAATATATATATATATATATATATATATAAAAATTACCCACCCCCCAGAGCCAACTTTTTATTTAATCCACTTTCCAAAATTGCCATTCTTCTTGTAATAGGGTAGCTTTACCATCTCTTATCAAAGCTTTTTCCAAAAATATTTTCCAAATTTCCTCAAAATCATTCTCTTTTGCTAAACCTTTCATAAATCTAATTCTACATGTTAATTTATCATTAATTGCAATTTTCCACACTTCTTTATACCATTCCTCTATTTGAAATTTTTCATTTGTTTTCCATTTTTTTGCTATTATTAATCTCGCTGCAATTAACAAATTTGTTATTAATTCTTTTCTTATCTGAGTGCACTTGCCTTAGACAATACTACCAAAGCAGCTCGCCTAGTAGAATTTTTAGCACTAAGAGCAGCAGACTAGCCATGCTAACAGTATTCAAACACAGGTGCTTGTGATAAACAACCATAAAGGTATATTAGATCAGTGCCTTGCTTGTTAGAGGCATCCAAATGGTTTTTAGGAAACTGAACATTAGACCAAGAGGGCTTTTGAAATTCTTACAGAATTTCTAATCTTATAGAGGTTTGTTGTTTTAGCATACATTTAAGACAAACCCTCTTAGAAACCTGCACAGAACTTCCAATTTCTCCCAAAACAAACAAAATCTAAACATTAAGAAAGACCTTTACAAAAACATACTTTGGAATTCAGGAAAGAAAGATGAATTAAATTCAACAACTTCAGTAGTTGTAAGTATATCTAGCAGTTACTTTTTTTTCAGCGTTAATAGCGGCTTCATCAGTAGGAGAAAGAATGAGGCAATTTTTTAAAGGAATCCTAGAGTGTGAAAAAAGAAGAGACTGGAGCTAGGGAAAAAAAATACGAATAGCACAGCTGGGATGGAAAAATTTAAGAGCAGCACAGCTGTGCTGGAAATAAGGAGGCAACTGGCAGGGGGTGTCAAAATGAAGGCACTGTCTCCACAAAATAAGAAATACTGCCCCCACTATGAAATCTTCTTTCAGTCTCCAAATTTCTATCATTGCTAAGAGTGAAACATCAGCAATCGTTCATACCTAGAGCTCTTATGTTTGCTATGTTCCTATTCCCCGGCAACTGTGGATGACTGGATATTTCTAAATGCTCAATTCAAGCTTTAAATTGCTGCAATACTAGAAATTTGGGGGCTGAAGAAAAATGTCATAGAGGGCAGAAGTCTTACTGGAAGGCCAACAGCTTCATTTTGCTGCCCCAGAGCTAAGCCATATATGAAAAGAAGACATGAGACAGCTGTGTTTGTGTGTGTGCGCACGTGCATGTATGCCTATATAACTAGCAAGCAGGAAATATTGTATTTTTTTTAAAAAAAAATGACATGCTTTTACATTGTTTTTAATTCTACTGATGACTTTCACATTTTAATTACTGGTATTTAACTTTCACATATTTTTAGTGATATGAACTTTTATGTATATCTCTATTAAATTTATAAGTTACCTTGAGTTCCAAGACTTGGAAAAGCTTGGAAAACAAATAAATACATGATAGCTGGGGTGAAAGATTACCTCAGTCAGAGTAACAGTAGGTACATTTATGTTTTCAGAGAAAAAGGAGAGAGAGAAACCATGGAGAACTAAAGCAGAAAAATAGATCATGTGCTTCAACCCAATTTGAGAAACATTTGAAGACGTTCTATATGTTAAATAATCTTGGAAACATTGGCTGGGGAAATATTGCCAAAAGAAAAGAAAAAAGCTCCTTATTATTCCTCCAACAACCTCCGAGCCATTTGAAGGAGAGCAGCCAATGGGAAGATGAAGATCAACAACCAGAGTTTTCGTGCACGATAAGAATAATCAGACCAGATCACCACACACATCCGTAAACAACTCAGCAGAGCAAGAAGGTCTGACAACACAGAAAGCAACATCCCTAGCACTTACTAACATCTGGAAGGAAATTGTATTATCATTGCAGCCCTACATTATGTTGTAACCTCAGTTCATAAATGCACTCAGTCATAAAGCATTAAATGTTAAATCTAGTGACCAGGGTGGGGTTGAACTTGTTAGCTGACATCTCTGCCTTTCAACATGAGAGGCACTGTTTTTAGCTACATACTGTTGACTGGGTCAACAAGAAGGGCACAGAGATAGACAAGGAGCATATTGCCAAGTCTTCCAAAAGCATATTGTGTCTCGACACAGTCGGGTTAAATTGTCCTCTTCTTCCAACCCAGCATCTAGAATGTCATGGGATTTAGATGAGATTCTCTCATACTCTTTTGAAATTGTGCATCTTCCAAGAAAAGTTTGAATACTGAATTCCTGATGAGTCAAAAATAAAGAGGCTAATAAAAATAATGGAACCTTTTATGGTGATCTAAATATCACAAGAACCACAAGCCAGAATTTCTCTGATTTTTCAGCAATCCTTTGTGAACACCCGGGGCCTGCAACTGTTAGTTTAAGGACGTGCCTTCCAGCAACAAGTAAGTGCAGTTCTGGAGTTATTATCTGAGAAAGGAGCTTTCCCAAGCTCCAGAGTATTGGGTAACCAAGATACATACTTCTGCATTCAGGGCTACATTATACCCCCCAAGAAATGTCAAAAGACTGTACCCCACCATTGAATCTTTCCCCCCAAATTTCACCATGTATTTGGCTCTCTGGGTCACTTTGTCACTTGCCAACAGGAGAGATCTTTTTTTTTCCAACAGGAAATGGCCAACAGGAAAAGGCTGCAGAAGTCACTTTCTGGATCATTCTGTGCTGGAAAAAAGGGCCTTTCTGAAATGGCCTAGGGTCCCCCAAAATGTGCCAACACAATACCCTATATCCCCAGAGGGGTATGGTCTTGGTGGTACATGTGGTCCACACGCCATACTTTTCCCACTCCTGATCTAAAAGGTCTACTTTGATCAGACTGGGTTTATCCACACATGTAAAAGACAACACTGAAATGTCACTTATCCTGTGGATAATGCTTCAAAAAACGGTCTATGTATTGTTTGAGAAAAGAAGACTGAGGGCAGTACTGTTTGAATACCTGAAGGGTTATAATGCTAAAGAGGGGGAAGACTTCCTTGCTCTCTTCTCCATACCATATGGGCTTAAGCTACAGAAGGAAGATTTGAAATAAAACCTACTAATATGTTTTATTTGAAAGGGCTACATCTTATTGGTCATTTATATATTTGATCATTCATACATTTGTAACACTGCTTTAAAGAAGTATTAAACAAGTAGACGATCAATTGAACAAAAAGGCATAAATACAGTCAATGCTCTGCTCATGTATTATAAAGGCTGAAAGAAAATGCCACCTAGAGTCAGACCACTTAATGGTCTTCTACATATGTGTAGAAAACTCCAGAATCAATAAATGAGACACAGATTAGTTAATGGCCATAGTCTAACTATAAAGTTGACTCTTCGATGAAGATAGTTCAGAGAACTTTACCTCAACTCCAGAAGCACTTCTGAGAGTACAAAGCAAAGGCCATGGTCAGTGGATGTGACCAAAAGAATCAACAAGCAACCTCCCAGCTTTAAAATAATGGGTAAATACACCCCTATCTCAGAAAAACAAAACCTGTCGTGAACATAAACTTATAGGAGAAGTCTTTGTTGAACCAATTACGTAAGACTGTGAAACAGCAAATGGCTGATCAAGTGATACCTCAAGTTTTTAATAGATACAAAGTATTCCCATGCAGGAAATAATATACAACCTATGGGCAGGATCCAACAATAAACTTCTGATAGTGGAATTGCATTTCTCCACTTCAGCCTTCACTGTGCCCTGAAGCTATCTCTATAGGAGCTGGAAAGACCAGGAAGTCTTCCAGAGCCCATTTTCAAGCAGTACAGAGTGGAGAGTAAATTCTGTTGCAACTTCCAGTGCAACAGTAGTTTTAGCTTTTTATGTAAATAGCAAACAGACAGGCCTACATATTTTACTCTACAGATATATGGTGTACAAATGCTTAGAGGCTATGTCACAATATGTCTACAGACATCAATGCACCACCAAGCTGCACATTGATGATGACTTACTTCCTACACAGGAATGCTTTCTGACTAGAAGACATGCTCACTATGAAGAAAATTTCAGTATTAGTTGTATCTTGGAAGACAAGAGCTATCATTCATTTCCCTGATATTCTGTACAATGAAAGGTCTATGTTTTAATGTTCCATCAGTAGCTCTAGTCCAGGGTGGGCAACTGTTGGGAGTCAGGAACTTTGCAAAGCTGAACCCCTGAAAAAAAACTTTTTGTCACCAAATGCAGCCATAAAGAGGGCATGGTGACAGTTTTGTCCTTTTTTGATCCTCCTTAGACTAAGGCCAGGAAAAGCCTCTTTTCAGGACCACTTCCTTTTGGGAAAGAAAATCGGATTCTCCTGCACCTAAAATGGCCCAGCTGGGTAAAAATGTGGGCATTACTTGAAGAAAATAAAATAGTGGACACAAAAACAGTCTGGTGTTCCACTTGCACTCCACAGGCCATACTTTTCACACCTGTTCAAGTTGCTGACCTCCTCATATTGGAGCATCACTAATCCTCACTGGTTCCTGAAAGAGCAACAAAGATATACTGCTTTCTAAATCAGCTGGTCCACAGAAGATAACAGCCCATTAGACCACAAACGCATGTTACTGCTTTCAGAACAGCAATCAAAAGCAGCGCTGTTCAACTGTAGGCAGAATGATCTAGCAGTTCTGGGAGAGGGGCAGAGTATCCACAATACTAATTTACAAAAAACTTTTCAGGCTTTCAAATTACCTTTCTGCCTTAGTTCCCTATAGTAAATGGAAATGAAACCATATGGTCGCATTATATTGGTAAATGTGTAATGTATTATAGCATCAAAAAGCATACATCTGAAGAGCTCATGTTCTTACAGATTCACTTACTTTTCCCAAAGAATGGAATTTGATTATTACCATTACTATCCAAACAGAATGCACCATGCTAACAGTAGTTCTAATTCTGCAGTATTTAAGTTACCACTAGAATGCTGGTCAGCATCACTCAGCAAAAACAGAAAGAACATCAATGGACAAAAGTAGGAAACTGATCAACAGCTAACAGCATCCTGGATCTCTCAAAAGGAATTTTTCCATCTACTCTTTTCCTCCTACTGCCCTATTAGGAGAAACACAAAAAGGCACCATGCTTCTAGAAATCCACCAACCACAGACAGACAAATAAGTCATGGAATCCATTGCTAGGAATTGATGGGAACCTCCTAATGCTCCAGGTTTTTGAGTTGCTTGATCTGCCTTGGACATCATTACTCCCTCCTAAGTTCTCATGAAACAGATTAAGTATTTCCTAACTCTTTGTTATGGAGAATGCTGCGGGCAGCATGACAAGGAGGTCTCTGTGCTAACATATGCTGCCTCTCTGACTCATGGTAAGAAATCAAGCAGCAAATTCTGTAGCCCTTTCCAGGTGCATCATGCTTCCTTGCTTTTATTTAAAAAAGGCTCTTTAAATATATGTTTGTGTTTGTGCTGTCTAGTTGATGCCAGTTTATTATGTGTGTGTGTATTCACGCTGCCTGTCGACTTATGGAGATTCTCATGCATTTCAAAGTGTTTTCTTAGAAGAACTCAGAAGTGGTTCTGAAATATAGCTTGTAACACCTGGTACTTGTTGGCAATCTCTCATCCAAGTACTAAACCAGGCTGACCCTGCTTAACTCCAAGATCAGACAGGATCCGGTGCCCGTAAGATATTCAGGCTGCAAAGAGTAAAATCAGCATGTGAAGTGTTAAAAATGTGATTGTGTTTCTCATTTACATGGCTATATGAGCAAAAGAAAATTAAAGGTCTAGTAACTCAAGACAGCTATGTAGCTCAGCTCATAACTGCAGGGATGAAAATAATAATCAGTGTAATTAATTTTAATCAGACCTGTTCTCTATGGATGTGTGCTTTCTGCTTACAACACTTCTGTGGCTCCTTCACAGGCCTGCCTCGATTCAAGCAATATGTTTTAAGATTATTTTTCAGAACATAAATTGGTAATGAGACCATTAACTATTACGTAAACATCCCATGAATTAAAATAATTAATGTTTCAAGTAAGGTAGTTAAAGCAGAGACTTTTTTTATCGGCTGATAGGCCAAGCCAATTATGGATCTACTTTTTCAAAACACACAAGACTTCTGATTCCATCATAACCAATGTGTCTGCTAATCAATTAAACCTCCATTTACAGATGGGAATAGTTAAATGCCTCAAAATGAGTGCCTAAAACAAAGTAGGTTGACAACTATAGTCATTTAGGAGGCAGAGTGGGCACTGAAGCATTCAAACTATGTTTATTTTAAAGTGATCTCTGGATGAGAGGAGCTAATTCCTCATTGATGGGATCACTGACGATTTGTAAAAGACAACACTGTTCCTTCCAGGAACTCTGTATGGAAGTGGAGTATTTACAGTGCCTCTTTTACCTTACATCAACTTTTACGAGCCTGTTTGACACTGGATGTTGCCTGCCAACTTTTTGGGAAGATCAGAGGACAGCTTGAGTTTTGACATCAAGGTTGTTAAAACAAGTCTTTTACAACAGACTGTTTGGGTTACAAAAACACATTGAAAACTCCTCAGCAGGATCTTTCCAGCCTGAGAGGTCCATGTCAGTCTACGTTAGGAACTGCTGTGTCCTATATACTCTCCACTGTAAATCTTCTCAGAACTGTGCCATATACTCTAGTTTCCCAAATTCTGAAACCAAATCTATGCGGGAAAACAGACCTCAGATAACTACGCTGACATCTTATGAGCCAATCCAAGAGTCTGCCTGCGTGGGCTCTACAACAGAGCCAGGGTCCCACAGAGATGGGGGAAAATCCTGCAGCCTTGACAATTTCCGTGGAGTCACTCAAGTGACTAAGTGCTGTACAAGTTACATAAGGCTCATTTTGCATGGCTTCCGTGTCAAACCTGTCCAAGTGATTTTTTGGGTCACTCATAAAGCACCCAGATTACTTTGATCTTATTCAGATGAGCCCTCTGAATGCTTTTGAAGATATGCTCTTAAATAATTCAAGAAGGAAGACAAATACAGGCAAAGAGAAAGTCAAGCAGGAATAAGGCAACAAGGAAAATAAAGAGAGAGGTACCTCCCCCACCCCCCAGATCCAGGTGGAACAGAAACACCAATAGCGATGCATTTAGACAGTGGTGTCAACTGTGTGGGAGGAGGGCAGAGGCCAATTTTAACCTTACAGATCTTTTGACAGGCTGAACCTCATCCCCTGCAGCAAGCCCAAATACCTCCATTTTCCTCTGTAACTTCTTTCAAAATGGTGAGCGGAAGTGACGTACTTGGGTAGTAGTTGTGGGGGTGGTAGGTATTTCGGGGTAGTACAGGGTTCTTGGGTATATGCTGGGGTGCGTTGGGGAGCTTTTATCATGCTTTCACATGTCTCGGGAGCTTTTCTGTGTGGTTTTGGGGGCAAAAATTGCCTGAAAATCACATCATTTTTTTTAATTGTGAGGGTTGAGGGGCTAAAGGACCAGTAGAAAGAACCCAAAAGTAGGGTCTGGGGTCACAGCTTGCCCACACATGGCTTGGACCAACTGGGAAAGGAAAGAAAGCTAGAACAGTTGAAATAAAGTATTAAGCTATATCTGAAACATAAATAAATTACATGAGGAATGGGACACATTCAGTATAGCAAGGTTGTTGGAGTGATTACACCAGAACAAATTCCTGCATTTTAACATTTTAATTGAGCCACTGTTCCTGATAGCAGTCTACCTTTCTGTCTCTTTTCTGTTCTTGTTCATATATTTTCAACAGTACGACAACACAGGGATGACCATGCAAGGAAAACTATGAATAGCTTCTTAGCCGCTGCCAGGCTGTATTACCTGCCCTTAAAAGCTGTCAAATTGTTCCCACAAAACTGTAAGTACCCGAACTCTTGTGCTGTTATGGGCCACCGAATCTGGAAACCCTTCAGAATACAATCCTCTTTAATCAATACAAGGAACTCTCAGGATTACATGCTCTGTACTTCCTACATTGCTGAACGGGAGCATGGTTTGTTGAAGTGAGCAACTGCATTCATATATTCAATGTTTAGATACAAATATTAGCACAGGAGTCACAAGACTGCCAAAACTCTAACTTACAGAGTATTGTAAACTGTGTTCCTTAAAAGGGATTTCTGTGTTTCAGAACACCATACATTTAATTCAGTCTACAAGTACTTTTGCGATATTGATTTACCAGTAGCAAAGCTCTGTTTAATAATAGGATGAAAGATACATTTGGACACATAGTCTAAGATGCTAAAATTAAATATGTAAGGACTGCCCCATGGAATCATATGATCAAGCACATTTCAGGCTATGAATGCCATCTATCTATTCTTACTAAATATCAACTCAGGAAAGTTCTGGCCCTCATGTGCTTTCAATAAACATATTGCATACTTCTAGGAAATCAAATATAGCCTCTTGATAATCCGAGTCTTTATACGCATAGAAAGAGACTATTCAAGACTTGTCAAAATACTTATTCTATTGCCTATGATACAGAGGATTAAGGGCCAAATACTTGGATAACTTGGTTCTTCAAACAAGACCACTGGCCTATACTGAAAAAAAAAGTGATTGCTTTTAGCCAAGACCAAGGGTAAAAGAATGGAAAAACCTGATCTCCTTTGTGTACTAGACTGTAAATATGAGACAAGTACAAGTTTATTATTATGGCAAAAAGCCAGCAATGTAAATATGAGAAAGTGCTTCCCCCTCATCACCTTGTGAAGTTAATTATTTTTAAGATAATTGACCTACTTAGTTATAATCTGTGTTTAAACAAATAAAACACGTTCCCCATTCAGCTGCTGGATTTCAGCATCTCAGGCTATTCTCAAAGATATAGGAGCTGGGCTGGAATGAAAAAGGGGGAAAGCAGCAACAATGGGAGCTACAGGTGCTATGGTACTCAGTCTGTATTGCTGAACTGTGCTACATAGCTATGCACTCTATAGTAATCTTGGAGCCCATCTCTTGTCTTATGTCCTGTTGCAAATTCTGCCTGGCCCCCTTTGCCACAATCAACCAAGGGCGTCCATTTGATTCTATCATCTGTGCACCAAGTATTCAGAGCAACCCCTTCTTACAAGTGGTGGTTCTCTCATTTGTTACCCAATGAAAGAGCATAGCTCCCCTCTCCTGGAGATATACCCAAATCCCAGATCAATTCCTTGCAATAAAAAGAATTCAAGCAACAGAGTTTTTTTGGGTTTTTTTAATGATCAGTGTTTAGCCTAAGGAGCTTCTTTTTCCCTTGGATCACTACAGCTTGCTTGGATACACAGCCTGTTCTGATGCGTGGGATTCACTAACCCCCGGTCTATGGGCCTGACTGGTGTGCACCTGATTCTAGGAGGACTTGGGCATGGATTTCCAAGAGTCTACATGCACCTAACTTTACAGGGCATTTCCTAAGTTAAGTTAGGAGATTTAAAAGGACAGCACATAGATTCAGGGCCAGACCCGTAGGAGAGAGCATCAAAGAAGGTAGCACAAGGGGACAGAAGATGCAAGGCAGATAACTGGGCCGGGATGGACGAATTAGCCACCGATTTCCAGGGCAAGAAGCCTGGCGCATCCTGGCCGCAGGCTGTGAGCAAAGCAGCCTTGCTGGATGCTCCCAGGGCGACAGGGGCTATTTCTGCACTACCCTGTTATAGCGCAGTGATTCCACTTTCAACATCCTGTGGAATCCTGGGGTTTGCAAGTTCCCAGGATTCCACAGGATGTTGAAAGTGGAATCACAGCGCTATAACAGGCTTGTGCGGAAATGGCGAGGATGGGGGAAAAACCGGAAACAGAGCGAGGGGGCTTCCCAGCAAGAACGGGAGCATCCTTGTTCCAGAAGGAATCGGGGCGAGGGGGGTTGGCCAGGCGGTACCCAGCGGATGGAGAGGAAAAGGCACCGCCGGGGTGGGAAAGAAGAGCAGGAGGAGGAAGAGGAGGAGGGGGGGCTTCGCCTTACGTTCGCTTGAAGATGCCCCCCAAGCAGCTGCCGACCAGGAGGCAGAACTGTTGCGAGAAGAAGACCCAGGTGATCTGGGAGAGGGAGCTCTGGGTCTGGCAGCGCAGGTCCAGCAGGGTGGGCCCCAGGAAGGCGATGCAGAGGCCGAAGCTGAAGAAGACGCTCCAGTAGGTCAGCGTGGGCTGGAGGTTCCTCTTGAACAGCGTCGTCACCCGCGCATCCCACCACCACATCCTCGGCTCACCCAGGAGAAGACGCCGCCGCCGCCGCCGTTCCGCCTCACCCTTCCCGGCCAGCGAAGCCCCTCACCAACAGGG
This sequence comes from Ctenosaura bakeri, assembly GCA_948474755.1. NCBI lineage: Eukaryota > Metazoa > Chordata > Lepidosauria > Squamata > Iguanidae > Ctenosaura > Ctenosaura bakeri. Next base: position 161,297 of record CAOLHI010003289.1, on the reverse strand, counting down.
GCGGGAGCAGCCAAGGCGGCCGAGGGGCGCCCCCCCGTCACGTGCGCCGCCCCGGACCCGGGACTCCTTCGCGCGGAGAAGCCTCGCCTCTCGCCGCTCTCCTCGCCGCCGCCGCCGCCCAAGGGAGGCGCAAGACCCGGATCCACGCGCCGGGCGGCTGCGGCGAGCCCGATCCCGGCTGCCTTGGCTCGCCCTTCCTGCCTTCCTTCTTCCTTCCTCACCCGGAGCCAGCGCGCTCTCCTTCCCGACGCCGCAGGAGCGCTCTCGGCTCGCTGGAATCCCGCTCGAAAACACCTGCAAGCCGGCTCCTCCCCGCTCCTCCGCCCAGGGCGACCCCGCTGCTCTCCTCCCGCCCACGATCACACGCAAGACTCCCTCCGCCCCCCACGTCCCGGATCCTGCCTGGCCGCGGCGCGGACACCTCCCTGCACCAGCACCGTGCAAGAGGGAGCGGGCGGCGGGCGGGCGGGCTGCAGCGCCGAACTGGGCTGGGAGTGGCTCCGCCCTTCAGCGCCGAGGAGCCCAGCGCCAGCCCTGCCCGCCGGCCGGCCGGCCGGCCGGCCGGGCGCTGGCGAGGGGCGAGGCTGCGGCGGCCCCGGGCGGGCGGCCCCCGGCCCGCTTTTCCCAGCGCTTTTCCCAGCTGCGGCCGCTCCGGTTTGGAAAAGCGGCTTCTCAAGCGCCCGCCGCGCCCAGGGGTCCCGTCTGACGGTGCGGCCCTTCTGCAGACCCTCCTCGGGGAGAGATCGCTCCAGCTCTGAAGCCCCCTTGGAAGGGGGTGGAATGTCAGAGCACCCCCTCACCCCCTGTTTCTGGTCTGACGATCTCCCTGCAGGTTGGGTTGTTTCCTCGCTGCTAGCAAACATCGCCACGTGTGATAACGGCACACGGGTCTTTGTAACTGGCGGTGTGTGAACACCTGCTGGCAGCAGCCCTTGCGGAGGGCCCCCTTCCTCTGGGGAAAGCGTGGCCTTCAGGCAGTGTTTGAGACCTCCTGGACTGCCAGCGCCCCCTCCCCATTTTTCCTACTGTCTTTACCCAGGTTTACAGCCCTTGCTGTGTGCCTTTAAGTCGTTTTCGACGTATGGCGCCCCTATCACAGGGTTTTCTTGGCAGGATTTGTTCTCGAGCAAGGGTTGCCTTGGCCATCCTCTGAGGCTGAGAGAGTGTGAGTCGCCCAAGGTCACCCGGTGGGTTCCTGTGGCTGAGCTGGGATTCAAAACCTGGTCTCCAGCATGGTAGCCCAGATACTCAAACTGTTACACCAAGCTGGCTTCAGTGATGACTCCTAGCCATATTTTCAGGTACCCCTGGGCAGTCAAGGACTTTCCCTGTGTAGAAATCACAGTATCTGACACAGCTCTTCTTGGGACCAAGCTGGGTTCTTCATTCCTCCAGCCTGAGCTGAGACCTGAAGACTTTGTAAGATATGCACAGGACAAGGTTTCCAGGTTTCAGGGCCCAGCCTGACTCTCAGCACCTTGACCATCTTCTCCAGCCTCAGGCCTAGCAGTGCCTATACTTTGCATATATATTTTGCCATTAGAACTCTTTTTTTTTTAAATAAAAAATTGAATGACATCCTCTGAGCAACTTTATTTCTTAATGCATTGTGTTTCATGACATCACCACTTCACCAGAGATTGCCCCTTGGTCACAGGTGTCTATCCTGAGATGTCAGGCCATGGGATGGTATCACCCTGACAATCCTATCCCAGCACCAAGCCCTTTCTAGAAATCAAAGGTACCAGTAACTGGTTTGCATTCATGGTGAAAGATGTGGTGATTCCACAACACCATACACACAGCTTGGGGCCCATGTCATCAAAGAGGAAGGGGTAAAGGGAAGGGCAACTTTCTTTGAAATGTGAACAGAAGCTTTAGAGAGGAGTTCCTCAAGCCTTGGCAGTGAAAAGAAAAGACATCCCCTTTCCACATCTGCACAGAGCCTCAGGTTAACATAAGATTAACATAACTACTGAGGTATGTGTTTACTGAATTCATACATTGACTACAGTCCTGTATGGCTGAGTGCAGTTCTGCATGCAGATCTATACTAAGTTGAATCAAATACCACCCCCCAAACTTACCATGTAGTCTCATGGAGAATGGGCAGGATCAGAGGAGTGTCTGGCTATGTCCCCATAGCTAGATGCAAAATGATTACATCGTTGCTGAGCTCTGCAAAGCTCCTCCCAAGGTTTCTGCACTGCTGTTATCATTTTGCATCTGGCTGTGTGAACATAGCCTGTCACATCTCCAGTTTCTCCTACCTCCACCATCCACAAAATAGCTGTTGGAGAATTTTTTAGCTGAGGTGGGGCGCTTTGGTCATTGCAGACAAAGGGGGAAAATATACAGCCAAAAGGAAATGTATACTTGCATATGTCACTAACAAGATGTCAACCAATTCATGTCAGAGTCAACATGGTTTTGAGTCTCCCCAGGACCCCACTGTGGGAAAAAGTCAGTCATTAAGCTGAGTTCAAGTCTCTACTCTGCTCTAGGACTCTGACTGCCCTTTATCATGGCTTTTTACACAATCAGTTGTAGAAACATCTTCTTTACTTATTTACCAGTGGACAATTTGTGCAAACTTAACACATTTGTTGTGACAGGCCTTTTTGGTCCTGCGCATAATTCAACAGAAAATTTATTACAGGGTAAATATAAAACGACTATTTGTTTGTGGGAACCTGTGGCCCACCAGATGTTGGACTTCCATCACCTATGGCCACTAAGTGTGCCGCCTAAGTCTGATGGAAATGGGCAGCTCAACTACATTTGAAGGGCCATCATTCTCCAGGCTTGGATTAGGTCCTGAAGAATGCCATGAGTTTATGATGGAGTGGGAATCATACAGCCTTCCAGATGCTGAACCGCAACTCTCAACCTTCCTCACCATTGGCTATGCTGGCTAGGGCTGCTGGGAATTGTAGTCCAAAGCAACTGGAGACTTGTACTATTCCTGTCCCTGATCTATGATACACTTGGAATCCATGCAGAGCCAGATTAATTATAAGCCCTGATCCATAGAAGACATAGCACAGTAGTTCCCCCAAACATGGGCAATGCATACTGCAGACTGTGGCCAAGCACAGTACCAGAAAATAGCAATAGGGATTGCCTGGATAATTCTTTCTGGGAATTGTGCAAAGACACAGCTCACATGTCTCTTTTTGTCCTATTTTCAGACATCTGGAACCATGCAAAGAGGATATCTGCATGACTGTGCTGCTGTTTCCTAGAGATAGGCCAGCAGTGTAGCTGACCCAAGATATTCTTGGTACTTGGGGGGGGGGCAATAAGGAAAATGTTTACATTTAATAAATCCAGTGGCCAACAGTGGTTCCAGATCTGCCATTTCAGGCAGCCATTTCTCTCTGCCCAGTGAGAGGGCATTCTTGCTCAACAGCCAGCTATGGTTACCACCAGAACATTTACTTTGAAGCAATTGCTTAGAGGTCAGACCATGCTCAGGCTCCCAGCATCTCTCCAGACACTTTTCTCTGCTTGACTCCCTTGAAATGGTAATATGGAATCTTGTGCTTTTCAAAACGTACTGCAAAGTGCACAAATATGCAGAGGAGGTGGGAAACACTGGAGCCTTAATAATGAGCACTCTTGCAGAAAAGAAACTCTATTTTGTTCTTTTCTTGATTTTCTGTGACTTATTTTTTAATGAAAGGAATATATACTGTGGCTGTCAAATCTGGCAGGCTGGGGCTTGGCTGGAGTGGCTGATGCTTTGCTTACGCAGAAAACTCCCTCTGGAGGAGGTTTAGTTTATAAATATTTCACCTGCTGCATTTGAGAAGCTAACTGGCAATTTTTAGAATGCTCTTGCTAGCTTCTCTCTCCCTCCCATCCTTCCTTCCCCCCCACTGTCCCTCCTTCCATTTCTTTTTCCAGGCAAAGCAATACATAGGCATACTAAGCTGATTCACGCAAATGCTGGAGAGTCATGTGTTCATTCTTTCTTTCTTGGCCTGAGTGCTCCAGGGATGCATGCAGGGTTTTTTTTAAATCTACCTCTAGAATGTTTACTTGGTGAAGCGAGAGATGCCAATTTGCACAACAGGATTATTTATTTTAACTCACTGGACATTTAAACAGCTCCTAGTTCCAGATCCTACTTCAATTTATGTCATTATGGATTAGTCACATTTCTATCTTGCCTTTTGTCCATAGAGGCAGTATATATGACTTTCCTTCTCCACATTTTATCCTCACAACAACCTTGCCAGGTTGCAGTAGCTTAGAAATAACAACTAACTCTAGGTCAGTGAGTTTCATAGTTCAGTGTGGACATGATCCCTTATATATTTGACATGAGTCAAATAAAACACTCTAATCTCTGTGCCAATTGTCCTCAGTCTGTTTATAGAATCATAGAGTTGGAAGAGACCACAGGGGCCATTGAGTCTAACCTCTTGCTATGCAGGAACACCCATCAAAGCATTCCCAACAGATAGCCATCCAGCCTCTGCTTAAAAACCTCCAAAGAAGGAGACTCTACCACACTCCGAGGCAGCATATTCCACTGCCAGACAGCTCTGACCATCAGGAAGTTCTTCCTGAGGTTCAGGTGGAACCTCCTTTCCTGCAGCTTGAGTCCAGGAATCAGGATGTTAAGCATCTGGGGCAACCTGTGAGAAGCAACTCTGTTACTTACAGAAGAAAATTCATAAACCTTTTCTTTCCAGAATTCAAATTACATAATCTAGAACAATGGCTCCCAAACTTGGGTCCTCCAGATTTTTGGACTTCAGTTCCCAGAATTTCTTACCATTGATCAAGTTGGTATGGGCTTATAAGAGCTGAAGTCCAATACAGCCAGAGGACCAAATTTTGAGAACCACTCATCTAGAATAAACTCCAGTTTTGTTGCTATCACACAGACAAGAATTTTTCTACATTGAGGGAACACGATGTCATGGTACCTTTTAAAGTAGATAATCTTTTATATGTTAATGATCTTCTATCACACTCAAAATGAATAATATGTATATAATTTGTATACATTTTCCTGAGATTACGTGCATTTTCCCATTGCACTGAATGAGGCTGAATGGATATGCACAGTGTTGTACTCTAAAGAACTAGGTTTGAATTCGGTGGCTATGGCTCTCCAGATATTGATGAACTGCTCCTCCTGTAATCTCTCACTGTTGACCAGGCAGGATACAGCTGGTGGGAACTGGAGTCCAATCACCATCCAAAGAGCAACAGATTCCTCAATTCTGTTAAAAAGAGTAGATTTGTTTTTTGCAGTGTAACTTCAAATTGTTTCAGAATTGTGGTGGCCCTAAGGTGAGACTTATCACAGGCAAGATTTGTTCAGAGCGGGTTTGCCATTGTCTTCCTCTGAGGATGAGACAATGTGACTTGCCCAAGGCCACCCAGCAGATTTCCATAGCTGAATGGGTATTTGAACCCTAGTTTCCCAGAGTCCTAGTCCTACACCCAAACCACTATCACACTGGCATTAGAAAGCTTGTCTTTATGGTTGACTAAATGTTATGTCATTAAGACTAGCTTTCTAGAGCTTCACAATATCTGCAGCCAAAACAGAAAGAAGAGCCTCTCTGACTGACAGGTGAAATTCTTTATGCAATTAAGGACAGATGAGAAGCAAAAACAAAAAGTGACAGAGATATAGTCAGAACCCTAAATGCAACTTTTCAGTGATTTATACACAGGGGCAAGGAGAACTACTATAATAACCAATGCAGAGAAACAGAAGATGAAATCAAAAATGGAAGAACAAGTGACCTCTTCCACAAAATCTGAGAAACCAAAGGGAAATTTAAATCAAGAGTGGAGATGCTGTACAACCAAGTAGAAATAAAAAGACAATGGAAACAACACACAGAAGAACTACATAAAATAAATAAAAGGATGACAGATTGGTTTGAGGAATAACCATTTGAAGATGAACCCACAGTTATAGAAAGTGAAGTGGAAGCTGCACTCAGAACACTTGGGACAGATGACATACCAATGGAGTTACTTCAAGCTACAGGGACAGAATCTACTGTAATTCTAACTGAAATCCTCTCAACAAATATGGAAAACAAAATGACCTACAGATTGAAAATGCTAAATATATATTCTAGTCCCCAAGAAAGGGGACACCAGGGATTGCACTAACCACATAACCCTTGCATTAATTTCCCATACAAGCAAAGTGATACTCAAAATTCTACAATAAAGACTTTTACCATATATGGAGCAAGAAATGCAAGATATTCAAATTGGGTTCAGGAAAGGAAGAGGCACAAGGAATCATATTGCAAACGTATGTTGGCTAATGAAGTACACAAAACAAAACCAGAAGACAATCATCCTGTGCTTTATAGATTATAGCGAAGGTAGCATTTTACCATCCTATCCGTTTAACTTGTATGATGAATATGTCATATATCAAGCAGGATTAGACTCAGAGAAAGGAGGCATGAAAATTGGAGGAAGAAATATTAACAATTTAAGATATGCAGATGACACCAGGCTGCTAGTAGAAAAGAGCAAAGACTTGGAACAAGTACTGAAGAAAGTCAAGGCAGAAAGTGCAAAGGAAGGTGTATAGCTGAACACAAAGAAAACAAAATGACCACAGATTATTTACATAACCTTAAAGCAAATGATGAAGACATTGAAGTAGTTCAAGATCTTCCATACTTTAGTTCAGTCATTAATCAGAATGGAGGCTGCAGTCAAGAAAGCAGAAAAAGACTTACTTGGAAGGGCATCTATGAAGGAACTAGATAGGATCCTGAAGTGTCAAGATATATTGTTGAATACTGAGAACTGTCCATACTGTCCATCATATATATAGTTTCTATGTATGATTGTGAAAGCTGGACAGAAAAAAAACTGATAGGAAGAAAATAAACTTATTTGAAATGTGGAGCTGGAGAAGAGTTCTAAAGATACCGAGGACTGCTAAGAAGACAACTAAATGGATCTTAGAGCCAATCAAGCCTGAACCCTCCCTAGAAGCTAAGATGACTAAATTGAGACTGTCATACTTTGGCCATATCATGAGATGACTCACTAGAAAAGAAAATAATGCTTGGTAAAGTTGAAGGCATTAGGAGAAAAGGAAGACTGTATTGCAGATTAGTAGATTCAAATCAAAGAAGGCACAGTCCTGATTCTGCAAAACTTGAGCAGGGCAGTTGATGAAGGTTGCCATAAGTTAAAGTCAACTTGATGGAAGGCAAGGGGATCTTGCAACATCTTTGAGACTAATGAGTGAAAGAAGTTGGTAGCATAAGCTTTCATAGACTCAAGACAACTTCATCAGACGCATGGAGTGAAGTGTCTAGGAACAGACTTTATAGCTATGAATGAGCATGTAGAGCAGTGGGGGCTGTAGAAGTGCAAAACTAACTATGGTCACTGGGGGACAAAGGCAGGAAGAAAGATACTGCCTAAAGCTAATGTGAGTAGATAACTACATGGGTGGTGGAGGGGATTATTAAAATGTAGTCGGATGCTGGCTGAGAGCCAGAAAAGGGATGCAATATTCCCTTGCATGTTGATCCAGAGTAAGGGAGCTTTGTCTTTGAATTCTAACAACAGCAAATGTATGTCAGGATCTGTTCTGTGTTGAGAAATACTAACACAACCCTCTGTTACTTATTTTAGTTTCACGTGAGTTATTCTCATATGTTCCCACCACTGATTCAGATCAACAACAATCCACTATCTCAGCCTTTTCTAGGAGAATGGCAAAAACTACAATTAATTATCCTGACTGTGGATAATTCCCATCCCATGGGAGAAAGTTTCTAGTACATTCTGGTGTATGTGTATTCAAAAATAAGTCCCACCAGGTTCAATGATGCCTGCTCTTGGATACTTGTGGTGCTATAGGCTAAAGCTTAACAAGTTTATAATAACTGCAAAGACAGTTTCCTAAACTATCTAAAATCAATTATTTAATATAGGCTTGCATGGCATTATTAATCATCATACCATGTATATGGTGTAAAATTTAGAGGTGCAAACTTCTTCATGACTTCTTAGTCCAGTTCTTTGAGGTATATTCAAGAGCCTGGGAAGGTTACTTTTGCATTATAGCACCCAGAATTCCCCAGCCAGGACAGCCAGTGGTCCTTCAGGGTCATTGCCTAAAAAGGTAACTTTTCTAAGTTTGGGATAGATTGCAAATTTCAGCCATTACGGTGCTTGCATGATGGACATTTTGCTGCCTGAAAGAAAAGATGAGATGCTTCTTCCTCTTTGATGTACAGAAACCAGTTGGGCTACCAATTGAATCTTACTTAATATTATTTGTTGATTATTTCATATTTAAGGTTATTTAGTCTGTTTCCCCACACCTGAGTAGCTAGTGAGTCTAGGGTAGTACAGCCAGCCACGTGGCATTCACAGCTCTGTTATTCAATAGAAGGGAATGTCAAGAGAAGGGAGAGGTCTAATAAGGAACAGCTGAGGAATGGTACTTCTGCCCACCCAGGCCCCCAGCCTAAGGTGATTCTTGACCCTGCTTGATTTCATAGCATCTTTAAATTAGGAGGGAAGGAACAGTTAAAAGTAGTAGGAAAATCTACCCCTGTAACAAAACTAATTGCTGGCACCAAATCTAGCCCAATCGCCATAACTGTGATGACAGAGATGTGACTATAAATGACAAAAAGAGCCAGCATGGTGTAGTGATTTTAGTGTTGGACTATTACTCTGGAGATGAAGGTTCAAATTCCCACTCAGTCATGGAAACTCAGTGGGTGATCTTGGATAAGTCACACTCTCTCAGCCTCAGAGGAAGGCAAAGGCAAAACTCTCCTGAACAAATCTTGCCAAGAAAATCCCATGATAAGGTGCCATAAGTCAGAAACAATGTGAAGGCACACAACAACAACAACTCATGGAAGGCTTAAACATGAAATCAAGAAGAGGAGTTAGTTATCACTGCTGCCTATCTGTCTGGTCAAAATCTCTCTCTCTCTCTCCCACACACCCACACACATGTAAACAATCTGTTTCCTCAGTCTTTCAGGACAAGTCCTCCCACAAGGTTTGGTATGGCCAGAAAATTACCTTGGGGCTAATTAGACTTTAATCAAGATTGTAACCTGTAACCTTTGACTAACATTGTAATGCTTACTTGGGATAAACAATCCAGGAAGGAATGCCGTTGCATATTGGTAGACCAGACCCCTTAGATCAGGGCCACTTTTGGGAACTACAGCTCCCAGTATACCCCAACCAGTATAGCCAATGATCAGGAAATGTTGGGAGTTATAGTCTAAAAATGATTAACTTATTTATTAAACCATTCAGATATTGCTCTCTAAAGATCTCACATCAGTTTACAATAAAATCAACATGATCAGTTTAAAACAGATGTAAAAAATGAAAATATTCTAAAAGGCTAAAGAAGGTAACAGTTTAACAAGTTGAAAGAGTAAAACCAGTTAAATACTTTAAAACAACTGAAAGCCATACACATGTGTGGATCTATTCAGAACCAGTATCAAACTCAAAATATATGGAGGATAAGTGTTTCAGGAAGGCTCCTCTGTTCATCACATCTCTCCCTGCTACTAGAGGACCTTTTATATTCTAAATGGCTGTCTAGGACAGAAGTGTAGAACTGTTTGGAGGTTTAAAGGGACTGGATACCTCCTCCACAATCCAACAGCTAAGAGCCATTGTTGTTGTCATAGTCATCATCATGGGCAAAGAAAATACTCAGTCCTGCAATTACTTTAAAAGTAAAGGAAGTTAACAGATAAGTTAATATTTTCCCCTACACCCTGAGGAGCATGCTAGTCTAGGGACTATGGACAGACCATGTGGCATTCACAGCTGTTGTTTAACAGAAGGGAATGGTGGCATGAGGGGGATCTATCAAAAAACAATCAAGGTAATAATACTGCTGCTGAGCCACCTCCAGCATCTGTTGCCTGAGCTGATTGCCTGAGGGTAGGGTTGGTCCTGCTTGGTCTCGTGGCATTTTTAAATCAGAAGGGGTAGAATAACTAAAACTAGCAGACTAATCTACCCCTGTGACAAAGCTATTTGCTAGCAGCAAATCTAGTCCAAAGTATCACTATGTGATGGTGGTGTGGAGGGGAGGGGAGGGGGTCTAACTAGCATGCAAAATTAAAGAAATACCTCTCCATACTCCCCCCCCCACACACATTTGTTGCCTGAACTGATTGCCTGGTGGCTGCATTTGACTGCATATTAAGTTTACTATTACTAACATTGTAATACCACTTTTTTTGACATTACATGCCCTCCCTCTCTGTGACGCACATAAAATATACAACAATGAAAAGTAAATATTAGAAAATGAAGTTCAAAATTCACAACATTTATTGTTTTAAAGTGGGGACGAGAGAGGACAGCTGCTGTATCCCCTTACTGCAAAATGTTAGGGAGCTCTCCTAAGATGCCACGCAAAGTTGAGTTGAAAATGGCTTGGGAGATCCTATGTTATATCATGGCATTAGACTGGGCATTTGCTTGGCCTCTTCTAGTTCATGTCACTGTTAAGGTTCACGATACCTGTTTGTACTAGAGGAAGAGCCGAGAAAGCAAGACCTTTTCCACTGGCTCATTTGATATTCTATTATGTATCTTCATTATGTGACATTCTAAAAAAAGTGATGCTTTTATTTTGTTTATTTTCCACATCTCTCTCCATTTCTTTATTTCTATGGTATCGTAGCTCTTCAATTTGAAGCTGGTACATAAAATAGCAAACTACTTTTACTGGTTTTTGTAGAAAGATGTTATACAAATTTATTAATGTCTGCTGTTCAGCCACTGAAACCCACATGTGATCTTGGGCAAATCATACTCTCTGCGCCTACAAGGAAGGCTATCCTCTTTTGATTAAATTATGCCAAGAAAATCCTATGATAGGATCACCATAAATTGGAGTTGCCTTGCACAACAACAAAACAAATGATACCTAAAGGGGACTCATTTGTATTAGTGCCTATTAAAAAGAATGAGAAGGACCTGTCCCCAGTATGAAAGCGTACATCCAAATGAAACCATTGCCAGAAGAAAACTTATTGCACATGTCTAATTCAATATGTTTGTAGAGTAAGGAGCCTATGGCCAGTTAATTAATGTGCATAATAGTGCCATGTTTGTGCTAGGTTTTGCAATTAAGAAGGCACGGTGGAAGTTCTCTCCACCTTCTTAAATTATGGGGAGCAGCCAGCCTATATGGGTGTGAGTCGTGTGACTTTATAATGTTAATTAGTAAAAGCAGAAAAGGAGGTAAACAGGCCAAGGTGATAAACGACTTCTGAGCTTATCAACCAAAGGTTGTCAGATATAAACTAATGGAGGAAATATCTCAACAACATTGAGATGTAGGTCAAGTGTTTATCATATTTGATAAAGAAATGGCAGTAATGGAAATATAGAAGGACGTGCCCAAGGTTAGGCTGCATGTTAATCATAGCATGGTCAGAAGAAATGTAGCTTTCTTTGTTGCTTACTCATGACCTTGATGCCTTTCAAATGCCACATGGGACATTACTACATCAGAAGAACAGTATGTAAAAACAGCTCTGTCATTTCCATGTCAATGTTTATGTAGCTCTGGAAATATTGGAGGGGTCATATCATGCTTTAATCACAGCCACACTTAGTCTTGGGGCTGACCAAAAAGTTGGTAGAGAGCCAGTGTGGTGTGGTGGTTTGAGAGTTGAACTGTGAACCTGGAGACCCAAGTTTGATTCCTCACCCTGCCAGGAAAGTTCGGCGGGTGACTTGGGGCTTGTCACACATTCTTAATCCCAGAAAACCCTGTGATAAGGTCACCTTAAGGTTACCATAAGTCAGAAACAACTTGAAGGCACAAAACAACAGCAACATGTGTTGGCAATACTACATACGTAGTAATACCAGGAAACTAGAAGCCAACAAACCAGGTAGTTCTATCTTGAGAGTTTCCTCAAAGGTAATGTATAGTGTCAGAACACAAAGGCCCAAAGGTCATTACCTTTGGGAATGCTAGACCAAAGTCTTGATACTGGAGAACTAACATTGTTCCAATAGGACCACAATTAAAAGTTTTGAAGCATTAATTATTAGAGCCCTGCACAGGACTCAGCTGCTATCTTTAGAGAGACTTTGAAAAGTTCTTACTCATAAGTAGCCCTTCACTCACAAGCAGTTTTGGTTTCTGAATGAGCACTTCTTCACCTGGCAGCCATGTGAGCTGCATTCCCTGGGTTTGGCAGTGGGCTTGGCAGCTTCCCTCTCTCAAGCTGTTAGGTGGTTCTCCACAGCCCAACAAGACAGCCTTACTAATGTCACTTTAAAGGGTGTACAATCCCCTTAATCACCCCAGGTATCCTGAAACAGTTTGCTCTGCCAGGAAGTTTTATGCACAGGCAGCTGAAGATCATTCTCTGAAGGGGATCGTTCCAGTATAGTAATATGACAAGATATATATCATAGGTATTTCTAAATATTTCCCCTCTCTCCCATAACACTAGGATTCAGGCACCTAATTAAATTGACTGGCAGTAGATTCAGGACAGACAAGCCACTTCTTCAAAGTACTCAGAATTAATTTATGGATTTTTTAATGATATGATGACCACTAGCTGAGAAGGCTTCGAAAGCAGATTAGGCAAATTAAAGGAAAAGAGGTTGGTCAATGCTTATAAGCCATAATAGCTAACTGGAACCTCCATGTTCAGAGGCAGTATGTCATCGAATGCCAGTTGCTGGACGGCTAATAGCACAATCTCATTTCCTCCATGTTCTGCTGTCAGGTTTCCCAAACATACTTGGTTGATCATTGGGGCAGATGGATCTTCAGTCTGCTGTAGCAGCATTATTTATACCAGGGTGGTGGTGGTGGTGGTGGTGGTGGGGGAAACCCTATGGACCACCAGTGGAGCCTGCATCCCTCACTGCTTCACCACTGCAGAAGAACTGGTGACCATGCCACCATCTATCCTTCTCTCCACTTCCTGTTACTTCAAAAAGACAAAGAGACACTATTTTCTGTTGTGCAAGGGACACTCTAGCACCTACCTGTACCACAGAGAGCTGCAGCAGTTGTTGCTATATTTCGGCAGTGGGAAACCCATCAACATTTCCACTAATAGGTGAAACCCTTAATAGGTTCAGGGAGGTCCAGTGTAGCTCCCAGCTATGGGAAGATGCCCGCCCTTGTCTACATATGTCTATGTGTGCATTATATATTTCAGCAAATTGAAGTACAATCTTTGTGGGCCATGATAGTCTAGTTCTTTTTCTATTATTTCCTGAAGCCTGTGCTTTTCTGCACAGAACAGATTACTGCATGAAAACTAGTACAAGCATGAAAATCTGCTTTGTCATACACCATCTGGGCAAATTAAAAACAAGCTGTCTGCAAAGCATATATTGACAACATTTTGTCTTCCAAGCACATTTTTACTTCCAGGTAACAAAAACTGTCTCTGGGTGAGATTCAAGCAGTGTGGGTGAAGACAAGATCCAATTTTAAAAAAACCAAAACATGCAGAGCTTTGTTTTAAGGGGTCATGTAGTCAAGGTTCAACTGGAACCAACTGACCAACCATAGCTGGAGAGAAAGACAAAAGACAGGGCACAGTCCCTGCATAATTCAAGGTAGAACATTGCCAAGAAGCTTCAATCAGCATAGAGGAGCCAGCTGGAATTTAAAGGCAACTCTTCCATTATTGACCACCAGCAGATATTTGATCAGCCTGGAATAGCTGCAGCCAATACGAAGATTTGCTGCTGTCATGAATAGTATACAGATATTAGCTTAAGGAACTTGAAAGGTAACAGGACATTCCCATTAGTAGGACTAAACAACAACAAAAATAATAGCACACATATAATTTTTATAGATTTATTATTGGGTAGAGTTTTAGTGCTTAAAATCATTAACAGTGACATTTAGAAGGAAGATTTTCTAGTGGGAACAGTGACCATTCCGCACTACAGTGTTAAAGTGCTGCTATTCCACTATCAACCTCCCATGGAATTCTGGGGTTTGTAGTTTAGGGAAGGGCACTTCAAACTCTCAGCCAAAGAGCTCTTTGGTCTCAGTAAACTACAAACCCCAGAATTCCACAGGGCTTTAAAAGTGGAATAGTAGCAGTTTAACACTGTAGTGCGGAAATGGCCAGTGTTATTACAGAATGTGTAGAATATCTTGCCATTTTTAAAGCCAGTTGGAAAAAGCACACTAAGTTCAGCATCTTTGCATCTGCAAGAAAATAAAGAATTATCTTTGCATCTGCAATAAAATAAAGAAAAGCAAATCAGAGATCCTGACTGTGACCCATCACAGAAATATTGACCTCACTCTCAATTGGCTTTACATGCCCTGACAACACAATCTGTAATTAAGTTGGATTGGTAACTTTGCACCATGATGCGTCTGTGGCCATTTCCGCACTAGACTGTTACAGTGCTATTATTCCACTTTCAATATCCTATGGAATCCTGGGGTTTGCATTTTAGGGAGGGGCCTCAAGGCCTCACTGTAACAGTCTAGTGTGGAAATGGCCTGTGTTCTGTACCTCATCCCAAGTGTCTGAAATCATTTTATCTCAAATAAGAGAGAAGCCATACTCAGTGAGGAGAACAGTGGCAAACTAAATCAGATCAAGTCAAAAACAAACATGAAAAAGGTGGACACTAACAAAAGGGATAGGGAGGCTATTTCAATCCCCTTAAAGCAAATTTTCATGCTGAAAATACTCATTGTGAACATACCACACAGACCTAGCAGCACTTAAGGCTGAAATCCACAAGCCATAATGTGTTGCATTCTTATTATTTTAATTGACTTGGTGATGCTGAAGTCCTTGGGGATGAAACTGCATGTACGTTTCTAAGTGGAGCATGGATGATAATTGCATTTTACTTTTGAAAATGACAGATTGCCATATCACTTAGACCTCTTCAAAGATGTAATTCTGAGTGAAGAGAAACACAGCAGGCACATTAATCAAATTTTATTTGTTTACCCCAACTTCATTAAAGAAGGATAACTGCTTTTTCTGGTTCTGTATTCACCATCATTTAGAATTAATACACTACAGTTTAGAAGGTAGCAAAAGAGTCATCAGCAAGGCCCTGATTTGCAAGAGGACACTTTTGCACCCACCTGCATCATATTATAGTGCTGTGATTCCACTTTGCAATTTTGGGGACAGGATTCCCAGAGACAGTATAGTGTAGTGGTTTGAGTGTTGCACTACAGTCCTGGAGACCAAGATTTGATTCTCTGCTTGACCATGGAAACTCCCTGGGTGACCTTGGGCACATCACACACTCTCAGCCCCAGAAAACCCTGTGATAAGTTCACATAAGGTCACTACAAGTGAGAAATGACTTGAAGGCATGCAACAACAATTCAGGATTCTCAGCTAGAGAGCTCTAGTCTCTCAGCAAACTACAGACTCCAGGATTCTATAGGATATTGCTGTGGCAGTTAAAGTGGACTCAGAGTGCTATTACTGTGTAGTGTGTAAGGGCTATAAGTTAAGGCTATCTAAAGATGGGAGCAAAGTGCCCCCTAATGCCCCCCTTCGATGCCCCCTTAGGCCTACAATGGGAGTGGCAGCACTCCAAGATTGGCTGGTAGTTACCACTTTAATTTCCCACAGTTCCTTGGAGAATTCAACATAATGTCATTATGGGACAACAGGGTAGCATTACAGATGCATCACCTTACAGTCTGTCCATACTACACAGCTGTAGCAGTTTGATGTCACTTTAACATTCATGGCTTAATTCTGTGGAATTCTGTGATTTGGTGTCTGGTGAGATACCTACCTCTGCTTGATAACAATAGTACAATCTTGTGAACTACAGCAGTAGAGCTCCCTAGCAGACAATTCTGGGTATTCTACCCAACTGCAAATCTCAGGATTCCACTGGATGGTGACCAGGCAGTAAAGTGGTATCAGATTGTTATAACTTAGTTCTATGGTTACACTCCTTGCATGGAGATCCAGAACAAATACGTCAACAGTTGGTTCCAAACTCCCAAATGTATTTACTTACCATTGTAGTGAATACATTATTCACTTTCCATTTGCTGAAATGTAACTGAAAGGGCTGTGTTTCACTACTACAAGAAAAACTAGATTTTACATCACAAGGCACATCATGAATCAGCACTTGAACTGCATAACATTGCTCTTCCTTTGTTTAGCCAGGTCACGCCCTTTCAACTTTAAAGGTAACTAAAAAGTTACAGTTATGGTGCAGAAAAAAAAAATGAATTCACGCCACATTAAACTGCAATCAATACAATTTCCATTATGGGAGAAAGGAACAGATTGCTTGAAACTTTTTATTTATAGCTAGTTATTTACAAATTATCATGAAAGTGAAGCAAACTGTTATTTAATGTGTCATACTTGCATTTTTAATGTTAGGATTTTGTTCTGCCTCATGTGCTGAAACAATATAGCTGGTTTGGGCTCTTATGGTGGCACCGCAAGCTGCTCTACCGTAGCAGCAAACCATCTTGGGCTGCCATAGCTGATGCTGGCCCTGGGCTAAGTGATGCTTCTCCAACTAGCAAGCACTGAAAACCCTCCAATTATCCTTCATTTTTAAAGTGATGTTGGCTTGCAGCTCATGGTACCTTACTATGAGTGTTTCTTTAGTCTGCAGAACTGAAATAACATTAATATATCCTCCAAACATTTTTGACCTATACTGGTACAGTACCACTTGTAGACAGAATTTCATTTGGAAGCATAAGAAACAGGAATACAGTCTGGTACAAGGCTGTTGTGACTAATCAGTACTGTGAGTATCGTACTAGAATTACTGATCATTCAGCTACAATGGACAGCAACTAGAATTGTTATTCCATAGTGGACTGGAACACTTGGAAAGGTTCATTGATTACATTGAAAAGCTTCAGATTATTTGTGTGTGTGTGTGTTTGCATATATATAGGAGAGATAGATGGGTTTGAGATACACTTGAAGCTAGATCTATGTAGCAATCAAATATATAGGAGGAAAAGCATAGCTATGCCTGATGATTTGCTTGTGGTTAAACCTTTTTGAGGGATTCTTACATCTCCCATGCAGTTTTAAAACTGCACAGCATGACAGCACAAAGGAAGCGAGGAAATGATTTCAAAGCCACCAATAATAGGAGCTAAAGTTCCAAGGAATCTACTGTACATAGGAAACAGGACTTTTCCACATCAGCAGCTACAATTCAGTAGCCTAGTGAAGCAAGAGTATGCAACCTTTTGTACCCTATTTTTGAAAGGGGGCTACAAATAAAAGCATGTTCATACAAATTCATATGCATACACAATGTTTTCCCTTACGCACATCACGGTACATATACTCTTTCCCATATGCAATCTCAGTGTATTCCAATTTCATAGCAGTCTCTACAGAGATCACTACTTATCTGTTGCTAATAACAGTGTGTAAATAATGATCTTAGAACCCAGGAAATGTGTGTGTGTTAGACTTTTGGGGAATTTGGGCATGGTCTTGATGGCTCTGGTGGCCACATGGGCAGCAAGTAAGGTCTGCATATACTGCATGTGGTGAGCACTTCTTCAGTAACGCCAGAAAAGGTTTCTCACTGGCTTCAATGTCATGGAATAGCCTACAACCATGATTTGTAACATGGTAACAACTTCTGCAGTCAGAAAAATGTAAGCTTCTAATTGTCTTTTTAAATTTTTTACACACACACACACATATATTAATTTTTTAGTTTTTTAAAAGACCCCAGCCCATTCTGACTTTCAGTTGATTCAACTGATGCTAAGATGGCTGTGTGTGTGTGTGCCTTCCCATATACTGGCTTTTGGAAAGCACTTTTTGAATGGCTTTTTGTTGTGACATATGCTCAAAACTGGCTCATCAGAGGCTACAGAAACTTCAAGTCAGTTCAAACTATGTTTCTTCATGACTGCTAAATGCTTCATAGTCACAAGATTACCCTCTTAAGGTCGAACTAAACCAGGATGGGCAAAATTTTTAAAAAAACTTTTTCAGGAGGCCAGGACAACCTACAGCAGATTGACACTCCTTGCTGGCTGTCTGCAGTGAGGAGAGCTTTCACTGCTAAAGCCTCAGGCAGAGGGATCTCTCTTTAGTGAAACTCACCTTGGATTAAAGGGAGAGTGAAGGGACTGCCCACGAGGCACTGGAATTCTTGTTACTTTCATTTACTTCTTGTTACTTTCTTGTTACTTTTTTGAATTCTTGTTACTTTTATATACTCATGAAGGGACTGATGGAATTACGTCTTCAACTTTGCAATGACATGCAGCTGTTCTGATCTGAGAGATTTGATGGATATTAAACTGGCATCAGCCTCTTTTTAAAATTTCCAAATAAAACCCTGGGAGCCCATAAGCGAAGAATTCTTCCAGTTAAGATGGCTGTACAGAGCCTTGCCATGCTGCCATCTTTTTGGAACAAAGAACTAGGTATGTGCATTTACCCTATAAGAGCGGGCTGTTACCCTGATTTCTGGGGTCCCGTGGGGGACACCTCAATGTGCTCCAAATATTGGGGAATGGGAATTAGCAAGAGCACAAGCTATAGCAATACAAGAGGCAGGACAACTTAGCAAGATCTTGAACCCAATGTCTACGAGGTCAGGCCAAGTCAATAATCAAACAGAAGTAAATAATAATTGTTTTCCTTATTAAAAGACAATCAATGTGCACATATGCAATCACTCACACAGACCTAAGAAGAGAAAGGTAGGAGATTCGATAGAGGATTTTGAGAGGGATTTTTCAGGGGAAATACTACATCTGATCCTGTAGCCTGGATAGTCAGAAGAAAGTCAGTTGGAGCGGAGATTCTCAGCACGTGGAAGCTGAAGGGAAGGCTCGGTGAGCGGAGCAGCAGCAGGGCAGGATGGAAGCCAGGAGCGATCCGAAGAAGTGCTCAAAATCAGGGGTTCTTATAGGGGAAAATGTGCCTGTAGGCTAGTCCGCTCCCAGGGAAAACAATGCGTTTCAGGTTGGAGACACAGCCTCCGAAAGGTCAGTACTTAGAATGATTGAATTTTGACAGAGTTGTCAATAGCGCAGACAGTACGCAAATAGGGAGTGCTTGACAGTTGGCTATTCATAAGCGCTAATCTCGTCAAGCTGCCTGCTCGGGGCAGAGAATCTTTTGTATCCTTGATGCACACTTAATGCAGTTTCAAATTGTACTTGCCTGGAGGTCTCCTGAAGCTGCATGCCGGCGAATTACTGGCCTGCCTGGATTTATCTTGTATTGTTCAGCTATTTCGGCTGTGTCCGCATGTGTGCTTGTCCGGGGGCCTCGCAAGCATGTGGAGAGGAATGGTTTGGAATGGCCAATCTCTTGATATCAAATTATATTTAATAAGCCCTGGGCTCGAACTATAAACTACAGTAACAGGGCCTTAAATAAAAGGACTGGAGGTTGATGTCTTTAAAGGGAATTAACAAAGGATTTAACAGCACCTATTTTTGTGGATGACTGGATTTTCTTTATATAACTGAGCTGAATTTCAGTAAAGAGAAAGTGCAATGTAGAAAAGTGATTTCACTATCTCTCTGAAACTGATAAGACCATGTGGTCCCAACAGAAAAGTCTGACTGTTAACTGGATTCAATCCTGGATTGAAGAAAGATGGAATCCCAAGACATTTTTAACAACTCTTATGTGAGATCCATTTTCTGTGAGGCCAGGAACCTCCAAATATGATGAAGAGATTGCAAGCAGATCTGACAGAAGATTTGAAACTGGAGTTTGCTAGATTTAAGAAGGAAATGTTGGGAGATGTTGTGTAAGAGAGGGAGAAATATGGGGCTAATTTTGAAATTATGGATGGCAAAAACTGTATCGATAAAACAAGTTGACTTAATGGAAGAATTAGCCTATAAAACAGGAGAGAAAAGCACCCAATAGGAAGTGTTGTGCAAAGAGGAGGAAGGGGAAGGCTAGTCTGGAATTGATGTCTTAGGAATCTGTACTGTTGGACAAGCAAACTCATGAGAATTTAATGAAAGGATTGGCCTCTAAGAATGAGGAAGGTGAAAGCAGATTGAAAAATGAAAGTATTCTATTTCAAGATAATTCTTTAAAAGCAGAAAATTGGAAAGAGAAGGAAATAATAACAAGGCATGAACAAGAGAAGCTGAGCAGATTGGGAGAGGAAGGTCATGTTTAGGACAGAGGAAGAAGAAAGCAAGAGTTAAATTTAAAAAGAAATGGAAGAAATAGAATCTGACTGAAACAGGTTTATGAGATTTGGTTACAGATATAGGACAATGAGAATTGAACGTGGATCTCATCTTGATAAGACCTGTATATGATTTGATAGAAACATTGGAGTTTAAGTACAACGTAAATATTAGTGTTACAAGAGAGTGTAATGGTTGAATGGATTTAGTGAGACTGCTTAACATGTAAGAGATTTATAGTCATATTTAGAGCAAATGGAAAGCTACTTATTATAATGTAATATGATGTAATGGCGTAGAATCATAGAAAGGTATTGATTGACATTTTAATGCTAGATATGTCAACCTTGAAAGAAAAAGACTGTATCTTTGGCTATGGAAAAATAATATAAAAGGATGGGAAAAAGAGAATGGGTGGGTTTTTATTTGGTGAGGCTTGAAATAATTTGAATGTTACATACCATTGAAAGGAAGAGTGAAAGTCATCTTCTTTTTCTATTCCCTTAACTTTTTCCTTTTCCTTCTTCTTTTCTTTTTCTTTCTTTTTATGTATCTGTAGAATTTTACTTTATTTTAAAACTTTCAATAAAAATAGTTTTTTTAAAAACATTTTTGCCCTTAAACGCTCCAAAATGTCCACTCAAGGAGGAGGTGCATTTCCATCACATTTTGTGGGGCTGTTTTTGAAACCCAAAACATAATGAAATTGCTCCCATACCCCCTTTTTGTGGGACAAGGTGCAGCCACCTTGTAGAGGCCTAAGGCAGCCCTCTAGTCTTCCACAACTGCCCACCCATGAACTAGATATAATGGCAAGTGACCGGTATGTAGGGTGGAGTCTACCAGTCAATCTGAAAAGTAGTGGAGGGTGGCAGGTATGACAAAGCACAGAAGGTAAAAGCTATCCCCCATCTTTTTACCCTAAGTCCACTTTCCCTCTCTGGTATGGTTTCTTTACCACAACTAGTTCCCAGTAGTTCTCCTTGGAAGGAAATACTGTAAAGCTAATTGGGTGTTTCTAAGGGGAAGCATGGAAGGCTCAGGCCCTTTCCGCACGGGGTTATTAACATGGGTCCATGTGTTTTGACACAGAGCTGTTCTCCACGTGAGAGCAAATTAGGTTTGCTTTATTTACCATCGTTCCGCACGTAGTCCCAAGTTAATGCGCCCCTATGTGGTGGGAAAGCGCTATTTGAAAACCAGAAAAAATCCAAAACAATTCAGACTTTTGCAGTGGTGCAGATATGCACATTCACACTGCTGCAAATAGGAGGGCAGCAAAGGGTGGGCTTCTCCAGCTGTCCCCACCCACCAAAGGACAGGCAGGTGCCATTTTTTGTTTTGTTCAGCAAACTTTAGAAAATGGAGTTACTGGACTAAACACGGCACAGGCATGTTAAAAGGAGAGAGCTGTTTTCTATTTTGTAAATGTTTTACCGTATTTGCCGGCATTAGACACACTGCCCTATAAGAGCACCCTATTTTCAGACTATATTATTTAGAAAAAAATATTTTACTACTCTGTTCCTGGTTCCTGTCCTATCTGCTTGGGTGGGGGGACCTCCCTGCCCAGACAGAAAGAAGAGGCTGTGTGTGTGTGTGTGTGTGTGTGTGTGTGTGTGTGTAAGAAATTCCTTCCCCCATTCCTCTCCTACTCATGAGGAAACTTTCCTGCCAAGGTTGGAAGGGAGGGAGGGAGGGAATGTGCATGTGTGTGTAAAAAGCTCTTTCCCCCCCATTCCTCTCTGGGGCAGGATCCTGCTGGCAGCAGGGTAGAGATGAGCGAGATCACTCTCCCAACTTTGCTCTGCCACGTGATCTGCCTGGGTGGGGGAGTTACCATATTCCCACTCCATTTTCAGAAGGCATTTGGGGAGGGGAGTGCCTCTTATCCAATGGCAAATACGTACCTACATAGGTACATACAAATGTACCAATCCAAAAGAGAAAAAAAGCCAATCACAGCTGCTGGGACGGGGTGAGGGGAGTAGTAGGAGTGGTCACTGCCAAAGTAGTGCGGATGCATGAACTTGCACTCCTCTGAATCAAAATCAAAAGGAAACATACGGAGGAGCTGTGCGGAAGCAAATGAGAGAAAGCCTGCATTATTTGGATCCAATAAGACATGGTAAGAAACAGCATGAACCACTTCATGTGCCTCATGTGGAAAGCGCCTCAGTTTGCTCCTTCCTGTTCTCCCACATTGAACTTCAATAGGAAGTCCTCAGCACCTTAGCCATGGACTCTGGAAGGGTGATGGGGGGCTTGACTAGGCTAGAGGGTTGAGTCCCCTCCCGCCATTGATCTGGAAGATTTGGATCTCTAAAGCCATTTCTGCACTAGACTGTTATAGTGCTATTAGGCCCCTTCCTAAACTGAAAACCCCAGGACAGTCTAGTGCAGAAATGGCCTAAGATTCCTATGTAGTTGAGCCTCCTCAGGAATTACTGGATTTGCTGTCATAGAAGACTTACTTTCTTTTCCCAGAAAATACTGTTTTAAAATGGGGTGCGTCTTATATGGTGGTGTGTCATATACGTTGGCGAATAGTATGTGCCAGTGTATAAATGGGGTGCATCTTATACATAGGTGCATCTTATATGCCAGCAAATACAGTATCAACCAGAAGTGTACTGAATGATCAAGCCCTAAGAAATATTAAAACAATTATTGTTGCTCAGCCACCTCAAGAATAAATAATAAAAGCTGACTGCAATCTATCCTGTGCACACTTAGGAGAAGGAGGAAACATCTAAGTATACATTCTGTTTGTAAGAGTCTTCACATTTAAGGATCTTTCACTGGTAATGGAGGAGAAAAATAATCTGCCCTCCCCTGCAAGTACCTGCAAGGAGGCAAAATTAACAATAATCTGCCTGCCAAAACTGACTTTTCTTCACCTTAGAAACAGTTTCAGAGTCCCTGACTGGATTCTACCATTGACCCACTGAGTTGTACCCTCAGAAACACTTTGATAGGTACTGAAGCTAAATCTTCCACCGGCCAAAAATTACATCTCTTTCTGTTGTAAGAGTACCAAGTACGGCCAAGCTCTTTCTTTATGAGACCTTTCTTTATTGCAGGATGGTAGCCCCCCCCGCCCGCCAACTTACAACTGTATTGTGGTAGAGTTCTCTGCAGGAAGCCAGATGACCTTGTTCAGCATAACACGATTATGGCATTGCCTCTGTTGCTACCTCTCTGGACAAACAATTTTCTAAACAGGAAGCAGCTTTGTGGCTTAAAGAAGAAAAAGAAAGGAAAGGAAAGGAATTATCTTCCATCAGAGTGGATAATCCACCTTAGAATGCACAGCTGAAAGAGTGTAGAGTTGAACAGTAAAAGCTAGGAGAGGCATCGGGTCACATTTTGTGTCATGGGTCCCTTTCCATTGCTCCCCATAATAGAAAAATAAAGTGTCAGTATTTGCTGAGAAGAGAGCTGAGAGTTTGCTAAAGTAATGTTGGGTGTGGCGTTCCCTTTAAACATTTTACTGGTGGAAAAAGTGTTCATGTAACTTGCAGATGGTCCACTGTGCAATGTTCTCTTTTAGCACTTGTCTGAATAGGGAAGAGGACATTATATTTGGGAAGATCTCTGTGGAGGAGGAGAGGCTTAAACCTCTCTATCTTCATGCAATTGTCCTGGTCCACATTGTGCCTCTGTAGACTTACTAGAGAGTGTGAAGGAAAAATCGGCTTCTGTGTGCAATTTGTATTTCATGTGGCATTTAATTACATAACCTCAACATTTTACAGATATAAACCAGAACACATGTGGCCAAGCAACATCAGAACATAGCAAAGTTGGCAGAAGTTATTGACAGTGATGTATTTAAGTCTTTTACTCCAAATCTCAAGTCAAGTCTCAAGTTCTGGCAAGATAATTCAAGTCAAGTCTCAAGTCTGGGAGCCAAATTTAACAGAAGAAAAGGAGTGGTGGGAGTGGGGTTTAAGTTTCAATAACGAGAAAATCAAGGCCTCATACTGTCACTCCCTTTCCCACCTTGCCTTAGCAATGCTTCAGACAGACTTAAAATTTCCTTTAAGGGTTTAAACTTTAAGGGAATGCAGCATACCTAGCCTGGTGGCTTCCTTACAAGTAACCAGGATTTGATTTACCGGTAACCCTCCAGACCCATAGATTCTGGCCTTTCACTTCTTTGCCTTCCAAGCCTCCTTTACTCCCTCATTGCTTCAACCAGATTTTAAACCCTCTGGATCCATAGATTCCTGCCAGATTTTAAACCCTCTACATCCTCATTGATTCCTGCCTTTTACTCCCTTTGCCTTCCAAGCCTCCTTTACTCTAAAGCAAATCCTTCGCTTAAAAAAGGACGAGTCTAGTCGAGTCAATCCATGATTTATTGATGAGTTGAGTCCAAGTCAAGTCACTGAAGTGACTTGAGTTGGACTCAAGTTCGAGTCAGTCGACTCGAGTCTACATCACATTAATTAATTAATTAATTAATTAATTAATACATTAATGAGGGGAAAAAGACAAGCTAGGAGAGGCTACAGCAGTTTGCTTTCACCGGAAGGAGAAGTTCCTTTCCTCTTCTTTCCCTGCTACTGTGTTAACTGAGTGCACATTACTTTTGCACTTTGCAGTTGGTTTGTGGTACTTGAAGTAAGCTGAGGTCAATGGAGGAAAGTGGGAGGAGAGATGAAAAACTGGGACATTTTAAAAGCAGCTGGAAAAGCTGGCACAAGAGAGGACTAATCAGGTATCACTCTGCCAAATCAGGACAGGTGGAGAGTGTGTAATTAAGCCCTCAGTTTAAAACATTTTTGCCCTGCAGAGATCTATTATAAATACTCAGCATTAAATGTAACGATTCCTTGAAAAAGCCTTATAGAATCTGGTGCTAAATATAGTTCTTGTGCCTCTCATATTTGGCATTCACAACTCAGGCCTACAAAGACTAGGGGAGCACACTGAGTCTTGTCTAATGGCTATTTTCTGTTTGCAGCCCCACAAATCGTGCCAGAAGGATTCAATGTCAGTTTTAGCATCTCTTATGAAAACCTGTGCAATAACCTGGCCTATATTGTGGTTGTGATTCATCATTTTTCTCCAACTTGACATGCCTGTTTCCATTTTGGGAAGAGAACATTATATTCAGGGAGACAGAAACCAGACAGCAAAACTGCACCCAAGACATTTTTTTGTCTGTCATGCAGAGATCAATAACTTGCTTCCCCCCTTTCCATCTTGCTTTATTTAATTAATGGTTTTAAAAAGTAGGGGGGAGCATTGTTAATTATCCTCAAATGCTTTAAGAACATGTCTCAGTTCCTGGCCAGATGAGCTCAGAAAGGTGAAAATTAAATATTCTTCCTACAACCATTGAATTAAAAGGAGCCTGGATTTTTATCGTACACCAAGCTTCCTTGATGAGAGGATGTTTTGCATCTTTCTCCATCCCTGTGTCAAATATACCAATTGGGTGATATTGTGAAGCAGGGATGGGCAACCTCTGTGTCTCCAGATGTTTTGGCCTACAGCTCCATTCAGTCTAACCCAGAACAGTGCTAAGGCATTGCAAGAATTGTAGTCCAAAATATTTGGAAGACTAATTGTTCTCCAAATGTCCTGATTTTGGCACAGAGAGTCCTGATTAATCCTCTGTCATCCCACTTTTTCAGCTGCTTTTAAAATGTACCAATTTGTCTCTGCTCCTCCCACTCTCCCTCTTTTGACTTACATACATTGGTGCAAACTAAGTTTACAGCGGGAAAGAAGTTTACTGTCAATTAGGGAAGGGCCAACCGAATCCTCAAATCCTTGAATCCTGGGTAAGAATTTGAGATTCCCAAATCCGAATCGCTATGCCAAAATAGGCAAACTGAATCTTTGTAATCCACCAACTAAATAGATGGTTGGAGACCAGGACGCCTGAAAACCAGGAAGACTAGGACGCCTGAAAACCTCAGAGACCAGAATGCCTGAAAACCTGGGAGACCATATATACAAGGGAAGATAGTAAGTAGGTGAGGTTTTCCCTTGGAGGCCCTTTCCACACGTGGTTATTAAGGCAGGCCAATGTGTCTTGCCATGGAGGTCTTCTGTACCTTGGAGCGGACTAGGTTCAGTTTATTTACCTTCATTCTGCACGTAATTCCGACTAAATGTGCCCCCACGTGGTGGTAAAGCATGCTATTTGAAAACCGAAAGAAATCGGTTTTCCAATTTTCCAGATCAATCCAATTCGTACTTTCACAGTGATACAGACACATACATCCGCGTCAATGCGAATTGGTGGTCAGGAGAGGGCTCATGGGAGGGGCCGGGGGTAGTATGGATGTACACACGTACGCAGTGACGTACTAAATCATGCCAAAAAAGGGGGGCCAATCACAGCCGATGGGGCAGGGTGAGGGGAGTAGCGGGAGTGGCCACGGCGAAGGCAGTGTGGATTCATCAACTCGCACTCCTCCGAATCAGAATGGAACATACGCAATAGCTGTGTGGAAGGAAATGAGGGAAAGTTCGCCTTCCTTCAAGCCCAGAAAATCCGGTAAGAAACAGCACGAACCAATTCACCAGCCTTGTGTGGAAAGGGCCGGAGTAATAATGGCTTTTGCTAACAATTTCAGAAATTATGTCTGGGCTTGTATTCTAAGATATTTAAATTGAACATTTCATATTAAAGTTCAGTACTTGACTGGAAGCTATAGGTTTGAGATTTCAAGGACAGATGAAACATTCCTTTGCATAGCTCCCTTACAAACCTCTTTCAGACACAATTCTGGGGTTTTGAGTTTTACAAAGTGTCACAGCCTTCTCTGCCAAAGTGTACTAGTACATCATCAAACTACAAACCCTAGGATGCCAGAAGGAGCTATGCAAAGAAAATCCAGTTTTGACCTGGATTATCTCTCCACTGTAGTATGTGGCCCTGTTTACACAGGCAGGAAAATGTGGGATTAATCCACATTTTCCTGCCTGTGCAGAAAGCGCCTTCATGTCATTTTCAATCTGGGGAGATCTTGAGGCAAAACTATGACAATTGTCTCGGCCAGATTTCTTCAGAAGGAGGTTTGCCTTTGCCTAGGCTTTGCTAAGGCTGAGAGAGTGTGTCTTGCCCAAGATTATCCTTCTTTCCCTTGCTTTTTAAACTCTTTTTTAAAAAAGGATTCAAAAGATTCGAGATTTGTGAGATTTGTGGATTCCCAGAACCTTCCAGGGATTCGAATCGGGATTTGGATTCAGAAAATTCTGGCTTCGTCCCATCCCTACTCTCAATTTAACTCAGTGGGGGGAAAGGAAAAGAGTAAGCAGAGTCTTGCCCTTCCCAATAGGCTCAGGCAAAAGTCAGGATTATTTTTTCTTCCAGTTAAAGGGAGGACGTAAGATATTTGGGATGTCAAACTGAGGTTTTGGGAGGGGGGCTTCTTTCGGAAATTCTCTGTTGCTGTGAGCTGGTTTTCTGAATGATGTGTTTTGCATCAACTAAGGGTGGCCATCTGTAGCTGAAGACCTAGAACATAGGTTTGAAAACAGCTTGTGATCTGCAGAACTTTGCAGTGAATGTAAATGTGAGGCATACAAATGTGAGTTCGGAAACTTTTAGTCCTCTGGTTCTTTTGGTCTGTTCCCATAGTCCTTTGCAATTCCCCATACTCAGTTGGACTAATGAGAGGCAAAGTCTAAAATATCTTTCAAATCCTACTCAAAATGACAGAGTACCTTTCAGAACTATCTTCCAATGCACTTAATTTTAGTATGATCTGATTTCCTAAAATAAATCTCTTTTTACTGTATAAGCTAATCTGCCTCACTGATTTCCTGAGAATAAATCTGTCTTTATTATTTGAACTAATCTGCTTCTCTGGTCTCAAACTTTCTGCATGCCCAATACTTTGCTGTACCAGACTTTATTTACTAGTAAGTAGAATATTTTGATTTTATAGAACAAACAGAGGCATTTCCAAATGCCCAGAGCAGCCTTACCCAAACATGGGTCCTCATGTGATTCGAAGTACCATCAACCTTGATCAACCCTACCATGATATGATATGAAGTTACCATTAACCCTACCATCAGGGAGGATAGGAACTGCATCTGAGGACCTATGATTTAGCAAATGCTCTCAAGCACAACAAAAGGAAAATTAGTAGATCCATTTAGAATGGCACTCTTTCGAGTTGTGAGTTTTGGGAGGTAGTTTTCTGTCCTCAAATAGCACGAAATCACATTCCAATGCAAACATTTAACTTCCCTATCCCCCAGAATCCCATACCCCTAAAAGCCTTTTCTCAGACAGATTTCAGCTCAGAATGGTATCCGGAAGTGGAACACCATCTCTAATGCACCTAGAAGCATCAATGTAGCCCATGGTAGGAGGGGTACTGGAGAAAACAATTGCTGATCCCCATATAGAGATTGCGGGGAGAGGACCTGAGAGTTCCTGAGTTTGTCCTAGTCCAACAATTTATTTGGGGTGTTTTCATTGCACTATTGGAGACATCAAATTAGGATTAGAGGTGGAGAGGTTGCATTACTAAAGGGAACACTCTCTGTTCCCTCAGAGTCAGTATAACCAGGACTACAAGTTAGTATTCTCTAGTTTAAGCCAGGAGCCTCATACTCCTACACAATGGACTGAAGGTTAAGTTTCTGTTTTTCTGCTGCAGGGTGTATGAACTTTCAAGTCAATGCTTTTCCCCCCAACTTCTTTGGCTTGGCCAAGACTCACTGAACAAATTAGTATGGCAAGGGGAAACACTTTATTCAAGACATTTGGCAAAGCCTGTCCTGAACATGAAGTATGGACTGAGAACTCTTGACACAATAGATTCAAGATTTGTGCTGGAACCTAAAGGTCAGGCTTCAAAGGCTTGGTTGGCCAACAGAACAGAAAACAATACAAAAGAGTTTGTAGTCCCCCATCAACGTCATTATTATTGTTCTGTCCAGGTACATATCTGGGAAAATGAATTATGAGGTGACATTCACAAATCTAGACCACTTGGATAGCTTAAGCTGTAGGAGCTTTATTGACCAAAATGTCTGGGTGTGGACTAGGAAGTGTTCAGTTCTGCCCCTCTCCCAACTTCTTAGACAACCATGAGCAAAATACCAACCTTTTCCATGAGTCATTAAAGAATATCGGATCTGTGTTCTGCAGTAGTTATAGACTAACATCCAAACTGAGATGTTATGCTTTATGCATGCAGGGGAGATTTGGCACAGAGAGCTGTCTCTGTATGAATGAGTTCCCACCTGTCTGTTTCAAACTACGAAAATATAGCCATATTATTTCACTTTATTTGCTTTAATTCCATCTTAGGAATCCTAGAATTTGCAGTTTAGGGAATTCTCTGTCAGAACACTCTTGTGTGTCATCGAACTACAAACCCCAGGATTCCATAGGATGTTTCCATTGGCAGTTCAAGTGGGATTATAGTTCTATAATGAGGTGGTGTGAAAGCAATTTAAAACCAGGCACAGATGAAAACATGGTAAGTCATATTAAGACACAGTTTGATAATTTGTAATATTTAAGTAACATTAAATTTTAAATATATAAAAATCACAGTACCTAAATAGCAATTCAGCAAAATAGTTTTATTCAGCAAAAGCCTGTCCTCTGCAGCCAGTTATCTGCCAAATGCACGTCCGAATAAAATGGGTTTTGCCTACCAGCAGAAGGACAAAAAGGAGGGGGCCAGCCTAACTCCTTTGCATACCCTTCAAAATTTTACAGATGAAAACTTGGAGACTTATAGCCCAGCAACATCAGAGTGAGGTGAAAAAGACAAAAAAATATTAATAAGGAAAAACACACAAGCTAGAAGAGGCTGCAGTAGTTTGCTCTTGCCTGAGCCTACTGGAAAGGGCAAGATTCTTCTCATTCTTCTCCTTTTGTCCCTGGTGAGTTGACCAAATGCAAACTACTTTTGCATTTTGAGCCCAGTTTTCAGTGACTGAAGTAAGCTGGGGACAAAGGGGGACAGTGGGAGGAGGACAAAGAAACTGG
This sequence comes from Ctenosaura bakeri, assembly GCA_948474755.1. Taxonomy (NCBI): domain Eukaryota; kingdom Metazoa; phylum Chordata; class Lepidosauria; order Squamata; family Iguanidae; genus Ctenosaura; species Ctenosaura bakeri. The sequence continues at coordinate 131,118 of CAOLHI010003289.1, read as the reverse complement.
GACATTTTAAAAGCAGCTGAAAAAGTGAGGTGAGAGTGAATTAACTGGGACTTTACCTGACAAATCAGGACAGTTGGAGGGTAAGCCCTTGGAAACGAGTGCCATATTCTGGGAATAACCACTGTGACATAGCAATAAGATTTAGAACATCAGGAATTTATTCATTTCCACATTTACTGCCAGCATTGTGCTTATCTATTCTTCATAGAATGAACTGATCAGTCTCTCCACAAAGGTATAAATGAGCACATATCTGACATCAGAAATGTCAGTATTTGAAAATCAGTGAAGGAATATTGCAGCCTCCTTGGACACTCTGTAGATTATCATTCCTGAAGAAAAGGAAAATAGAAACAGAAACTGCTGAGTTACAGTTCTTCAAGAGATTCTGTTCCTTCACTTATCCTGAGAGTGGGAGTTGTGTGGATCTCCAGAAGCTGTTGGAATGCACCTTCTAGCATACCAGAACAACTGTTTTGTGAATAGCCAGTGTTAACAACTAAATTGTCATAGTTATATACATTTAATTTTGCTCTGAGAGGAAGGGGTGGAATCTTGCCCTTCCCTGTAGACTCAGGAAAAAGCAAACTGCTGCAGTTTCTCCTAGTTTGTCTATTCTTCTTCATTAATAACTTCTGCCACCATGTTGACTCTGGGATGTTGCTTGGCTACATGCAAGGGAAAAGTCAGAAAAGCTAAAGTGCAGAATTAGCTTAGGCTTGCTAGAGAGATTAAAAATAATAAAAGGGGGAGGTTGGCTATATTTAAAGAAATCCTGCATTGAGCAGGGGATTGAACCTGATGGCTCATAAGGCCCCTTCCAACTCTATCATTCTATGATTCTAAGAGGAAGAACAAGGAAATAGTATGCCTATTGCATAAAGAAGAGGGTGAAATACTAACTAGAGACAGACAGAAGGTCAGCTGTTTAATACCTTCTTTGTTTCAGTCTTCTTCCAAAAGGGGAACAGTGCTGTAACTAGCAAAAACTAGAATATATCATGCAGTAAGGAAACTACAACCCACAATACGTAAGAGGTAATAAAGAGATACCTAGCTAGTCTAAATGAATTCAAGTCTCCAGGGGTGAGTGAACAGCATCATAGAGTACTAAAGGAACTTGCAGATGTAATCTCAGAGCCACTGTCAAAAATCTTGGAGAACAGGAGAGGTCCCAGCAGACTAGAGAAGGCGAAATGTTGTCTGCATCTTCAAAAACAAAAACAAAAAGGGGGGCAGGGAGAGGTCCTGAGTAACTACTGATTAGTTTGACACTGATACCTGGAAAGGTTCTAGAACAGATCATTAAACAATTAGGTCATTTCTGCACTAGAATGTTACAATGCTATTGTTCCACTTTCAACATCCTATGGAATTCTGAGGATTGCAGTTTAGGGAGGGGCCTCAAAGGAATAATAGCACTATAACAGTCCAGGTGGAAGTGACCTTAGTCTGTGCACACTTGGAAAGGAATGCTGTGATTACTGAAGGACAACTTGCATTTCTCAAAAAAGAATCATGCCAAACCAATCTTCCCCCCTCCCCTCTCTCTCAATAGGCTTGATAGATTAAAAGAGTGCTGAAGTTGTAGTATATCTTGATTTCAGTAAAGTTTTTGACAGGGTTCCCCATGATATTCTTCCAGCAAGCTGATGAACTCTGGGATGGACAGTGTTATAGTTAGGTGGATCTGTAATTGGTTGGCAGACAGAAACCAGAGACTACTCACCAATTGTTGCTCTCCATGATGACAAGAAGTGACAAAAAGGGTGCCTCAGGGTTCTGCCGTGTGTCCTGTGTTAGTTAACGTCTTTATATTGGATGGTGAAATAGAAGGCATGCTTATTACATTTGCAGATGACACCAAATTATGGGAGAAGTTAAACCCCAGAAGACAGAAACAAGATTCAAAATGATGTTGACAGGTTGGAGAATTGTGTCAAAACTAAAAAAAAAAAAAAGAATTTCAGCAGTGATAAATGCAAGATACTGTATTGTGGTAAGAAAAATGAAATGCACAAATATGGGATTGATAATACTTCACCTAAGTCAGTGTGTGTGAAAAGGATCTGAGAGTCTTAGTAGACCACAACGTAAATATGAGTCAACAGTGTGATGCAGCAGCCAAAAAAGTCATTGCAGTTCTTGGCTTTATTGGCAGTGTACTATTCAGATCAAGGAATGTTGTAGCCCCACTCTATTCTGCATTGGTCAGACATTATGAGGAATACTGTGTCTAGTCCTGGGCACCACATTTGAAGGAGGATATTGACAAACTGAAATGTATCCAGAGGAAGGTGACCAAAATGGTAAAAGGCGTGGAAACCATGCCCAGTGAAGAGTGGCTTAGGGAACTGGGTATATTTAGACCAGAGAAGAAAAGGTTAAGAGAGGTGACATGATAGCTATGCTTGTCTGAAAGGATGTTGTGGAGACAACAGAGCAAGCTTGTTTTCTGCTTCTCCAGAGACTAGAACACAAACCAATAGTTCAAATTATAAAAAAAGAGATTTCACTTAAGGAAGTACTTTTTTAAAAAACTGTAATTGATGTTCAACAGTGAACTAAACTGCCTCGGAGGGTTCTACTTTCTCCATCTTTGGAGATCTTTAAGCAGAGGTTGGATGAGCATTTTCTATGAGTGCTGTAATTATATATTCCTGCATGGCAGGGGGTGGGCTAGATAGCCCTTGTGATCCCTTTCAACTATAAGATTTTATGATTCTATGTCTCCTGATTTTCAACTGTGAAATGTTGAAGAATGTGACCTTTTCCAACAAATGGTTCTAGCATTCCTTCTCCGGTGACAGAGAAATTAGTAGGCAAGCTTTGGAAGTTCTGTGGAAGAACGCAGAGATGTTAGGTAACTGCTTCACATAAACAACTCTTAGCAGCTCTCCGCCTCATTTCCTTGCATCTCTGCGCTGGATAATTAATAAGCATTTTCTAGGTCACAGTCATTGTGTGTGCATGTGTGTATATGGGTGCCTGGAGCAAAAAGAGAGAAGGATTTGGTAAGGTGGTGATGCAATTACAATGATTTAAGAGGTAGATTTTGCAGCATATCAGATGGTATGACAGACAATTCTAGGATGCCCTGGTGAGTAGAAGCAGAATTGCGGCCACTGTGGGTCTTCACAAAAACTCTCTGAAATGGAGGTTATAATGATAAGTAGAAGAAATAAAGAAATTCCAATGAGATCAATGTTTCCTTTTTTTAAAAAATGTAAGCATTTATATAGATTTCAATAACAATAAAAATAGCCCTCTTAATTACTAATTGAGATCCTAATTAGGAACAGAATTAACAAAAGAGTGGGCTAGCTGATCTTCAAAGGCTAATAGCTTGCTTTCAACAACATGTCTTGTGCCACTTTAAAGGCTAACACATTTGTATATTTATGAATATGAATTCATATTACCACTCTATTCTGCTTTGGTTGGATCTCACCTGGAATACTCTGTTCAGTTCTGGGCACCACAATTCAAGAAGGATATTGACAAGCTGGGAAATGTCCATAAGCAGATGACCAAAATGGTGAAGGGTCTGGAAATCATGCCCTATGAGGAGAGGCTTGGGGAGCTAGGTATGTTTAGCCTGATGAAAAGAAGGTTAAGAAATGCCATGATAGCCATGTTTAAATATTTGAAGGGATGTCATGTTGAAGATGGGGCAAGCTTGTTTTCTGCTGCTCTGGTGACTAGGATGCAGAGCAATGGATTCAAACCGCAGGAAAAGAGATTTCACCTAAGCATCAGTAAGAACTTCCTGACAGTAAGAGCCTTTTGATAGTGGAATATGCTGCCTTGGAGTGTGGTGGAGTTTCTTTCTTTGCAGATTTTTTAAAAAATTGTTTTCATTCAACAAAGCGATAGAAGGGAGGGGGGAACTGGAAAGAAAAAAGATAAATAAAAAGACATACATTTTCACATAGTATCATAACATATATCCACATAGTACATAAATAACATGCATTGCATTGATATACACAAACATCAGTCTGCAATAGCAACTCTATAACACTAGCGTATCAAATCGTCCACAATGCATTTCAAAACAGCATCGACATAGCAGTGTCACACACTGATCAAGGTTAGTACTACAATGACTAACAAACTGATAAACTAACATTCCCTAGCATGCCAGATATTACCCAATTGTACAAATACTTGAGAGCAATTACGGGCTTAGGGTTACACAGAACATCTAACATTTAACAGATAGTTTCAGAGAGGACCTCCCCCTCTGATGACAAGACAGCATAAAGCTATTTTCTTATCAGTCCCCCTCCAAGCTGAGAATGAGACTATACACACACACACACACACACACTTACATACATACATATATTCATACACACACACACATATTAACCTGTATATTAATCAATTTCACTATATATATATGTATATGTGTGTATGTATGTATGTATGTATATATATAAATATACATATATACACATACATACACACACACACATACTATTAACAAAATACATACAGAAATTCTCCTAGTTTCATAATTGCAAAGTAACTGTTTTCATGGGTAATTAATTGTGACAACCCTATCTGAACCCCTTTCTCTAAACTTCCCACTTGAAATCTCCTGTTAGCTAATTTCTCGATCAAATTTTCCTCTTAGTCCATTAATCGATCCCAGTTATGGTGTGTAGGTACTCTAACAGTGGTTGCCAAGTTTTTAAAAATTTACCATCTGCTTTGTTTTCTATCATACAGGTGAGTTTTTCTATCCCAGCAATTTCTGCCAGCTTCTCTAACCATTCTGACTCATTTTTTCCAATGTTTGGCAAGAGTAATTCTTGCCGCCATAACCATGTGCCAAATCAATCTACCGAATTTTTCTTCTATTTGTTTATCCAAATGGAAAATACCCAGGAAGAAAAATTCCGGTCTTAGATCTATTTTAACAAGCAATATTTTTTGAATTTTGGAACATATCATCCTCCAAAATTTCTTAACCTTTTGGCACCCACACTATTGGTTAAAAAAGGTACCAATCTCTTTGTCACATTTCCAGCATCTATTCTTTCCACTCTTAAACATTTTGGCAATTCTCACAGGTGGGAGGTACTACCTGAACCACATTTTCAGAGTCTTCTCTTGCAAGACGTAAGATCGGGTAAATTTAGAACAGTTTTTCCACACCATTTGCCAATCGTCTAGATATACATTATAGCCTAAATCATGTGCCCATTTGATCATGTATTCTTTAATGGTTTGTCCTTCCAGACCAATCTCTAATATTAATTTATACATTTTCAACAACAGATGGGTATCGCCACCCTGTCATTGTTTTTCTAGAGGTGGTAGTTCCAAAGTTATACCATCCTTTTTACATATCCTTTTTGAACCTCTCTTTGATCTGGAAGTAGGGAAACCACTGTATAGCAATCCCTTCTTGTCAAAGCTGTTGTTGATTTTTCAGTTTAACTGCCCCGTCTTCTAGATATGCTCGATCTTTATAGCTAAACCAATCTCCCTCTCTCCTTAAGCCTTTTATCTGGAGTGCTTCTGCTGGAGAGATAGAAGGTGGCAGCTTAGCATATAAAAGGGGTTTGTACTTAATCCATATCTTAAAGAGAGATTTCTGAATTACATGTCAGAGGAACACTTTCTGCACCTTGGCCTTGCCATACCATAGGTAGGTGTGCCACTCAAAGTGTAGATCATGCCCCTCCAGCGCCAAAAGCTGACGATTGTTCAAGATTGTTTTTTGCAGATTTTTAAACAGAGACTGGATGGCCATTTGCCAGGGGTGCTTTGAGTGTGTGTTCCTCCATGCAGGGGGTTGGACTTGATGGCTGTTTTTATCTCTCCAACTCTATGCTTCTATGAAGTGTGCTCCCATCTGTGAAAGCTCATGTTACCATAAATATGTTAGTCTTTAAGGTGCTACAGGATTCATTCTTCTTTTTTAGCTGCCATTGATTAGCATTGCTTTTCATATGGTAAAGAAAAGTACAAAGTCTTTTGTGCGGGAGATGTCATGTTTTAGAAGAAGCAAAGGAAAAACTTCATATATTTCCTTTGTGGAAGTGTTGACCTCTATATGCCAAATAATCTCTCAACCATAGAAATCCTTTGGGTGACCTTGGGTGAGTTACACACTCCAAGTGAGAAATGACTTGAAGGCACACAATAACACCAACCTCTTATGGTGTCATGATCTGTTTTGCTGTTTGAAGTTTAGTAGTCAGTCCAACTGACCCTGTATGTGGGCTGGGGAGGGGATGCCATCTTATTTGTTGCCTCAGGTAGGAAAATGTCTCAAGCAATACTGGAAGGGCTCATTTTTTTCAAGGTAAATATGTTTCCTGGTATAGTTTATAATTAAGCAGGAATATGTTATGGCCCTGCTCACCCCCCACAATTGGCATGGTTTAAATGGCAAATATTATTTAATTAGTACTCTTAATTAGTATTGATATAAATGATACCTGAGGTGACTGGAAAGTCAAGGTGGAAGAGGCAGATTACTGACTGTAATTGTGAGATAGCAAGGCACCCACCTCCTAGGCAAAAGCCCAAGTCATTGCCAGGCTATTAGTGTGGCTACTCTTGAGACAATAAGCTTAAGCTAATGAACCAGACATCTCAGAACTGAAAGGGGAAATCCCCACCAAATTGTGGTTGTTTTCATCCTGATCCCGCATGCCTAGACATTTCCCTATTGTCTTCTGTACCTCTCCACAATACTGAGCTATTACGACAGCCATTAACATTTTGTCACCTAAACACTAAGACCATTAGCTCTGTCTAGGCTTGTTCGTGTTGCAATTCTTATTGTCTGCTTGGCTGGGAGAGCAATTTACATCCATATCCGTGGGATATTTTCTGGATAGAAGAACCCTCGATTTTGAGCAGTGTAGTGCAGTCGCTCTTCTTTTTGAACGCCACACTGACTGTTTGATTCCCAAACAAGAACTGTCCTTAGGTGCCCACCTAAGCCATGTCACTGCTTTCCTCACTGCTCTCTGGACTGGTAAATATTGCCTCATCCCTGAAAGTCCTCTATCTACATGTGCGTGTGTGAGTATTTGGATCTTTACATGTGTATGCAAATTCCTTTCAATAAAAGACATTTTATTTTACATTTGGAATCTCTGGCTGGTTCTTTCCTGCAAGGAGCCCATAAACACGGGTGGTAGATCTTGTTAAGTTACTCCCGTCTCGCAGGCCTCCTATTTTCAGCTAATTGATTCCCCACTGTTATGTGGAGGTACTGGCTTCTTGAGTGGACACCTGAGTCACCCATGTTTTGGGGTAAATTACAGGAGATGGGTGGGAGAACAGGGCTCTGAGGTCCTTCTTGGGCAATCTATCCTGGAAGAGTGTAAAATTAGTCCTCCAGATCCAATTATTCCTGAATTCTTTAGAGGAAAAGGAGGTTTTATACAATATGCTCTCTCTCCAATATTTTTTTTCCAGGGAGCATTCTCCTCATTCCAGCAAAGATATATATACACTATCCTTGCTCTTTGCCAGTTTGACAACAGAGCAGATTATATTTCCCTCCAACATGTTTTTCCAGGTTTAAAGGCTTACTGTCATTGGTAGAGACCCTCTCTTACCGCACCAGTTCACTTCCCATATATGGCTATTAGAGGTATTTATCTTATCATGTTTATATGCAATGGATGTTAGTTTGCATGCCTAAGTGTTTAGCTCGAATGTCCCCATCATGATGTTTCCTAGGCACACTCTCTGTCTTCCTGCATCAGTTAGTGGGCAATTAGTGTGAGTTTGTTAGTCCTCTGTTTTGTAGTCTGTTTTGTACTCTGCAATTCTCTCTCTCCTCCATGTCTGAAGAGCACATGTTACAGAGTCTCTCAGTGTGAGATGTTATAAAACATTTAATATTTGACATAACCATACTCCTCTTTTCCCACTGCCTTCCACTTTACTCACCATTATTGTCTTTTTTAATTAGTCATGTCAATCAGGCATGATATATCCAAAGTACAACAGCCTCAGTTTGGTCATGTTGTCCTTGATTTACTCCAGGGCCCATACATTTGTCTTGTCGGCAGTCTATGATATCCATATAATTATTCTGCAACATCACATTTCAAATGAGTTAATTTTTGCCACTGTTCACCTTTCACAAACAGACAGAGCACCCCATTTAGCAGCTTCTAACATCTTTGCTTTCTTTTGGTTCCACTGGAATGTTGGAGCTCCTGTAACAGCAAGAAGCTAGACCACAGGGATGGAAAATGAGAACATCTGTTTTGCAAGCAGTTGCTTATCCACGTTCTACACATATGTATGGCTCATACCCATTCAGGTTCAACAGGAGCATAGCTGACAGTATACTGTTGCATAAATGCCTCTCACGTCAAATGGACATTTATGTTGTATGTTAGATTCAGTGTCTAGTGCTAGCAACTTGTGTACATGGTAGTCTGTTTTATGCTTCACCCATGGCTTCTTGGGTAGAAATATGGCAAACCAGGCATTCTAATTTTATGACATGAGATATGAAATATCGTGATACTAAATATGAAAGGAGTGGGGAGATGGGAAACACTGTGCAAAATGCAATGTCAGGCTGAAAGCAAGTTTTAAAAAGTTTGTGCTTGAAACTCCTTCTGTGTGAAGCGAGCAGGCTTGCTACATCAGAACTACCCTAGCCTCAGAATGCCAAAAACTGAGACTTAAGAATAACCTTTTGAGAGTCAGGCCTTAGTGATATTCCAAGAGGCAGCACCTGGTGATGGCATTAAACACTACTGCACAAAGTATGCTGTTAAATTAAAAAAGCAACCAACCAACCAAACAAAAAGTCTAAGAAGTGAGGAACACTCACACATTCTCACACATATGCGCGCGTGCGTGCGCACACACACACACACACACACTTTTCAAGGTAGCACTGTTGCCCTGTGATTTTTTACTCTCATCCTGAGGACTGGAGAATTGGTTTGAGGCCCAGAAATCTGGTCATCCTGATGGGCCCTGAATTTCTACTGTATGGCAAGCCCTAATATGAAACGCATACCAACTTGCCTTTACTTAATCTTCTATCTATCTGTGGTTACTTGTAGATGAAGCTTTTGTTGTGAAATTGCCATGCCTCATTCATGAATCTTTACAGGGAATTGTGTGTGTGTGTGTATCCAGACACTGTTGTCCCCCACTTCTAACCTTCCCATGCTTTACTTTAGCATCACTACTACTACTACTACTACTACTACTACTACCCTTTTTCTTCTTCTTCTTCTTCTTCTTCTTCTTCTTCTTCTTCTTCTTCTTCTTCTTCTTCTTCATAAAAATTATTAAGGGGGAAATGGCAGAACAGGTACATGTAGTGTTTTAATTTATAGTGCTAAGACACCTCTATCTGGAAGCATCCTTCCAAAGGAATGTTTGTGCCTTTGTCCCTTTTTCCACATTCTAGAGCATTTCCCTACCTGAATCATATTGGGGAAGAAGAGGGACCAAGGGGTATATGGGGCAGCTGGAGGAAAGCACAGAGCCTGCCATGCCTCTTCCTCACAATGGCTCAAATATAACAAAGGAACAAGCCTGACTGGTTTTCTAGATTACATATTTAGATTATATAATCACAGATTTATGGGTGGAATGCTGTTGGTGCCTTATGCTGACATGTTGGCATGTTAAGCTGGCATAAGCCATGTTTTGGAATGTTAGATAGCAAGAGTAAAGGGCAGGGACAACAGAGAAAACCATTGCCAGATGAAGTTGCTCTGCTAGTTCCTGAGCAGCTCAGAGTAAGATCAACAGGGTTGTGGCTTACATTATAAAATACTTCAGGCTGTTTGGAACACCAGCAAGAAATGCAAGAGGAAAATTTCAAAATGTCTAGCTTTTATATCACAGTTTCAGTTTTGTGAGATTAAAACAAAAAACACACACACAGAGTGAATGATTTAAACACAGTTTCTTTAAAAATGGATTCCTGTATCCTAGCAGACTGGAGATGTGACAGAGCCAGGGATTGTTCAGATGATACTGATTGCCTTTAAATATGGAATGAAAAGTAAAGTTATGGTTGTACAAAATGCAGCCACTATAGTATTTTATTGCATGAGTTCTACTTGTTCCCAGTTGTATCTAGGGCCCTGTTTAAAGCACTGGAATTAGTCTTTAAATGTAATGGTCTGGGTGACTCAAAGGATTGTTTTTGCCCAAAGCAATCTGTCTCCATTCTGGGACCAGGGCCAGTAGACCTACTTATTTGTTCACCTATTAGGTTGGGTGGGCACAAAGGGAGATTTTCTTGGTAAAGCCTTCCAGCATGTGGAATTCTCTCTCAGCTGGTATCCACCAGATCCCATAATTATAGGACCTCAGTCAGGCTTTACTGCAGGGGTGGGCAAACTTCAAAGGAACAGCCAGGGATCACTTTTTGGCCTCAGGATTCAATAAAAACTGCACCAGCCTCTCTGCAACCAGAGCTGAACAGATATCCACTAATACTGGCCTAAATTCCCCAAGGCACCAGATCCCATTTGATCTTGGAAGCTAAGCAAGGTTAGCCCTGGTTACATAGTCACTATTTTTCTCCTGCGTAATTTTTAACATCTTTGCCTGATGAAGAAGCCAGTGAAGCTTTGAAAGCTTGCAGATTTTGTTATATTTAGCTGCATGGCCAACACAGCTATCCATGAATACGTTCTCCCACACACACACTTATGCATTTTGGGGCAAAAGCAAGATGCAGAGGATGCTGTGTTTTGCTTTAATGAAAAGCCATCACTTTTGGAAACATCTAGGAGCAGATATTGGCATTTTCTTTGCAAAAATATACTTTCTTGGATGAGTGGGTGCCTCAGGAGGGGTTGTAGGAAGAGCCTGAGGGCTGCAGAAAAGCAGGACACTGCCCCCACTCCCCACCATCTTAAGCATTCACACAGTTTCCTTGAGCAATAACTGAGTTAGTGCCATATGCCTATAGTGCTATTTGGTTTAAATTATTAATTTTTAATCAATGTTTTCTTCGGCTCCGTGATTGTTAATGTCTGTTATTACATCACCTTGGGAGGGTTTACTTTGAAAGGCAGCATATCTGTCTTTTAAATGAATACATAAATCATGACTAACAGTATCACTGTTGTAGGAAAAATCTTTCTGCAATTGTCTGTATTAAAGTTTGGTTCAAGATGGTTTACATTTTAAAAAAATGCCACAGTTGTGCAGAAAAGCTGTTTAGACAGCAGGCAGGTCATTATTAATCTTGCTGTCTTGCAAATACTTGCAGGGAGAGGGTGAATTATTTTTCATATCCATTATTATTGAAATATCCGTAAATGTGACAACTGTTACAAGCAGAATGTGCACTTAGAAATACCCTCTAAGTCTTCATTGTAGCTTACTCCCAATTAAGTGTGCATAGGATAGACTGCAGGCAGCACAACCACAAAAGCTGTCTTAATATTTCTTCTACCTTGATTATTCAATACACCTTACGGCTTATAAGGAGGCTCAACTACACAGGAGTCTTAGTGATCCAGTTTTGCCAGATCATTTCAAGAAAGGCTTAAGAGCACCCCAGCTTAGGTTTGAGTGGAGCTAAGGACCCTTCAGTTTCAGAGTTCACATGTTTATCAGAAAAGGAACTTTTGCTTTGCTTCATTACAGATGGGAAAGAGTTTAACAGCCAGGGAGCCTATTTAAAAAGCAAAAACACAACACAGGCTGGCATTTCATCTTTCTCTGTTCAAAATTAACATTCTTACCAAACAACCTGGTACTCAGCCAAGTTTATTTTCAGTGTTCATAGCACTGGTAGTACATTTGCAGCACAAGCCTCAGGAAGAAAACAATTAACATTTATAACAATCTTTGTCATGTCCCAAAGCTTTCATCATAAGGAGTGGGCAATGTTTGACACCTCAGCAGTTGTTAAAACTGCAGTTTCCACTGGCCCTGGCCATTATTAGATAATGGTCAGGGATGCTGAGATTTGCAGTTGAACAATATCTGGAGAACCACAAGTATGGCCCACCCTACTTTATAAAACATCACAACAGTGCATTGATAAGTGAATACAATCTTTATATTGGTAACCTTTTCCATTGCATTCTGATGAATACAGTTTTTATATTGGAAACCCTTTCCATTCAAAATATAACTGCTTCACTAGCAATAAATCTGATAAAGTCACCTATCCTTCAAACATGCCCTTTGCTTGTACAATAACAACATATTTTAATATATTATCTGCATTTTCAACACAAAGCACACGAAATAATGTTTCACAGTAGAATATGTTGTAACAACGCAAGTATAGTCTCCTCCTACTTCCACTGATCACAATGCGCGGAGGCTGAGGAAGAAACCAAATGGGGTGTTCATTTACCTTAGAACAACATTTGAACCTTTTTCTGCAGGACACCATGAAGCAAGGGTCAAAGAAGGGACTTCCGGGCACATGCTACATAACTACTCTATAGAACAGGAATTAAGGCAGACACAGAGAAATCCAGAGCTTTGTGGCCAAGCAATGGTCTTGTGATTCCGCATGCTCTGTCAATTTCACATCCTGATCTCACCCAGAAAGGTTCACACAGAAACAACAGTGCACTATTTTTTTCTTGAGTCACAAATAGTTAAAATCCAGTTTGTGTAGTAAATGTGTAACCAGTAGATACACAGGCACAGACGAACCAGAGGCTTGGAAAAGTTGCTTATAAAGACTACATCTAGAATCCCTCAACCATGGCCACAGGAGTTGAGAGTTTCTGGTATTCCTAGTAAAAAAGTTAAACTTCCAAGCTTTGAGACAAGAATGCTCGGAATAGGAGCAAAAATGAATCCATTCAAGGTCTCAGCAATCAGGATGGCAGCAAGCCAGGGAGTCATAAGTGGCCCATGAGGTATACAATGAGGCCATTTCAGATTGGCACCTAGGAAAGACAACAACACTCAGCATGACATTGCTGGGCCCCGTGCTCTGAACCTGTTATCACCATCACCTGGTCAAAATTAACCAGCTGAAAGCACACAATGCTTTCATATTCTGCCATGGCCTTCATTAAATAAGTGAGCAAGTTAAAAGGCACACCTGTCAAGGTCATGTTCTGATATAATCTATATTCTTTCTTTCCTTCTTTGAAGTGAGGGCAAATCATAAGAGAGACATTGATCAAGAAGGTGGAGGCGTGGGAGGAGAAAATACGCATCAGTTTCCCACAAGAATCCAGATGACAAGGAGAGGGAATTTAAAATCCTTTCAGATGCAAAAACTTATGGAATTGAGCAAAAAGAAAACGAAAGAACGATAAAATGGCTATTTGAACCCCTCCCCCACATCTACTATCCCATATTTATCAAGAAATTTTAAAACAAGAAGAAGCAATAAAGACAACAACGACCATGTGGGCTCAAAATATTGGGAGATCAATTCAATTGGAACATTGGGAGCTGAGCTGGAGAACAATACAGAAATTCACAGCTGCCCAAAATTTAAAAGAAAATTACTTTAAATTGTTTCATAGATGGTACATGACACCTGATAAACTTATGAGAATTTATAAAACGGGAACCGGCCAATGTTGGAAATGTCAGAAAGAGGCTGGTACGATGTTTCATATGTGGTGGACATGTAACAAAGCTAGGAAATATTGGGGGGAAATACATAATAAGATAACATTGAAGATACAATTTGATAAAATGCCAGAAATATACCTATTGAACTTGATACATATGATTGACCGAATGACACAAAAGAAATATTGGCGGATTATTCTTTATATGGTTACAACAGCCAGAATAGAATTTGCTTAATTATGGAAATCTCAGGAAATATCAACAATTGATCAATGGTAGGCTACTCTCATTGAGAACAGAAATACAGATATAGTTTCACAGAGGCGAAAAGGAAAAACCGATGAAGAAATAAATAAAGAATGGGAGTTAGTGATGGATAATTGATGGGTACCAACTAGAGGAAAAAATAGGGGGATGATCTGGTAGTGATAAAGAATTATATTACTGACTCATTGGGATAATGGGGTGATAGTTTATTGGTCTGTAAAATGGGTATGATTAATAACTCGGGTGAAAGGGTTGTATGTATTGCAGAAACTAACATCAATATTATCACATAATTTTTGTATTACAAATTTTTTATTCTTTTCTGAATATTAGTTTATGAAAGTCTAGTGAGGATTGGAAGAACAACTAGAATGTATTCAATGAAATGTACAATATAGATGTTTATTTTTTATATATTGGAAATTTTAATTTTATATACATTATATATATATATATATATATATATATATATATATCTCCTTTGTAGAAGAATATAAGTAATTCTCCCCCCTGCCCCCACCACTGCCACTGAAGTCTTCACAAAGAACAGGCAATACTTGCACTAAGTGACAATGTGTGTGTGTATGTGCCTTCAACTAGCCTGTCAATTTATGGTGACCCATGAATTTCAAAGCGTTTTCTTAGGCAAGGAATGCTCAGAGGTGGTTTTCTCAGTTCCTTCCTCTGAAATATACCCTTCAGCATCTGGCATTCCTTGGTGGCCTCCCATCCAAGTACTAAGCAAGAATAATCCTGCTTAGCTTCTGAGATCAGATGGGACCTGGTGCCTTGCAGTCACATAACTTCAGGATTCATATTTAATGATCTGATGGAAGAGGCTTTTTGGGAATCTTAGATGGTAATATGGGTTTCTTGACTGATTTAAAAATGTACCGAGCCAGCCAGCTGTGCTACATTTCAGGGCATTCATTCTCTTGAGTGGGATCTTGGATGTCTTTCCCCAAGTTCCATCATGATAGCATCACTAGAAGACAAGAAAAATAGTGGAACGAGGAAAAAAACAAATGCTCATGCTTGAAAATATGACTGTCTTATTATCTGTACCTCATATTATCTGTGGTGATGCTAATGAGCATCAAATACTAGAGATGGTAAACACTTCAACAAAATAATGACATTTTTTAAGATTGTCTTAGAAGCTTTTGCTGAACTAGTACAGCAACGTGGGGCAGCACTCTTTTGAATTATTCAGATTTTAATTCCAGGAAGGAAAAAGTATCAGATTATTGAGAAGGAAAGAAAAGACTGTAGGAATGTAGCAGGTTATAATAATAGCATTTGGGTCCTATTGGAAAATTAAATCTGCAATCTTACATGTTCTCATGTGGAAATTAAGTCACACTGATATTATCTGCACTTACAAATACAGATAGATGGATTGGGTGGTCTCTAAAAATCCCAGATTTGCAGGCAAGGATGTATCTACTCATAGGTATTCTGGTCCACTGAGCAGAATGGGTGAACACTGTCTCACTTGGAACACTGTAAATTGCACTGTGTACACCATGATTACCAGACTTGGCAGAAACATACAGTTCAAACACAGAGGTTTATATTTCATCTTTACTTCAGTGAGTTCCAGATAGTATACATGACTCTCATCCTCCTCACTTTACCTTCACATCAAACCTGTGAGATGCTGCTCTGTACTCAAGAGACCTTACTTCTGAGGATACATGGCTACGATTACACTGCAGCCTTCTCTTTAGCATTCCTTTTGATACTAAACAACAGTCCTCTGCAATGCTAAATGCACATGAGGTTTAATCATGAATAAAAATGCCCTCATCAGGCAGAGTGTCTTTTGAAAGTGGATAATACTACCTAAAATTTACTGAAAACTGATATTGTGTTTGTACATGCAGAAGCCTTTGGAGACAGTTATACAGATTGATAGTAAAGCAATCTGGGGTATGGCTACAGTTAGTCCACCATATCCACAGATTCTGTATCCATAGCCAACCATGGATTGAAAATGTTTTTCAAAAAATCAAAAAAGCAAACTTTGATTTTGCCATTTTATGCAAGGCACATCATTTTACTATATCACTGTACATAATGGGACTTCGGCATACATGAATTTTGATATTGGGGCGGGTGGGTGGGTGCTGCTCTTTGAACCAAACATCAGTGGATACCGAGGGCCCACCGTACTCAGAAGTTTAGTGGATCTTACACGTAGGCAAGTGGCTGTAAGCATAAATCTCTAAATTCTGTTTCTAAGGCCATTTCCACACTATACTGTTATAATGCAATTATTCCACTTTCAACATCCTATGAAATCCTGGGGTTTGCAGTTTAGGGAGGGGCATTTAGAATACTCAGCCAGAGAGCTCGTTGGTCTCAGTAAATTACAAACCCCAGAATTCTACCGAATGCTGAAAATGGAACAGTATAACTGTAGTGCAGAAATGGCCTAACATTATAGATGTTTCTGTATTAAAATGGAAGCTGTAGAACCTCATTCTACATGCTGTCATTTCTATGGTTTGGCCCAGGAGAACATGTGTAATAGGTCATAAAGAATGGCCTACCAGTAGGAGTGATCCTCACTTGAGCCATAATGTTTTAGAACCAATTACCATGCGGAGTCCAACTATTACATTATTAATAGTGGCTGGGGATTCTGAGAGTTGTAGTAAAAGAAATTATACAGGTTCTTCTGTCTGGTGCTGGAGGGACCATCAACTAATAGCTGGGCTGTATATAGTAGGGGCGTCTAAATCAAGTGTGGGCAACATGACACCCTCCAGAGGTTGCTTGACTAGTTTCCATTATCCATTTCCTGGAACTATACTGCCTAGCATGATGGAAGTTTCAATCAAACAGCATCTGGTAAGCCACAAGTTGACCAGCCCTTTTTAAAATGGGACAGGTCAGATGAGACTGGTCTGTACATTTATATTCTGCAGCCTTCTAGTGTTTGAAAAATTAGTACTCAGAGTATAATTCCAAAAATTCCCCCAGCCAGCACTGACCATGATGGCTGGAACATTTTTGGAATTATAGTTTAAAAAGGTTACTTCTCCAAACTGCTCAATCTTCTAAGCTCCAGACATTTTGTCCCCGATTATCTGTTAGAATCTAAGGGTTTTTCCACACTACACTGTTATAGTTCTATTATTCCTCTTTCAACATCCTGTGGAATCCTAGGGTTTGCAGCTTAGGGATCTTTAGAATTCTCAGCCAGAGAACAATTTGGCCTGAGTAAACTACAAACCTCAGAATTCCACAGGATGTTGAAAGTGGAATAATGGCATTATAATAATGTAGTACGGAAAGTCTCTAAGTTTATGCTAAGGCCCTTTTCACACGCGGGCGGAGAAACGTGGGAAGCCACACTAAAACGGGGCTTACCTCACTCCGTTGCGGCGTGGAGCAGTGTGAGTTTGCTGCTCCACACTCATCAGGTGTTCTGCAGCATCTGCAGCGTCGGGCAGCGCCCAAAATGGCGGCTTTCAACTGGCAGAGGCTCTCCGCCAACTGGAGAACCTCGCCAGCCGGAAATCCCACCCCTGCCCAATCTGCAGGCACGCCCTTGCGTGCGCCTGCAAATCCACACGGGCGCTGCAACGGGGCTGGACGGGGCTGCACGCCCCGCGCTTTTGAAAACCACTTGAAAAGTGGTTTTCAAAAAGCATGCGGTGCCGGCACTTCCGGTTGCCCTAGCATGGATTGGGGTGTGGAACTACACAAAAGTAGTCTGCCCCAATCCACATTATGGTGTAGACAACCTCCGTCAGAGGTCGCTCTACACCATTTTTTTAACCCCGTGTGAAAAGGGCCTAAGTCTACACTAACAGATGATAGGAGCACAAAACCATCAGTTGATCCCATCTTGATTTTTGTATTGTTATTGTTGAAACACACTCTCTGCAAGCAATGAAGGGAGTTAATGTTGAACTTGCACTTTTAAAAAATTATTTATAATTTGATCTCATTAAAGAGTGGTTGAAAATGAGACATAAGATGAAAACAACCTAATCAATCACTTCTGAAAGAGACAGTTGGATCAGGCTCACGTTACAGAACAGTGTATAACCACCCACTAGACAGAACAGAGAAAAAAACTCTTACATTAAAAGTGGCTTTGAATATATAAGAGAAATGTGCTGAAATACTAAGCTGGTGAGGTAAATGACAATTTTCCTCTGGGTTAGAAGTTGAAAAATTAAAAACCTGTAGATATAGTCTGGTGAATCAATAAAAAAAGGATATTGACATGAAAGGAAAGGAGGAAAAAATGGGGCAAAGGCAAGGAAATAAGGAAAAAAAATCTTTTTCTTGTTTTTAGTAAAGGAAAGTTACACAGAAATTATTAAATAGGATTATGGCGTAAGTTACTGACATGTTTATTACATATATTAAATAATAAGGCCAACTTAGACTAAAATGTACTATTCAGAACACAATCTTCATGTTTACTCAGGAGGAAATTCAGCTGTGTTCAGTGTGAGTTTACTGTCAGGACTGTAGCCATACTCCCTTTCAAGAGAAAATTGTTAAGGAGGGGAAAGTGTGATTAGCTTCACAATATATCATGATTAATATGCTATGTGCTGTCTCTCTTTAAGTGCCTCTTCTTTGGCAGGAAAAAAATGGTTGAAAAAAAATCTGAGAGGGTACAAGTGGAAGAGCCTGCATTGCACATGCTGAATGTAGTGCTCTGCATGTGCAACTCTACATCACTGTCTCCACCAGCAGCCCTTAAGCCCAGAAGGAAGGATGTTGCTGTGGCCACTTACTGGCAGTGAAGGAGGGTGTGTGTGAATCAGGCAACCAAGAAGCTGCCCATCTTGGCTGTGAGGGGAAGAAAAATGAATTCACTCTTCATCTTGTAGAGTGATCTTGTTTCTTTTCCACTTGGTTGCATTTAAAACTAAGACCACTTCTTGGTTGCCTGAATTGCCCCTCCCCAGCCAGTAAGTGGACATAAATTAGCATAAATAGCACATATTAACTGAAATGAAACATTCTATCATCCTTATAACCTAGCCTCATTTACTGGAATAACAAAAACACCAAAGTGTCAAGAAGTCCATTTTTGGGTCTCAAAAATGCTTTTCTTTTAAATGGTAAACATTACAGGGAAGGCTACTGAAAAATGGGGGAAAATGTATCAAGAATGTGTGTGTGTGTGTGTGTGTGTGTGTTTGTGTGTAGGAGCAAAAATTCATCCTCTTTTTTGGGGGCCAGAACAAAGTCAGTTGGGCGATTCTAAAGGTGTCAAGGACCATAAAAACATCCTTGGATGTGGTGGGGAGAGATATTGCATTCGACTCTAGGAGTAGACTTTGCTCATTCCTGCTGTAGGGGTATTAAAAAGCACATAGAAACAGCAGGGAGCTTGAGACTCAGGGACGTTGGCCATTTCTGCACTAGACTGTTATAGTGCTATTATTCCACTTTCAACATCCTATGGAATCCTGGGGTTTGCAGTTTAAGGAAGGGCCTCAAAGGCCCCTCGCCAGGATTCCATAGGATGTTGAAAGTGGACTAATAGCATTATAACAGTCTAATGCAGAAATGGCCTTTATAAAATGTCCATCTGGCGTCATTACTGCCTCTCCCGGAATGATAGTTAAGAGACACAGACACAGACACACATACCTGCTATATCAACATGTTCCCAGAAGGCTTATGGCCTTGCAAGTTCTTACTCAGACACATGGGAAAAGTAAAGGCCACTGAGGAAATGCACGCTTACATATACACACCCAAAATGCCATCACATGGGATTCAGTTTGCCATGCCACATGAGCAGGCAAGTATAGAGGGATTATAGATCAAGCATTGTACAGCTCAGATCCAAATATTTGCATACAGTATCACTTGACTGAAAGGGAATAAACAGCTATTGAAGGGCACTGGAATAAAAGCAACTATCTTAAAACTCACTCTGGTATCTAGATATGGTCTCATACATAGCAGCGCCTTAACAATAAGAAATTGTCCAGGAAAAGCTGCAGGGGAAATCAGGCAGAACTATGCAGTTTTAGGCAGGACAACATTACCAGGAACAGACCAACTTTTGACTTCAGAGAATTTTCTTTCATACTGTTTCCCTCCAATATCAAAAGACAACACTGTTGAGCACTGGCCTTCTGCTTCCATTACTCAAACACTTCCTTTTATTTTAGAGTCTGGATTCATTCTGTTTTCTTGGTACTAGCTGAGCCAGTGCAGGATCTGTGCTAACAGGAATACTGGAATTTAGGCTGCATTTGTGCTAATATCAAAGACTGGAGCATACTGAGCAGGCACAGATCTTCTAATGTGCACCAGCAGGCTCTAAATCTACCTGGTGCCTGGTGGATCATTTTCCACACTACACAAGTGCAAGTACTCTTTTGTTTTTTCCAGGTCTTGCTTCACAGATCCCACAGAAATACCAAGCCACTTGTGAACCATTATTGTTCTGCTTTATGCTGTGTTTTGGCCATTTAATTAGCTGCTTAGAGGGTTGCTGAAAAAAAGCCTGAAAAAGCTGTATTGCTGGTATGAATTTGCAAAACAATCAGAGCATGGGAAAAAAAGAAGATACAAAAATTTGAATGGGTTTTAAGATCTTTACTCATGAATAAAGCTTCTATGGGCAATCACCTCATTCTCCTTTCCCTTTGCTTCTCTGCCTCTCTGCAGCACTCCATGGTTCCCAGAAATTGTCTGGAGTATTTCCCAGCCCACCAAAACCAACTGGAGTGCACATAGAGTGCTGCATGGGGAGTGGGAGATGCCTCCCCTAGTTCCACTGGATTGTGATATTCTTTCAGTAGAAATCCACCTCTGGGTCTTGCCCTAAGTTAGCTGTGAAAAGTGAACTCTTAAATACATGATTTTAATGGTTAAAAATATTAGAGTATGGTATCTACTAGAAGTGAAGATGACCAAACTGAGGCTGCTGTATTTTCGACATATCATGAGATGACGAGACTCACCGGGAAAGAGATCATTCTTGATATAGTGGAAGGCATCAGGAAAAGAATGAGACCACTCTATAAGTCAGCGGTTCTCAATCTGTGGGTCACGACCCCTTTGGGGGTCGAACGACCCTTTTGCAAGGGTTGCCTAAGACCATTGGAAAATACGTATTTCCGATGGTCTTAGGCTCCATTCCCTCCTTGGTGGTGGTGCGCAAGCAGGTTCGCGCACCACCACTCCTGGGCCTTTTCTGCACGTTACCCTATCGCGGAGATGGGGAGTGCCATTCGCACAAGCAGTTTCTTGCGCAAGGCGCTCTCTTCGCTGCTCCTTCGTCCCGCAGCTGGCTTCCTGGTCGCGTGACCGCCCCGCCCCTTCCTCCCTCAGTGCAGCTGGAAGGAAGGGGCGGGGTGGTCACACGACCAGGAAGCCAGCTGCGGGACGAAGGAGCAGCGAAGAGAGTGCCTCGCGCAAGAACCTGCTCGCGCAAACAGCCACCTCCCACCTCCGCGATAAGGTAACGTGTGGAAAAGACCCAGGAGTGGTGGTGTGCAAGCACAAGCCACGTGCTCGCGTCCTCCTGCCCCCTTTGGCAGGAGCGCTTGCGGCCACAGCGTCGCCACATCAGGAGTGGTGGTGCGCAAGCACGAGCCACGTGCTCATATCATCCTGCCCTGTTCAGAAGGGACTGAAATCGCTCCCCTTCTCCGCTACTGAGAGAACCTCCCATCTGACGGGCCAGCTTGGGGAGGCAGCGGCAGCATAGGGGGCAGGCCCCCTCCTCTCCACGGCCCCTGCCCAACTTGCCATGGAGGGGGGTGCTGTGGAAGGGCCGGGGGCCCGCAAGGCGGCGGCGGCTTTCTGGGGGGTGAGCTGCGCAAAAGACAAAGGCGCTGGAATTCCTCCCCCCCCCGGCCAGGGTCGACACTCTGGAAACTTTTCCCACACTCCCCCCCCCAGCAGAAATGGGAGCGAAGCAGAAGCAGAGCCCGGGGGGGGTTTGGAGTTTTTTCCCGGGGGAGACGTGTGGCTCCTCTTTCCCTCCCTGCCCACCCGCCCCCCCCCGTTCCTGGCCGGCGAGGTGGCCCTTGCCGGGGAGGGGGTGGCATTGTAAATAACAAATAAATAATTTTATGGTTGGGGTCACCACAACATGAGGAACTGTATTAAAGGGTCACGGCATTAGGAAGGTTGAGAACCACTGCTATAGGTGGATTTATTCAAGTAAGGAAGCCATGGCCCTGAGTTTTTGCAAGACCTGAGCAGGGCAGCTGATGACCTGGGATTTTAGAGGTATCTCATTCATAGGGCTGTCATCATTAAACAGAAAGTTACATATGGTTCCGTCTATCACTTTATCTGAAATCAAGAAAACCTTGAACTATAGCTGCAGGATACTGCAAGCACAGCAATAGCATTCTTTCAGTTAGGCTGTAGAAGGATGGAGCTGGGATATGTAGTTCAGTTGAACTCAAGCTGGGCTAAATTCTTGGCACGACTACTTTAGAGCATCTGCATCATCTTAAGAATTGATGGAGGTATTTAAACTATGCAGAATATACTGGGAATTATGCAGCTGAAAGTCCCTGTTAGATGAACGAAAATGACAAAACTGTGCAACAAACATATATGCACAAAGACTTCACTGGGTGAAAGTGAGCTTTATCTTCATAGCCTCAAATAAACAAGCTTTCAGGCTTTGCCCCAAACCAACAGCTTTTACTACCATGGTTCCACCTTATTTGCAGTCTAGGATGGGGTATTGGGAATTACCAGACAGCTCTTCCTGCACCTTACCAAACTACAAATTCCAGATTTCCTAGGATGAAACCATGCCAGTTGATGCAGAATCAGAGCACTGTAATTGCGTAGTGTAGAAGTGCTCTAAGTTCCACTGCATTCTTCTTATTACTCAACCTTTTCCACCCCAGCTGTACGTACTGTAAGAGTTGGTACCTGCATTTGCTTTCTCTTTCCCAGCTCCCCACTACTCCTTCCTCTTCTGTTATACTTTTTAGATTATAAGTCTAAGAATAGGCACTACCCTTTTAAAAGCTTATTATTATGATGCTTTGCCAATCTTCATAGCTTGTCAGTGGGGCAAAATGTTTTAAATAAATAAACAAATAAAGGATCACCACTGCATTTAATCCCACAATGAAATTCCATTACATCAAACCACCAAGGTCCTTAAGCTACAGCATTAACTCTTAGATGTATTGATTTCCACAAACAACCTAGTTGTTGTGCATTAGCACAGGTTTAAATGCCTTGCTGAAAATGTCTCTTGTGGGGGCAGTTTTAAGGATCAAATAAACTGGTGAACTGTTAACTCTTAAATAGCACTGTCAGTGTAACCACTACAGCCAGTGAAGTCCAGCATTAAAAAATGCAGCTAAAATTCAGCCAACTCATTCCTCTGCAGTTCAGTTAAATATTCAGTAGTCAATTCATTGGTACTGACTTCCCACTAATATGGGAATACCATCATGGACTCAGTTTTAAGAAGTACTAATTGTGCTCTGTGTCAAATAATTATAATAGCCTGACTCAGGAAAACTGTACAGGCCTGCATAAGTGGATTTGGAGAAAAAAAAAAAAAAACCAACAAGCTGTTGGGACAGGGTTTTTAATAATGTGCAGCACTGTTTTTATTTCTTGCCTTTTTAATGAACGTGTTTTAAACTGTTACTTCTATAGATAGCTTAATTCTCTTTTAACTATAACTTTTTGTATGTCCTAAATTGCATGGTTTTGTTGTATCTGTTTTAATTCTTGTAAGTGACCTTTGGTTCCCCGATTATGGATGATGATGAAAATGTTGCTGCTTCTGCTGGAGTCTCCCTGCCCCACTACATAACTAAGGCCATTTCTGCACTAGGCTGTTATAGCGCTATGATTCCACTTTCAACATCCTATGGAATCCTGGGGTTTGCAGTTTCGGGAGGGGCCGCCCCTCCAGAAACTGCAAACCCCAGGATTCCATAGGGTGTTGAAAGTGCAATCATAGCGCTATAACAGCCTAGTGCGGAAATGGCCTGAGACTGAGGCTCCTACTCTCTGCTCAGGACTCAAGAACAGTAGCATCTCCAAGATTCCCAGAACACAAGTGCAAAATCTGCTAGATTAATCTGGATCTTTCATGTCCTTATAAGAAAATCCCATCAAATTGAGTAAAACTTACAAACCCCCTGAGTTGTTTCTTCTGTTCTTCTTCCTGAAACTTCATCATACAGAATATGGAGAATTTTTTCCACCTACCCTTGTGGCATATATTTCCTGTAATCCTAGTCTAAGGAGATTTATATTAACAGATATCCTTAATATTCCCTGCCTCTGCAGTCCTGAATTAAATAAGCTAGAACCAACTGCTTAATTTTTTTTCTTTTTAATTTTCAGATTAGTATACTTTTGCACACCTGTATGTATCTCATGAGTATTCAGAAGTCACAATTTCCTTTTGAAGTGGTCTCATTTCTTCCAAAATGGCAGGCACCAGACAACCCAAATCTGATTACTAGTGAGAATTGTGGGAATATTTGATTTTATTTCCTGAAGATAGGAACAAGTTTGTGCAGCAAGGTGAAGTCTGGTCTTAGGAAATAGCAAAGCTATTTGGCAAGGAACTCAGAGGCAAAGTCGCTAGGGGAAAGGTGCAAAGTAATCAATGGACTGAGAAAGTGGAGTTCAAAGGAAGGAGACATGAAGGCTTCAGTAAAACAGAAGAAGAAGAAAAGGTGGTTCGTACAGGAGATTCTGAAGAAATTTCACACTGCTTACTGCTGGAATGGCTATATGCTCTATTGTATGGCATATTAGTAGGTTGGCCAAAGATAGAATGGCTAAAAGAACCAGGATTGAAAAAGTGGAGTGAAAAGCAGTGACCTGAGAAAACAATAGGCATTTGTTACATAGTGCTGAAGAAATAAGGAACCAAGAAAAAATACTTCTAGGACAAAACTTCCCACAGAACATTAAAGGAGAGATTTGGCAGTATTGAAGGAAGGAAGTGGACAGAGTAGGGGATTTCTAAGGATTCCAAACTATGAATCCAAGGGGTAGCAGGACTGCTAGGCAGGGCTACTTTTTTTTCTATTTTGACTCCTAGAGATCTACAGATGGGCACCAGGGGACATTCACTGGGTGAAACAAACCTGAAGAAAGTTGCCCCCTCAATTTCCTTCTTGTTACTTTGAGAATTTTAAGTCCAACAACTGGGAAAGGGGGTCCATAGCTTTCATCAGATCATCAAAGGGATCTCCAAAGATCCTCAAAGTGAGCCAAGAAAAGATTAAGAACCACTAGTCTAGTCTCAGATGGGATTGCTCTATGTGTAAAAGCTGCAGGAAAAAAAAAAACAAATTCTTTCATCAGTTAATCGCAGCTGCTATTGCCCCCAAAGCACTGAGGTTTGGAAGTGTTAGGGGCAATAAGGGTCAAAATGAAGCAGGATAGGAAGAGCTGAATTTCGTATGCTGATTTGAATTAGCTAACCAATTCATTGACTGCACATTTTTAGACCTTTTTAAAGGCTTGCTCATGCATGATTGATGTGGTCCATCTGTCTCTGTGCAGAGCTGGTGTCTCATTTAAGAAATTCATGCAGTATGTAGGTTAAATCTTTCCTAGCCACAAGCTCCCTCTTTAAAGAAGAGTGGGGTACTGTTCATCTAGGTAATGCATTTTGAAACTTAAAGGTCAGTGTGTCCCCATCTCCCTGTTCTCAAAACCTGGCTGGCCTGGAGTTCATGGATACAGAAGTAATTTAGTGTTCCTTTTGGAATTTGCTAGCTAAAATGTCAGGGACTTGGCATGTTGCTTGGAACAGATCTTGTATGATTAGTTTGCCAGTAGAAGAAATCCCACTCATTTAAGTCTCCCCATTTAACAGATGTCAAAACTGAGGCACTGACAGGCCATGTTTTTTCTGGAGGCTGTACAGAATGAATGATTTAATCAGGACAAGCAAACTTATCTTATCCAAGAATATGTTATTCTCTATTCTGCTTCCAGAGGAAGTCCTGCTTTGTTCATGGAGTTTTATGCAGAGTCCTGACAACACTGCCTTCCAATTGTAATTCTCTTGTGTTTTCTAACTGCTTCTACTATCTTTTTCATACTACAGAAAATCTGTTTTGGAGAAAAAAGATGGAATAGCTACACAATGTCTTTTTTTTTTTTTTTTGGTAATTCCCAACAGTCTCTGTTCAGAATAAAGCACCCAAGATTTCTGATTCTACATATGTTTGTGGTTGGTTGACATTACAATAAAAACAGAGCAACAGAACTAAGAGAAAAGTGCCAGAGATTCTGCATCCTTAAAATATATATAAAAAAAACCTTCCAAACATGACAATTTGAGAACTGGCTTACCCTGATTACCAAAACCTTGCTTGACTGAGCTGAATTCGCAAAAAATTAAAATACAGAAATTATTTTATTTGCTATCTACCTATTTACCTACCTAACTTTTGTACATTTTGCTTTTCTGAAAGTCTAAGAGCTCATTTAGCTTTTATATATTTCATTGGACTCATATCCTAGGCACATTTACCTGAGAGTAAGCACTATTAACATAATAGTGTTTACTTCTAAATAAACATGGATAGGATTACTCTCTTTCTCTGTGTGTGTGGGGGATAATGGGTTAGTATGTGCACATCCAGAGTTTTCTGAATATTGTTAAATTAACTTCCCTAGCAATGTAGGGAAGAAATGAAAGGGTGGGTACATCTCTGCACACCAAACACAAAGACAGAATTCACTGCAAGACTATGAAACTTCAGATGGGAGAAAAGGCTTGAGGTGTTTCACATTTTTATGGTAGGGTTTCATAAAGATTCAGATAGTTTCTGTAGTTCTTGAGTTACCTGGATATCAATTATCTTTTGTAGAGAAAGTGCATCTATTTGTTTAGTGGGAAGTTTTTGATGAATGATTCTTGGAATGAATTAAACAGAGATTCTGAGAAGTACTGGGTATAACTCTAATAAATATATGATGCAGATAATGATCTGCAATCTGAAACCCACCTGTGAGAAAGCCTAAATCTGGAGTTCCTTGTATAGCAGCTTGAGTCCAGAAAACAAACACTGGAATACGAGAGCCAAGAAAATCCAGCAAAAGGCTTTCCCACTCTATCCATTCTCCAAAATGTTTATACTTTCAGAATTGAGATTCATTCTTGATAAACAGAGCAGAGGAAACTCATAGAAGAGATGCCTTTTTTTTGGCCCTCAGTTAAAACATAAAGTTTCCTTTTCAGTTCAAAGGCAGAAAACCCAGCATATGAGTGGATCAAAGAGGTTTCCTGCTGTTAATATCATACCCATCATGTCTGCACGTTGTCCTAGGAGTCATCTCATGATGGGGAAAAACAAACAATGGAGTTCAGCACATCTGTCATGGCATGACATCTAAGAAGCAAAGCACGTGGTGATTCTGCAGTGAAATCCTTGCTTGCTGCCTCCATTTTGCTTCCCTCTAAAGCAGTGACTAGCACATGTCCATGTCGCAGGACCGCACTTCTGGTAGTTGATTGCTTGATGCAGATTCTTGCCGAGGTGGAGTATATTGATTACTGTATGAAGAATGGGGGGCTCGAACAAGCACCAGGTCATTTCTGATTTGGATTCATGAAAGGTATGGGATGCTGGAAAGCAGCCATACAGTGACCTGGGACTGCGAAGCAGATCCTGCATTGTATATGTACTAGCCATCATCGTTCTGAGGATGAGCTCCATGCAATCTATACGGTCCTCTGCCCCTCTGCCCCTCAGTGCTTTTCCCAATGATGCACTGAATGAGTACACTGGTTTAAAATATGCTTTGTCTTCGGTTCTTTCCTCGAGCTGAGGGTAAAAAAAAAGATAAACGTTAGGTAAGTTTTTGAAAGGCCTGAAAACTGTGGGCTCAAATCTGTTGCTTCAAAGATGAAATAGAAAAGAAAGTTTCAAAGAAGTTTTCCTCCATGGAACAAGACAGTTATCTAAGGCACAAAAATATAAGGCAGCCTCATATCTCTGAAGAATCAATGAACCATCTTCCTCACAAGTCTGTATTACATTCATTCAGTTATATCCAAGGTCTTATCATAACCTCATATGCATCACATCATAATGCAGCTCAAGTGGAGAGTAACAGAAGTGTAACTTGCAGGACCTGTACCATAACCACCAGTTAAAGCAAAGAGGTTGGCTTTCCAGGAAACATGTCTCCTGAGTTTCTGCACATGGATGTGCAGCCCAGTATAATTAGCTGTATTTTGCACTATGGCATCCAAGGGCATCCTGGAGGTTCCCACAGATGGCCTTGTTAATCACAGTTTTCCACATTAAGGGGAGGGTGTGTGGTCAAGATATTGAGCATTGTTATGGGGTGCTACCCAGAATGTCGTTTCTTCTCTATCTCATATTGCATTTATGGCTTGGAGTTAAGTATCTTGTAGGAGTATATTCTACAAGGAGAAGTGGTGCCTTAGATTGCCTAATTACCCATTCAATTCCTTGGAAATTTAGGTACTTACAATCATAATTATCTTAGCTGGTCTTTGTGTAATGGCTGACGTCTGGCCAACTCTGGGTTTAAGTATTAGGCAGGAGTTGGCAGTTGGGAACAATGCCCTTTTAAATACTAAGATAGGACAGATACAACTAATCAAGACAGAGCTCAAATCTCGTACTCAATTTGATAACTAACACTAGAAACCTTTTTGCTAAAGATTGGAAAAAAGAAGAGGCTCCTGCTATAGGTTTGTGGATTATGGAGATTTATGAATTACTGGAAATGGGTAAGTTGGCAATGTTATTAAAAGACAAATCATTAGATAATTTAAAAAAAACAATGGGAAGATTTCATTACATATTTTGACAAGAAATGAGGGAATCCCTTTGTCATAGCTTTTAGAGATTGAGTCAGATAAGATGAAGTTATACTTTTACTGGAGTTAATCCTGTATTTTTCTTGTTTAGTTTATGTACTGAGTATTCTATTTTGTTATATGTTGTTACATTCGTAATTTGCGTAGATGTTACCTGCAACCAAACAATAATTGTTATCTACTATGTAAATAGTAATATTAAAAATAAATAAATGAATGAATGAATGAATGAGTGACCACTCTCAGATCACTCAGTTGTTTCATGGGTCAATGTTGATTTGAACCTTGATCAAGAGCCTGGTCCAGAACTCTGAGCTCTACACCACACTGTCTCTGAATATAATTAGATGGCAGCAAACCTGGCTTTTGAGTATGCTTCAAATTCCTTTTTAGAACAGCAGTGGTGACACCATACCTGAATGGGAATAAACTACAACATCATGTCGTGATATGGCTGCTATGCTCTTGGGGGACTTATAACAGAATGTCACAACACCTTACAAAGCAATGTGTATGTTCAAGGCAATTAGTTGCACTAGCCCATGGATTAAACAGGTACCTACCTGAGTGCTGGAAGCTTGAACCTCTATAACCTGGATCCTTTTGAAGCTGTATTTCCTTCAGAGAGAAGATGGAGGCAGCTGGAGGAAAGGAGGTGGGGAAACAGAGAGAAAGAAAGCAGGATCAAGAATGCATATAACATTATAAATAAGGAATCTGAGTGTAAAGTGTCATTTCAATTAAGCTTCAAATGAAAGGCAAAAGTGTGGATTCCATTTCTCCCAGATCCCATGTATGTTTACTCAGAAGTTCTAGGATAAAACTCTCAAATAAGTGTCATACATTCATTGCACTAGTGCGGTAATGCTTCTGTTAGCTGGTACTCATATGAGTGCTCTGACAGCAAGAACTCCTCTTTCCTGTTCCTGTGCTGTTTTGAAAAGTGAGATATGTCTTGGTCTCTGACTTGTCCTTTCCCCCAACTTTATATAGTTTTCTCTTTCAAGGCTATGTGAGCTGCCTCTTGGCATTAAAATTTGTACCAAGCTCAAAAGAGGTAAGAAACATCTAAGAACAATAAAACGAAGAGATTGTTAGCCCCTCCCTCCAGAAGAACTGCTCCTGCTCCTTTATGGCACTTGTGGCTGCTGCTTGCAACAATAAGTGGTTTCTGGGAACATCAGGGAAGTGTCTTACCATGATTAACACATACAATTACTGCTTGAATTTTAGACTGGTTATACTTCTTTCTAATGAAAACTCCCCCACCCCATGCTATCCTCTGTATGATACAGGGGCCTTCCAGAGAATGTTTTTATCTGTGCAATTGTCCTTTTTCAAACATGAAATTTCGTGAAGGATCAAGATGATAAGGATCAAGAGGATTCATTTGTAACCTTCCTGTTTCTTCTGTCTCTTTTCTAACCACCAAAATCTATCTGGAAGGGAAGGGTGGAATAACTGTACAATGTTTTTTGAGTGTT
This sequence comes from Ctenosaura bakeri, assembly GCA_948474755.1. NCBI lineage: Eukaryota > Metazoa > Chordata > Lepidosauria > Squamata > Iguanidae > Ctenosaura > Ctenosaura bakeri. The sequence continues at coordinate 101,010 of CAOLHI010003289.1, read as the reverse complement.
ACTGCTAGGAGTCTGGAAGCAGCCATGGATTCATGGTTAGAAAGCCAAACTTACAGACATCTCCTGAAATCCAGTAACTGAACTGTGCAGATGAGAATCTATCTTCTTCTAGACAGCAATCAGGTGGGCAAAGCTTGGCTTGTAGACTGCAATCCCCCCCTGCAGTTTCTCCAAAGGCTGTGACCTATCCCAGTTTCTGGCACCATTTTCAGGAAATTTTCTGCATGACAACTGCCCCAAATTGCATGCAGATGTGGTATTTTGCCTCTCTTCAGATTCTCAACTTTTTGGCTATGTTTTCTTTTGCCCCAAAAATGGTGATGCACTGGAACGGTGTGCTGGATTGTCCTCATGCAGCCCTTGGGGTTGGGAGGGGGGCAGAGGTGAAAACTGGTGCAATTGCACTCTCCTGATCTAGAAAATATGCATACATTGGTGTTTTCATAGTTGACAATGAAGAGAATTTGGGTGCTTAAGCTTTTTTCTTTTCAGTAGTCCAAAAAAGAGAAAACCTGGCTGTGCTCCTTGACAAAGGAAAGGCAGGCAAGTTAAGCTGGCCTCTTGGTCAAGTTTCAGTTGATCACTTACTCTCAGGAAGGAGGTGCACTTGTTCGCCGAGGGCCATGAAGTATGGGTGTCTCAGGGCTGACTCAGCAGAAATGCGTTGTTTGGCTTCATACTGAAAAAAAGACAGAGGGGCTGTTCATTAAACTAAAATGTGTGTGGAGATTTAAATATTTTGGATTTACAGATTGTTCTCAGGCCATTCCACACTAGACTGTTATAGCTCTATTATTCCACTTTCAACATCCTATGGAATCCTGGGGTTTGCAGTTTCAGGAGGGGCTGGCTGGCTCCTCCTGAAACTGCAAACCCCAGGATTCCATAGGATGTTGTAAGTGGAATAATAGTGCTATAACATTCTAGTGTGGAAATGGCCTTAGATTTAAGATTCGGTATAAAGACACATCTGCTCCCCAAACTCCTACTAGAGGTGCAATTAGCAGCATCCCAAAATAGAGTTTAGTACTGAGTTTCATGTATCTTTTCCCTACTTACATTTTGACACCTACTATGAAACTGCAATTCACCTAATTTCCTCTACACTTGAGGGCCAATGCTATGTGCTTTGTGAGATCACCTTCATTGATTTAAAAGACCCACGACCCTTCAAATCCCATTATGCAGTTGTGGCCTGTTTTTTCTATTGAAGGCTACATTTAATAGTTATCCACTCCTCTTTGCACTTAGAGATAGAATAGAATGTAGTAGTGAAGAAGGAAGTACTGAGAACAAAGGCACTTGGGCAAGTCCACCTCTTTTAATCTACCCTACTGTGCTGGTTTAGTCTTGGCTGCAGATACTGACTGTGTTAGCAAGTCACAACAAGTTATGGGGGTGTTATTGAAATCTGTCTTGTTGTGATACATAAATGCACTCTTTTAAAACCAGCCAAATTCTGTTTACAATCCACAAACTGCAGCCTGAGCCTATAGTTTGTTACTGGCTTGTTCTGGCTTGCTAAAACCATGACTTGTGACATCCAAACCTACAGCTGTGGAAATGGTCATGGAAACTGTGGGAAACACAAATGGGGAAGACACACCAAGATCTGCTTAGTTGTTTGGTGTGCAATTTGTTGCTTTAAGCTAGTGCTACTCAAGTGGTGGACCAGTACTACCGTAGTTCACGAGCCATCAGCTGCTTGTCTGCAGTGAGTTTTTAGGAAAGAAGCAATTGTAGTCAATGGGTACAATTTGGTGCCAGTCCCTGGCTCATTAAGGAAAAAAATCGTTGGTATCCTGCATCAGAAAGCCTGAGAAACACTGGCTTAAGCAAGAAATCATGGTTAGCATAAGTCATGCCTTATTGTCTGTTAAGTGCAAATATGCTCATTAGTTTGCAATGCAATCCCATGCTTGTTTACTCAGAAGCAAGTCAAGCTTCATTCAGTAGGCTTGCATCAAGGTAAATATGGATTAGATTCCAACCTTAAGATCTTTGAGGGAGACTAATAAATATCATCATAACTGTCATCCTGTCTACATATAGTGCAAACAAATATACTTTTATGGTTTATGTGATTATGGAAAGACTTGGCTTTGAAGCCAATAACAGATGGGAGATGTGGGATGACAAGTGTTCCTTGGCTTCCAAACATAAACCTGAGCAAAATGTTTCCTTCCACCCCATCCATTTACTTACCAGGAAAAATACAACTGTATTTGAGAAACTCTATATATTTTACATTTTTTGGTTTGGCTTAGCTAGAATGGGAGCAGCTAATGGGAACAAAACAATGTCTCCTAGGAAAGGCAGAACAGGAACAAAAGAATCTTGGCAGCTGAGACCAGCCAACCACCCAGAAACATCAACAATTCTCTTGTTTTCAAATGATTTTGATTTAGGAGACTTGTTAAGATCAAAGGTCAGATTGAGAATAGAGAGCCATTGTGTTAGTTTCCCATTATATGGCAAAACATTTTGTGCTTCCTTGTCCAAATCCTTCTTCTACAAACTAGTTTGTGTATTAATTTCCACTTTGGCCATTCCTACCTCATTGAAATTTTATCTTACACATCATGGATGTTCCCATAGATTACATTTATGAGCTTTTGATTACATACAAGTTTTGAATAACTTTGGGAAAGCTAAGTTGATACCCCACTCCCTAACTTGTGGACAGGCAGGCTGACTGTTGTCTAGGCCATGATGTGGCTAGTCGCAGTGCTACCAAAGAGATCCAGGCAACACACACACATACCCTAGCAAATCTCAATGTCTTGATTATGCAGCTTTTGCTTCCAAAGTACATGTGAAGAATAATTCTGTATATGATTACCGATGCCAGGATCATATATACCAAATTATGGAAGAACAAGCAGATACCACAAACAGAAGATTGGCTAGTAAAATTAATAGAACTAAGAGACATGGACAGATTAACAACAATCTTACAAGGAAAATCGCAAACCAGAAATGAGGAGGAATGGAATTCTATTGAGAAGTATATTTTTAAGTGGGAAAATGTTTCCTAAAAAATTTGAGTCAGAGAATAATAAAGAAGTGGGTTCTCAAAACATAGATACAAGCTGATAAAGAAAAACAGATAAGAGGATATGACAAAATATCAACATTTATTGTACTTTAAGTTTCAGATAAAAGGAACAATTGAAATAAATCAGCTTACAAAGACAAATTAAAAGTTACAGTATATGTCAGACATAAGTAAAGCAGTAGATACCAATAATTTATCAGAACAGAAAAAGAAAAGAAAAAGTAAAGTGAGGATTAATGATGATAACAAACTGAACTAAGGGGAAGTAGGGAAGTAAATTAATAAACAGCTACATCATTCATAACTTGAGAAGATCACATATAGTAGACCAAGTGTGTAAGTTATGAACGATTGGCTACAAATTAAAAATTGTTAAGAAGGGATGTAAGATACATTCTGATCACTAATCATGCTGATTATCTATCATAATGATGGTTTTTCTTTAAAAGATTGTAACATTTTGTCACTAATTTCGTTTATAAATGTTCTGTTTTATATAATAATTTGATGTTCAAGATATAAATGAATAAAAAATACTATTAAAAAAAACCAAAGTACATGTGATAGGTTCAGTATAATTAAGCATATGGTTCCATGGAGGCTGGGCTGGCATGCCACTTTGCACCACTGCTGGACTACTCTTCTCCCCAATCTCCCTTCCTACCCTCTAGCAGCAGTAAGAGCTCAGTGTTGGCACTAAACTGAGCTCAGGACTGTGTGCCTCAATTTGCCACTGCTGCTGTCTCATCCTTAATATATGCATGGGTGCACTGGACTCCAACTTCTGAGTATTGCCTAGTGGCTGGAAGGGGCCATAAGGCACCACCCGTCTGATCTTGGAAGCTAAGCAGGGTCAGCTCTGGTTAGTACTTGGATGGGAGACTCCAATGAAATACCAGTGCTGTAAGCCAAATTTCAGAGGAAGGAACTGGCAAACCACCTCTGAGTATTCCTTGTTGCAGTCTGAAAGGGGTGGAAAAAAAAATAACTTCAGGGAAGGAGGAAGAAGGATCTGTTGTTGTCTGCTGCGATGTGTGTGCCATGTTTGTCTTCTTGCCAGAAAACCTCACTGACTACACTTGCAGAAAGTGCAAACTGGTGGCTGTCTTGGAAAAGCAGGGCCATTTTCACACTGGACTGTTATAGCGCTATTATTCCACTTTCAACATCCTCTGGAATCCTGGGGTTTGCAGTTTTGGGAAGGGCCTCAGACTATAACTTATAACAGTCCAGTGTGAAAATGGCTGAGGTCAATGCACCTCAGTTATCTGTTGAGACTCTTCCTATACATCAGCGAACATGAGGAGCTCTTGGATAGAACAGAGGGAGAACTGATCCTATAGAACCAACAAGATCAAACTGACAATAATTCTAACACTGAGGGAGCACCCTGGAGAACAGTCACCTGCAAGCGCAGACCACGCACGATGGTTTGGAACTGCTCTAACTAAGCAATCACTTCTTACATCTTGCTGAAGATAACAGTGGTAATCAGGTGCAAACAGGAAACCAGCAGCAAAAGATGGAACCAACCTAATCACCAACTGCAGTAAAAAGAAACGAAAGGTGCTAGTGGTAGGGGATTCATTGCTCAGGGGTACAGAGGTGCCACAGGATTGGAGTTTAAAAAGCGGGGGGGATGCAAAAAAGAAGATCCAAGGACCTTGACCTCAATATCAGGAAAAATATCAGAATGGATTATACAGGACTCCATTTGCAAGTATTACGATGACAATGTAGTGATTAGTAGGAGCCAGCATTGATTTGTCAAGAACAAATCCTGTCAAACTAATCTCATATCTTATTTTGATTGAATCACTAGTTTAGTAAATGTTGGGAATGCTGTGGTTGTCATTTATCTGGATTTCAGCAAAGCATCTGATAAGGTACCCTTGGTATTTTGATTAGCAAACAGATTAAATATGAAGTAGATGGAAACACCATCAGATGAATCCGTAACTGGTTGGAAAACCATGTTCAAAGAATTGTTGTCAGTGGCTGTGTTTCAGAATGGAAGGAGGAAGGTCTCAAGTGAAGTGCTGCAGGGTTTTATCTTGGGGCCAACATGCTTCAGTATTTTTTATCAATGATTTAAATGACAGGGTGGAGAGAATCCTTATCAGATTTGCAGTTCGTACAAAACTGGGAAAGACAGCTAACACATTGAAAGATAAAAACAGAATTCAAAAGGGTTTTGATAACTAGAAAACAGGGCTGAAATATTGTTGTTGTTGTTATTGTTGTTGTTGTTGTTATACATTTAGGCCACAGAAACCAAATGTACAAGTACAGGATGGGAGATACTTGGCTCAGCAGCCTGATATGAGAAAAGGACCTTAGGATTATTGTGGATCACAAACTGAGCATGAGCCAGCAGGCTAATACTGTGGTAAAGAAGGCAAATAATACTTTGGCCTTCATTAATATAAACAGTTTCCAAGTCATGGGAAGTAATATTCCCCCAGAATTCTTTGTTGGTCAGGCCTCATCTGGAGTACTATGTGATCAGTTCTGGGTGCCTCATTTCAAGAAGGTTATAGACAATTTGGAGCAAGTTCAGAAAAGTTTGATGACGATGATAAGAAGTATCAAGAACAAAACATATGGTGGGAGGTTGAAGGAGCTTGGTGTGCTCAGCTTGGCGAAGAGAAGACTGAGGGGGTGACATGATTGCACTCCTTAAATATCTCACAGGCAGCCACAAAGAGGAGGGTTCTGGCTTGTTTTCTGCTGCCTCAGAGGGCAGAAGTAGTTTTAATGGTTTTAAGTTACAGGAGCGTAGATGTTGATTGAATATTAGAAGGAACTTCTTGATGATAAGACCAGTTCAGCAATGGAATCAATTGCCTAGACAGGTGGTGGGGTCTCTTTCTCTGGATGTCTTCAAAAAGAGACTGGACAGCTACCTGACTGGATGCTGTAGCTGGAAATCCTGCATTTAGCTGGAAGTTGGAGCTGATGGCCCATAGGGCCCCTTCTAACTGTAAGATTCCATGATTCTATGAAATTCATGGAGTCACCATAAGTTGATAGGTGACTTGAAAGCATGTGCATGTATGCATACAAACACACACACACACACACAGAGTAGTAGCTGAAGAAGATGGTACCCTCAGAGCAAAGTTACTATTCAGCTGATGGATGATGTTCATTCAGTACTAGATTATATCTTGAGCATCTAAACACTGGATTTTAAAAATCAAATAAGACCATCAGTCATATTCAAACTTTTGTTCCAATTCAAGTTTTTTTTTTTTACTAAGTGCACAAATGGGTGTTTTACCCAGGGTGAAAGAGAGATCCTTGAGTGGTAGCCAGACTTTTTGTTTTCAAAAATGGAAATAGGCCAGCGGCTCTTTGTTCCAGTATGCATTTCTAGGTTTAATTTGATAACCCATACAACCACTAGTAATTCATTCCATCTGCAATTTCCATCTTGAAACCATGTTTAACTGCAGATCCCAAGCCACAAAACATCTGGCCTAACTTGTGGACTTTCTTGTTGCTTACCATCTTAATTTGTTTGGACCAGCTAGACTGATGATGATTTCTGAAGAAATGAAAAGCTTGCACAATTGTAAAGCATTTTGGATGATACTAATAATGGTTTTGCTCAACTGTGGATGCTTATGTTTTCCTCCTTCTCCTCATGGACCAGCACAGCTACATCATTGTTGTTGTTGTTATTATTAGGCTGCTTGTCTGGGACACAACTGTGGCTATGTAACAGCTAGACAAGTGCACTGCGAGCATCTCATAAGGGTATGATTAAGTAGAGGTGATTGGCAGTTAGTTCTGCAAGTACCTCTCTAGTCCCTATTAAAGTGTCAGAATCCTTTCAACGCATGTGTAGCTCTCAGCAAATCAAGTTAGGCAGCTCCTTATGTTGCTAATGAAGTATTTCAGCAGTAATTTAAACAGGCTGAAACAGCATATACTGCCTTCTTCTACATTTTTTTTAAAGTTTATGAGGTTTGGAGTGATGATCATTTTTTAGGTCTCTAAGCTTCTCTCTATGAGTCTTGCCGTTCTCCCACCAGGATCCCCTCTTCCAAGTCCTTTCAATCCTTGCTGCATAGAGGAAATAGACATTAATAACTAAAGTCTAGAATGCTTCCTCATGTCAGTTTAGACTGCAGCACCCAGAATCCCAAACTGGTGGAGGAGATTTTGGGAGCTGTACTCCACAAAGTAACATTTCCAAGTTCTGCTCCTTTGCAATAGCTGCCTGCAGGTTTCCACTAACTCTCCAGAGCTTCTCCTAGAATTTATTCCCCATGAAATCCTAGCTAGGAACTAGTTTCAATTTTCTTTGTGACACATATCAACATTCTAACCCACTCTTCTTCTTTTTTTTAAGCTTTCTCAAATCTCTGTTAAACTGAAGCTAATTTTTAAGTGCCTTCTCTTTTAGGATACTATAGCAATAGTAATATTAAAGTAGTTAGGCCAATGAATAATAAAGTCTTATAGAGCCAAACTATATTTATTGCAGGTTTCGGAGGTTCCATGTATAAAGTTTTTTAAACAGATGCTATTCATTTCATATGCCATGTTATTAATAGTTGTGCTCTTGATATTTGTTACAATAGGCCAGCTCAAACTACCACTAAATGTGGCATATAACTATTTAAAGTAAAAATGTTATTTTGGATGAATTGGCAAAATTATTGTTTATACTAGCAAACATGGGAAACTGAAGACTTGACCCACTACTTCAGTCATCTCTTTATGGTGTGTTGCTGGAGTCTGGAGAAGGAAAGGAAAAAGAAAATGCACCTTTTCCTCTTAAAATAATTTCAAAATAATTTCCATTTGGCAGGGGCAGCGAACCTATTTGCCTTCCAGAAGTTGTGGGACTAAAAATTCCCATCATTCCTGACTGCTAAGATTAATGGGAGTCTGGAGTCCAACAATATCTGGAAGTTTTTAGTGTCTGTCACTGGAATCATCATCTTTAACATTCATTGTTGTGTGTCTTCAAGTTATTTCTGACCTTGGTGACCTTATAGCAAACCTATCACAGTGTTCTCTTGACAAGATTTGTTCTGAGAATTTTTGCCTTTGTCTTCATTTAAGGCTGAGAGAATGTGAATCGCCCAAGGTCACCAAGTGGATTTCCATGGCTGACAAGGGATTTGAATCCTGATCTCCACTATGGCCATTTCCACACACGGGCGGCGAAACAGGGTAAGCCACGCTGAAACGGAGCTTACCTCAGTCCGTTGCCGCGTGGAGCAGCGCGTTTCGCTGCTCCACATTCGTCGGCATCCTGCGGCCTCCGGCAGCACCCAAAATGGTGGCTGATGACTGGTGGAGGCTCTCCACCAACCGGAGAACCTCGCCAGTCGGAAATCCCGCCCCCGACAGATCTGCAGGCACGCCCTTGCGTGCGCCTGCAAATCCACACCGGGCGCTGCGACATAAAAAGTAGTTTTTAAAAAGCACGCGGGAGCCCCACTTCCGGGCTCCCTAGCGTGGATTGGGGTGTGGAATTACTCTAAAGTAATCCACCCCAATCCACTTTACCGTGTAGATGACCTCTCACGGAGGTCGCGCTACCATGTGTTATTTCCCCGTGTGGAAAGGGCCATTATGTTACACTATGCTGGCTCATTTACCTCTGAACAATACAATGATGGCTATGAGTCATGATGACTATATATTATCTTCAGTATCAACAGGAACATGCCTCTGAATAACAGGCGCTATTGCATCCAAGTTTTGCTTATGGGCTTCTCAAGATCATCTGGTTGGCCAATGTGGGAACAGTTTCCTGGGGCCCTTTTACACTATATAATTACTGTCCTGCTTCTACTTTAACTACCATGACAGCATCCTATGAAATCCTGGGGTTTGCAGTTTGATGAGGCATTAGATTTCTCTGGAAATACAATTTAAATATCCTTCCCGAAACTACAAATCCCATAATTCTATAGGGTGTTGCCATGGCAATTAAAGTAGAATCATAGCACTATAACTGGGTAGTAAAAGCATCCTTAGATTGCTTTTGATCTAATCCCACAGGGAAGGCTCTTCTGTTCTGGAGAACAGAAGCAGGCACGAAGAGGGCTCTATAAAAACATCAGGATAAAAAAAAAAAAGGCCATAGAAGGGATGCTTAGGAGAGCAGCAGAATGCCACATGGATTGATCCCCTTGCAAGCGTATTTCCAGTTGGCAAGCGTATTTCCAGTTGCAAGCATATTTCTAGTTAGAAATGTGGAAGAACATGTCCAAGCATATTTCCAAGCATATTTCCAAGCATATTTCCAGTTGGCACTGGAATGCCTGGGCATTCAAGCTCTTCCCCTAAAATGTATAGGAGACAACTAGGGGTACTCATATTACACATACCAAGAGGAGATTCATCAATAGGTCGATCCCTTCTGTATCCAGTCTGCAAAAGAAGAAATGTGTTTCATGTATTTGTAAAGTTCTGCAGGGAGCTGGATATTATTAGGAACAGCAGACTTGGACGTCTGAGCTCTACTGCGCTCCTCCACCAGAAGAAATATATGTTAATTATTAAGAAAATACTTGTCCACAGTAGGCAACTGAGGTTCTTTCTTAGAACAGTGACAACACAACAGGCATAAAAACGTACTGTTTGCCCTGGCAGACTGAACTTCAGAGCACTAACACCACCTAGTGGCAATCCCAGAAAGATTAATATGAAGAAGGTGATTTTACAGACTCCTCTCAGCCTCTTGAAATAAAATGGATGGATAGTCCATGCTAGAATAGAGAAGTCTGCAAACCTGCTGACTGCAATGAAGATTACTAATTTCCTATTCTGCCGATTAATAGAAATCCTAACATCGCAGTCATTTATTCCATCTTCATGTTTCTGTACAATGAGACTGAGGCTTGCTTCCCCTCTTAGTCTTTTCCAGCAGAAATGCATTACTGAGAGGGTCTGTTCTCCTTTGCAGGATGGTAGTTTTACCTTGGCACATGATTTATCAATGGCTGGGCTCGATGCTGTGTAAAATTATATGTCTTGAATTCCTCATTGGATGTGATACCAGGCCAGGTTTCTTCTGTAGGAGTGCCTGTGAAGGAAAAAAAGATGGATTGGAGACAACAACCAAGGTTGAAGATGTCTATTGGAAACATTTAGGGGAATCCTGAAAATTGAAAAAAAAAAATTAGAATCCCGAAAATCCCAGCTAGGAACACAGAACGATAGAAACTCAGCCATCCATCAAGTACCACTAGCACCTAAGTCCAATTGCTAGGTCCAACTAGAGTACAGTCAGCAGTCCACATTTGCGGGTTTCACTTTTGCAGATTTGACTATTCACGGATTATTTGCTGTCACCTCTGCTGCCTCCCTAGGTCATTTTTAATAGGGACTGCAAGCCTCATGAGACTGAGAAACCGTGAACAAGCCTTATAAGTCCCTCTTAAAAATGGTGTGGGGCACCAGTGGAGATGGCAGAAAGCCCATCAGACACCCACTTTGCCTTGAGAAGGAAATCTGATGCCTCAGAGGAATCCATGGTGGGCTGAATATGGTGATCATTCTTCTTTATGTGTGTTAACCATGGTTTGGGAGAGCCTAGAGTTATTCACGGTTTTTCCACTTTCACGGGGGTCCTGTGCTCCTAACTCTAGCAAATGTGGAGGGATAACTGTATACTTATTGAATACATGGGATTTTCATAAGCATTGACTTTTCATTCAGCAATTGATTTAACAAGTTAAGGAACCTATGTTTATCTCAATATTTTTGAACTCCTTATTCCCTGAGCCTGGCCAAAAGTGATATGATGGGAACAGTCATTCATCAAACTCTGGAGGACCAAATGTTCCTCTCACCCTTGCCTAAAAACCCTGCATCCTTGCTCTTACTACTTCACTTATAATCAGCTCTCCATGTTCTTTCTTCCCTTCCTTTCTGTGTCTTCTCTGACACCAAATCTTTGCAGAATAAACTCCACCTTTTTTGAGAACCCAAATCTTGGATGCAGATTTAGGGGCCTTTCACACCACACAATCATAGTGCTATAATTCCTTTTGAACTGCCTTGGTTCCATCCTATGGAAAAAGTGTAAACATTTGCCGTAATGCTGAATTGTTTCTTGAGCAGTGCTCCAGATACTATGTTTTCTCACCTGCCAAAGAGATCTACTGCTTTCTATATTTAGCATATCAAATGCTACAGTTTATGCATCTTCTGCTATCTTCTTCCTCAGCCCACACCAACAAACAGAGAATGGGGAGAACTCACCCAACATCCTGAATATTAAATGTAGCTCCTCCTTCACAGTAGCTCCAGGGAACATGGGACGTCCTGTGACCATTTCATAGTGTATGCAACCCACACCCCTAGAAGGATAAATATTTTTGAAGCACAATGGGATTCAAAAGTATGTAAAACAATCAGGTCCTGCATGGCCTCTTATCCTGCTAAGCCTTTCCCTCATTCCTTCAGCCTCTGCAGAGAAAGAAGGATGGCTACAGTGATTTCTCATTTCTGGACCTCAACAGCTGAAGACAATGCAAGAGACAGGAATAGCTTCCTATCTTCATCTTTTTCCCTACTGAAGAATACATCAGCAGCTGAAGAAGAGAAAGCCTCCAGGAAGACAAAGAAGCAAACTATGAGAATTTCTTTAATCTCCTGTGTCTTCTACACTAGACAATGGGAATGTGTTACTTCCTATCAGTCCATCCAGCATGGCCAACTCTCAAGGATGACAGAAGTTATAGCACAGCAACATCTTGAATGCCACATGTTTCTCATTCTTGCCTTAAAGCATCTGCTGCTATGCTAACTATGTGATTTTTACAGTCTGGACTCTGGAAGCAAATCTGACTAGGAATTACAGCAGCTGTTGTTTAATAGTGGGGAAAAAAATCAGTGTGGTGAACCATTGCACCCACCCAAGCGCAGGTGCTCAACTCACCACATGTCAATGGGAGTGGAGTACTCCGTAGATCCTAGAAGGACATCAGGAGGCCGATACCACAATGTGACCACTTCATTGGAATAAGTTTTTGTAGGGACAGACTTGGCTCTGGCTAGACCTGAGGGTGGAAGTGATGCCAGTGAGATACAAATCTGGGATCTGCTAATGCCAATTTTATGGCCAATACTAGGCTCATATCTATATCTAGGCAAATGAGGACAGCATCCATCATTCTGTAAACCAGGATAGCATCCCTCATCCTGCAAACAATTCCTATTTAACCTGACATCCTAACTAGAGAGAGAATATATTGGTCATATTGTTGGACTGGGACTTGGAAGATCCAAGTTATAGTCCTCCTTAGGACAAGAAAATGACTTGGATTATCTTAAGCCAGTCAACCTTTCTCCAGGCTGACCTGTCTCATGAGGTGCTGGGTTAGGGGAGAGTCATGTACACTAACTTGAGTTTATCAGAGGCAAAGTGAACAAAATGCATATAAAAATAACATCAAGATGCTTTGGGCTGTGGTGCAAGTCACAACTGTCTTACACTCTTCCCATTTATAGTAAAGCTGTAAGTAAACTTTCTGGCTGAATGTGAGCTGCTGGGGGATAAAATCAATACTGAATATGCTACATTGGGTAATACAAATGTGATATAAACAGGGTAGAATGTCAATAATATCGCCAGATTTGGGGGGAAAATCCTGGGGTCATACTTCAGTATTCCTTCCTCCTTACCACTGTCAACTCAAAACATTTGCTTGCCATCATCTACTGGTCCCAGCCCACATAACTATAAATGGGAAGAGTGTAAGACAAGCGCAGGGGACAGGGAGGATTATCAATTTTCATTTGCCTAAACTGAGTGACAGCTAACAGGAGATTGCTAACATGAAAAGCATGAAGTCCAAGAAAACCCAGTACTCCACAGCCCTTTATTTATGTCGGTTTCAGCAGACGCCTGATGACTCATGCTTTGCAGAATCGCTACTATTTCACGCCACCAAGAAAACAATACATCTGGTCTATCAAGAGAACAATATCATCAAGATAATAATGTGTTGGATTATACTTGGAAATTCAAAGCTTAGAAAAATTAACTTTGTTACCAGTTATTTATATCAGATATAAAAATATTAGGTACTGAATTATCAATAAGAGGGATAATAGAAATATTTCCCTAGAGTTGGAAAGTAGAGATCTAGCCTTCAAAGAGCATCAGACACACTGCTATTTTACTGATATTACTCATATAGGGCAGGTGCACAAGTACAACAAAGAAAGAAGTCACTAACAGTGTAAGATGTACTTAAAAGTAATTCCCTCTGAGTTCCGATGGGGTCTTCTCTCAGGTATTAAGTACGGGGCTATGCCTAAGTATCCTAAAGGCACCAGATCTCATTTGATCTTGGGAGCTAAGCAGGGTCAGTCCTGGTTAATACATGATTGGGAGACCACCCACAAATACCAGGTCCTATAGGCTATATTTCAGAGGAAGGAACTGGCAAACACACCTGTGAGTATCCCTTGCTTAAGAAAACCCTATGAAATTCATGGGTTTGTCATAAGTATGGGGCTGGACTTTAAAATGCCTGAACATGTTCTTAATATCTGTATAAATGGCCAAGTGGAACAAGCGTGTTTGGCAAAACAACTTGTTCTAAAATGTTTTGAAATGGTTTTTTCAGAGTTGTGGCCTGAAAATTAGAATATGTCAACTAGCACAAAATTAGCTGAAGATGCAGACAACTGAAGGACCAGCTTTCGAAAGGGCTATGATGCAAACCCCCCAAAATATTTTGCAATAATTTCAAACAAAGAAGGAACTAAACACTGGGTTTCATATTCATATTCATATTCTGAAGCAGACCAAAGCCTGGGGCAATTCCTGCCCCACTCCTTAACTTACCAAAGTCAGCAAGTTTCAGTTCCCCCTTCCCATTAATAAGCAAATTTTGTGGCTTCAGATCCCTGTGTAGGATCTTATGCTGGTGGCAATAGGACAACCCACGCAGTAGCTGGAACATGAAGATCTTGGAGCATTAGGGGAAAAAAGAGGAGGGAGAGAGCAGTAAAATTAAAAGAAGAATAGAAAAACACAGATTATTCTAAAAGAGACATCAGAATCATATTGCCCTCCTGTTCTTGCTGAACAGGATTCCTCACCATTGGCTATCTTGCCTACCACTGGTGGGTCTTGTGGTCCAGCAGCTTTTGGATGGCCATACAGTCCCCACCCCATAGTCTAGAAGGGCATGCTGCATCTTCTAACGCAGAACCTCACAATAGTTTAACAAGGGCAGAAGGCCAATGTAAAAATCATTCCCTGAACCCATCTACTCTGATTTGCTCACCTTCACATTGTGCATGCTCATCAGGTTTCCACAGTGATCCAGGTACTGCTTCAGGTCACTGTCCTGCAAAAATAAGCATACCTTGAGAGGCCTAAGTTGCCCTGAAGAATGAGACACTCCACATTTTTTGTCAGCAAAACATGCAAGTCAAATTATATCTCTTAGCACTTCAAAAGCATGGAATAGGCTTGTGATGAATTGTTTTCTCCAGCTCAGATCAGTTTTATAATACACCTTACTACACAACTCACAACTATAAATCCTTTCCAAATGTATGTTTCATTTGTTAAGTAACATACAGTTATGACTAAGCTGTTGCAAGGAACAACTCATTCTTCCACCAGCTTAATGCAGCTGCTGCAGAGTCAATGTTTTGTCTTTTAACTAGGAGATCTATTGCAGAGAAGGAACACCTTCCCAGTAACAAACCATGTTTTATGACTGCTTGGAAAATGTGATTCTCTCATATTTGCATTCAACCACTCACTAATTTTATTGCTACTAAGGTGAAATTTCCTGAGACAAAACCATACCACACACAATGGAATTTACTTCTTAATAAACATGCACCTAATTGTACATACCACCTGGAGTTTAGATGAGCAACTATTATGGGCCAACACAATTTTTGCAACATTTTAAATGAATGACAGTTACTGCATAGATAATGCCAACCCACAGTTAAGGTGGAAAACCTCAGACCTCAACCAGCACTAATTTCAATTAATATAAGAAGTGCAGACAGGCCTGGAACTGCTGGGACAACAAGTTTCTCTGTAAGAAAGAAGGCTGGGGACTCACCAGATACTCAAAGACAAGAGTGAGGGAGCATTTTGTGTGGATGATGTCATGGAGGGTCACAATATTGGCATGCTTCAGATTCTTCAGTAAGGAAACTGCCAAGATAATGAGATTAGCAACATTAATTGCATGGATCTGAGGATGTATGTGCCATGTGCTGGAAAATTCAGATCAGGAACCATGGATCAGGGAAGGAAAAAATCCCTTAGGAACAGAAACAAAACTGCCTGATGTTTCCAGGGATCTTCCATACTTGTTGGGGAGTTCAGGGGGGAAACAGCTGAAACCCTGCTCCTTACCCTCTCGTATAGCTGTGCAAGGGGCTCCTTCTTCATGTTCCAACCGGATTTCCTTAAGAGCAACCAGGTTCTTGGTGAGCTTACTGCGCCCTTTAAAGACAGTGGCATAGGTGCCCTGTGAAAGAGGTAAGGCAAGGAAGCAGCTCACAAATACGGTACATTTCATCCTCTATTACTTTACTATATAGGACAACATTCAAAGATGGCATTATTCTGGGTTTGTTGAAACTGATTAAAATCCTACACAACAATTTTAAAATTATGCCACTGCACTATCTTCTTCCAAATGCAATCCACAAAAGGTTGACCCAATTTAAATCACATCTTTTTAGGTTTGATAAAATAATTGGGTTATTTGGGAGGGGGGGTCGTGGGAGAGTAAAGTGTGGAATTGGTGCCAACTGGTTACACTGATTTGCATGAAATAATATAATTTTTTTTTAAAGTCCACTTTAGTGCAAAGGATGCATTTATTCTGGAATGAACACTACCAGGACACTAAATAATCTCAAAATGTGGGTAAACCCCAAGGCCTTATTTAAATCCAGATCATAATCCAAAATGTTTTTTAAAAAATCTGTAAGGGTCTTTCTGCACTACACTGTTATACTGCTATTATTCCACTTTCAACATGTTGTGGAGTTCTGGGGTTTGTAGTTTACTGAGGCCAAAGAGCTCTCTGGCTGAGAATTCTAAAGGCTAAGACCTCCCTAAACTGCAAACTGCAGGATTCCATAGGATGTTGAAAGTGGAATAATAGCACTATCATAGTGTAGGGCAGAAAGGCCCTAAGTCCACACTAAAAATAGTTCCCTAAATGGATGATAACAGCTAAAAATTATTTAAAAGAGTCAAACATCAATATTAACACACAGAATTTTATGAGTGTAGGGTGATAGTAGTTCACATTATTCTTACCTCCCCCAGCTTCTCCAGTTTAACATAGGTTTCCATCTTCCCAAACCCAATATCTGACTGTCAGGAAGAACAAAGAGGAATCAGTACACAAGATGCTACACTCCTTATTAAGAAATTCACATTTGCAATCCAATGTATGTTTACTGAAAAATAAGTCCCAGTGAATTCAATTGGACTTGCTTCTAGAGAGGTGTGTATAACACTGTAGGCTAACTGATAATCACATTATATAAAAGGGCTCTAGCTTCTAACAAACTTAATGGAAATAAAAGCAACACGGGTCCTTGAACTCACAGCTAAATATACTCTGAGGGGAAAAAAGCACATTCATCAAGGAATCAAAACATGCTGTGTCTTTGAAGAACCTGTAGGATATATATTTTTTTCTTTCCATAGCGCTCAGATACAGGATATTAACTGAAACAGATTTCTTCACTCAGAGAGTGTTGCAGTAAATAACATTTTGGACTGCTTTTACTGCTACAATTTCTCCATCTGTCTCTCATACTGTTTAGTTCAAAAACCAATTTAATCTTCTGAGGTTCTTCCCTGTGCTTCTGTAAAGTCTTGGATCCTGGCTAAAAGCTGACCCAGTTGACCCAGGGATCAAGGTAACTAAGCTAACCCTCCATTTCCACTAGTATGTTCTTTGACCTCTGAACAAATAGTCAGATGTCTCTAGCCTATTTTCAAAGAATTCTATTTCCATTTAATATGTTAGTGCTTAAGAATCCACATGTTAAATGTTATCCTCCTTGGGCAACATTTTGCTTCACGAACATATGCATCTGCGCCTAACAAACACATACAGTGTTTGCAAACATGAATGGACCACAGAATTAATCCATTTATGGCGATAAGAAGCTTTCAAGGAGTAAGTACTAAGGTTGTTTAGGTCATGTATTGTGTTACGAGCGTATTGATTATTTAACACTAGGTGGTGGTAAAGAGACAAATGTCTTGAGAGAAAAACAGCAATAGCATTTAAGAATTATTTAAGTTTCAGGCCACTAGAGAACAATTTTGGTTAGCTGAAGGAGAAGAAATCTGGGACATAATTTTTCACCTGTGAGGAAGACAACAGACTGGCAAAGAAAGTATCAGACTATCTGGAAGATTGTATATCTTTATACAAGTTTATCTAAGTTTTAAGATCTTTGGCGAAGGGCTTTTTCTAGGTCCTACCAACTTTACAGTTGTGTCTGGTGAGGATTCAGGACAAAGCCTTCTCAGTCGATGCTCCCAGGCTATGGAACTCTCTTCTGTGGGAGGCTTGGTTGGCCTCCTCTCTGTTCTGTTTCCACTTGCAGGCAGAAACCTTCATAAGTCTAAATTGGACATCAGCTATTAACTGATTGGGGCAGTGAAACGAGTGTACTGGTTTGTAATGTGTAATGGGTTTTAATGTGCTTTTAACTGTTCTAAATCAGTATTTGCAACAGATTGATGTTTAACGCTTTTTAATTTTGGTATTACAGATTGTTTTAGCTATTTTTTTTAACATACAGTATGAGCCACATAGGGTCCCATATAAGAGCAAAGCAGAGTATAAATTAGAGAGAGGGAGGGAAGGCAAGCTGGCCAGCCAGCCGGCCATGTCCACACTACACTGTTATAGTGCTATTATTCCATTTTCCACATCCTATGGAATCCTGGGGTTTGCAGTTTAGGGAGGGACCTTTAGAATTCTCAGCCAGAGAGCTCTTTGGCCTCAGCAAACTAGAAACCCCAAAAACTCCACAGAATGTTGAAAGTGGAATAATAGCACTAGAACAGTGTAATGTAGAAATGGCCAAAGAAAGAAAGATACTGCATCTAAATTAAGAATGGAGAGAATATTAAAAAATATTTGGAAAATTATCAAAAACTGATGTTTTTTTCATGTCAGGAAATGCTGATGACAAATCTCCAGGACTGATGAAAATCTTTTTGGTTTGGGATTTATTCTGCACAAAATTTACAGGTTTTTCCCCCCACCACAGAAAATAGCATTTGTAGAAAATGCTATTTCCTATGCAGAAAATTGTGTGTGTGTGTGTGCGCGCGCGCATATACATACACGTGCAATTTGTGCACAGAATATGTCCTGAAGTGTGAAAAGAGTTAAAAAAATATCCAGTTTTCTGCGACTTTCTCACAGTGGACAAAAATTGCAGAAATTATTCATTGCTTCCTTGGAGAATGAAATTAGTGAAGAATTGCATACCTAATCTACAGCAATAGAGAAGTGAAACTTCAATTAAACTACATTTTCACTCAGGATTTCAAAAGTTTTCTGTCATCGCAGCTCATAGTACAGTGGAAGCAGGAAGGCTCTAAGGAAGCTTCTATCCCAGTGTTTGCAAGTGATCACTCAGGAGGAAAAAAGCCATAGTGCAACCTAGGATCCCCCCAGTTGCTTTTGCTAAATAAACATTATGATCTCCCCAGCTGCTTTTCCTAAATAAACATTATGAGCAGCAAAATGCACACTATTTGAAGTGTGCAGTTTGGCACTTCCCACGCTCTTTTACCAACACGTAAGTCTTACTGTTTCAAAAATATGCACTTTTCAAACTATTGTTTGCTAGGCTCAGCTTGGCCTGCTATCATACTTCTGAGTGCACTTCACACTGTATGAAGCTTCATTTCCAAGATATCAAAATATGATCTCCACATAGAAATACCACAGGTTCTTTCTTTCTTTCTTTCTTTCTTTCTTTCTCCCACCAGCTCGGAGACAAGCTATTATCTGACCTATGTCAAGAACTCAGTCAAAGTTTATCTGAAACACTCCTTCAGCATTGTGCTTATACCAGAATGTCAGTATTGCATATTCTCACTGGAACTATAGGGTCAATCATACACAGACGTAGCAGACTGCACTGTAGGACATGAGAAAATGGAATGGAATACCCTGGACAAGCGTATGGCTGGCTGGTGGGAACACTGAACAGGAAAATAAGCATGACTGTGATCTATTATACTTATTTTGACATTAGAATTTTTGTAGAAATCTAAGGAGGAGACAGGTGAAGCAAAAGAGGCTTAACACAACTGGACATCCCACAAAGGTAATGGTGCTACATTTCTGAGTTTAAAGAGAACATACACTTTTAATTTCTGAGCTTATTAATATTTATTGGACAGTTGGTTCAACTGCATATATTTTACTCAAGACACAGAAAATGTAGCACAGACAAATGGGAAACTCTTAGGTATAATGTTTCTTTCTCCTTTCCACCTGCTCTTGTTAGAAACAATATTGTTAATTTCTGGACATTACAGTTATAAAATAAATAGGAATTACTTAACAGCAGACACTTCAAATGTAGTGTCAGTACTAGTGTAGTTCTTCTCTCTCGGCTTAGGTGACTTGCGCATGGCAATTCTCATGCAATGATATTATGAGAGTAAGTCATAGGTTGCATGGAGTTGTATTTTCTTGACCCCTTCCAAAGAGTAGAACTCACAAGTGATGCCCGTCGAGACATCCTGCTAAGAGGCTTTGAAATCTCTGGGCTTTCCATTTCTAACTTCTGGAGGAACTCTGGGGGCAGGCGAATATCCATGGGCAGGGAGAGGCGCTTGCTGATATCCTATGGAAAAGAATAAGACAGGGTCATTTTCTAAATATGATGGCCAAATGCAAAAGACAACAGGATTCCTGTACCTGGAAGAATTGTACAAAAGAGGGAAGAACTGTGGTATAAAATACAACATCTGGAATTCCTTCCTCTATCCAATTATTAAACAAATGGGGTTCCTGCCCTCTTTTACTCCAGGACAGCCTACTCATACTTCCCAAATGTTAGCTAGAGACATCCAGCAGTCACAGACCAAATGTTATATTCATCCCTTTTGATTTTCTTTACTTTGTTGGATGATCCTAGTGTTGGAGCTCCAGAATTATAGACTGAAATGTGGTGTCGTAATGGCCAAAGATGAGAAAGGAGGAATACACTCAAAGGCAAGTGCATCATTGTATTTATTTATTTTGATTATCCGAACTAATATTCAGCTCAATTCCAAGCACAGGCAGAAGAGCTCAGGTTTTGCTCTGGCAAATGAACTGTATATGGACTCCTTAATAATGCATTCAAGCATTTGACATGGCTTAATTTCCCAACAAGTAGTGTTGGGGTTCCCATCTTCGTTTGGGAACAATGCCTATGGTCAATCCCCTAGTCCATAAGTGTATAGAAAACATTTAATGGCTCTTAGTATGGGACAACAGGACATTCTGCTCATTTTTTAAAGACAATATGCTGTCTATAAGTAGCATACAAGTCCTGAAATGAAAAGAAAGCACCGTTTAAAAACTAAGCCCACTACCTCAAAAGATCACCTGCCTCTACTGGCACAAACTTGTCACTAGGGAAACTACAAGTTTCTTATTGTCATATAATTAGCCTTCTTGAAGCAGCCATTCATACAGCTGTTCCAAATCAACTTTTTATCAGAAGAATCTCTGTATTTAGAGAGGGATCCACATTTTTGAAGAATTATCCAAATCACTTTAATCTGGGATGCAGCACTGAGATATTGAAATTTGTTCTAGGTATCTTCAGGGTTGGAAAAACAGGGTAGAAACATATGAAATAAATACAGTAAGATAACAATACAGTTGGCTATTTCTTTCCTGAATTTAACAGAATGGTAATTCTTGAAGACAGATATCTGGTTGGTCTTGACTCCTACACTGCCTGTATCAGTTTGCACTTCAAAGAAGAAAATCTTCCAAAGTTATATATAGGTATAACTTACACCAGGTGTGGACAACTCTGGCAGGTCCAAGAGCCAACATTATATCCCTGGGAGCCTCTAGGGACCAATGGATTGCCCAAAATGCAAAAAAAAGTGGGGGGGGACCCCAAAACAGAAATTTGCTTCTGCTTTTGAAAAGCACACTTAACCATGTAGTGGGCCCTGCAACATTTCAAAAAGGTGAACTGCTGTTCCTGTAGACTTTCGGGATAGGTAATTCATCCTTTGGGGCAAGAAAAAAGGCAGTCTGAGGAGCTGAGAAGGTCTGAGAGTCCCAAACACAACCATGGGCTATCCTTGATTATATCATCCAATTCTGAAACCCTACATTTTACAGCTGCAGATTACCTCCATAGAAAACCGCCGTTGGTTGCCATTTCGGTAATGCACTGCCACTGGGGACTGGCCTTCCACAGGTGAAACAGAACTGGGTTGTGTCCTGATATCCTTGTTCAGATGGCCCAGGTGCAGATGTCCCTGTGCCAGATCTGATGAGAAAAGAAGAGCAGATAGCTATTGCCCAGATGACTGTACAGACTGACAACATTTGAAATAAACAGGGGTCATAAGTGAGCTTAACAAAAAGCAGCAATTTCATCATTTAACTCATAACCCGCAAATCATAACCTGCAAACCAAAGCATCTGTTTCATTCAAAACCTCCCAGGGTTGCAAACCAGAACTCATTTCTGTGCAAAATGTCCTTGGATTTTAAATAATCTCTTACCTTTGTGATATTCAAGTACTAATCAAAGAGAAGGGCAGAAGTTGCTCTAGTTGCCCAGTGGGGAAATCCTGCAAGTCATTTTAGGCCTTTGGGCTAGAGTTTCCCCTCTCTTACTCTAGTGTCTAGCAAAGTACATTTCCTAGAAAAAGGATGCAATCTGACACAAAATGAAAATAAATCCCTTTAATGTCAGTCAGGGATTCTGAATAGACATGCACAAGGACAGGCTGTAACTTATTTAATTATTAATCTATGCTATCCTGAACACTTTAGACCATTAATATACTGTTGGCTTAGTACTGTAAATAATTTAGGAACTTGAGGACAACTGGAAATACTGAGAAGGTGGCTTTTATTTGTTAGGTACAACCTTGCATGTTGATGTGGCAAATGGCAGCTGTGTGGCCATCTGTGTTACCTACTGGCATTTCTTTTAGGTTCTTAATACTGCTCATAAAGGAGGACACCAAAATCATGATGAAGATCATTCACAGCTACTACTGACACAAGGAGAAACAAGTACAGTCAGCCCTCCACATATGTGGGTTTCACTTTTGCAGATTTGATTATTCACGGATTATTTGCTGTCACCTCTGCTGCCTCCCTAGGCCATTTTTAATAGAGACTGAAAGCCTCCTGAGACTGAGAAACTGCAAATGAGGTTTGTAAGTTCCTATTAAAAATGATGTGGGGCAGCAGTGGAGGTGGCAATAAGCCCCACCAGCCACCCACTTCTGCCTTGTAAAAGAAACCTGATGGCTCAGAGGAATCCATGGTGGGTTGAATATGATGATCAGACTTTTTTGTGTGTTAAATATGATTTGGGAGGGCCTAGAGTTATTCATGGTTTTCCCACTTTCACAGGGGTCCTGTGTCCCTAACCCTAGTGAATGTGGAGGGATGACCGAATATGCCATGCACAGCAAATGGATGCATGTATTTTATAGAAAGGTATCTATGACTTGCACAGAGAGAAAACTGAGAGTTGATATAATAGTCATCTTTAAATATCTGAAGGGATGTCATGTAGAGGAAGGCAAAGGCAAACTCCCTTGGAAGAAATCCTGCCAACCCCTCCCCCCGTGATAAGCTTGCCTTAGGGTTGTCAGAAGTGACTTGAAGGCACACAACAACAAAGTGTCGCTTAACAGAGACAGGTTCTTTCTAGCCATCATGTCTCTCCCCTTTGACAATTGGTGACCCTCACAGCAACCCTAAGGTGAACCTATTGTGGGGGGTTTCTTGGCAGGATTTATTGCCTCTGCCTTTCTCTGAAACTGAATGGGGATTCTGACCCTGCTCAGTGGCATACAGATGGGGGGCAATGCGTCCTGGGTGACAATTTTGGAGGGCAGCACTGCTTCTTGCCTGCCCCCAGTGTTGTTGCCCCTCCCCCGCACCACATCACTCCACCCCCACCTGCCCCTGCCCTCTCCCCCACTTGCACCAAGCTACACACTGACCCTGCTCTCCAGAGTTATAGTTTGGGTGCCTGCCACCATGTCCCTTTCATCAGGGATACAAATCATCATTTGCAAACAAGGGAGCAGTTTCGGCATCCACATTGCTCCACTGACACGTCCCTGTTGCTGCTGCTGCTGATATCCAACAGCAGGGCTTCATGGAACCCTGTGAGAGCTCTCCAGACCCCAGATTAAGAACCTCTGGTCTTGCTCAAGAGTGGAAATTGTGCTGCCCTCTTGATGTTGTTCTACTGCAACTCTCAGCATTCCTTTGCTAGCTAGGGTGCTGGGAGCTACAGCCCAGCAACATTTGGAGAGTTGCAATTTGCCCACCCCAGTCTAGATAATACCCACATTTTCTCCTGGTTTATAACAATGGGATATAATCTTTTGCACAAACTAGTGAGACATGCAAAGAAAGATCTCCAAACCTACCTCAGGGCCACAGCCACAGATGAGAGCTGTCAAACAAGCATTTCAGGGTGTACAAATCATATATTCTACCTATAACTTGTTGATCTGGTAATGCCCTTCTGAGAAATGATTATCTAAGAACTTTATGTGATCTCTTTTCATGAGATTACAGCTCTGAAGTGTTGTTGAGCAGCAAACAGAAAATGACATCTGAGCCAAGCCAGCTCACAGGCATTCTGTGTGTGCCTACTTCTCTCTGGTCCATGGCTCCATGTTCTGCCATTAAACCTGATAGGGCTGCAATTAGTGACTGGTTGCTAGGAGGCTTTGGAGCAGGAAGACCCAGAGAGATGTATAGTGTTTAGTTGTACAGAAAAACACTCCAAAAGTGCAGCTTAGGTCACCCATACATAAAATAAAATTCTGAGAATTTGTGTGGGAACTATTTCCTGGAAAAACCTGCACACAAATGAACTGTTAGCTAACTATCAGCTTTCTGAATAGAATCATGCCATTTAATAAGAATTGTGCCCCAATTCCAAGTCCATTACCCAACGGATCCATATGGCAAAAACTGGACCTCTTTATAAACAGCACAAAAAAGATGAATGCAGAGGCACAAAACACAATCAAACAAGACTGAATTTGGCAATGTGAACTCATTGCATAACCCAGTTGCAGGGAGATACAGCATTGTTTCTGCTGGAAGAAACTTGACAGAAACAAATGCAGGCAATTTCTAAGTAAAATGTGAAATATCATTACCGTAGATGCCAATGTGAGAAGAAAGCAAATAGTTATCTTCCTAGCTTTTGTTACTGATCTGTAAAGCCACACTATAAGATTATAGTGTGATGTTGGCTGCCACCATCCAGCTACCATTGGTTGCCATTCCCTCCCTCAACTGCCATTGGAAGATCTGCTCTGGAACCCTCTTTCTTGCCCTGAGAGGATGTGAGAAGAAACAGACACCATTAGCACAGTTTCTCCCCCTCTTTCCTCCTAATTCCATTCCTTGTGTCTTGTGTCTTTCACATTATAAACCTGATGGACTAAGACCGGGGGTTGGGTGGATTTTAAGTCCTCCAAAGACCCCCTGGTGGGCAATGAAGCCCCCAACCACCAAGAGTTGCCCACTCTGGTCTACATACTGATTTTTGTAAATCACTCAGAAAGCCTTTTTTCAGTTTAAGAACAGGGTAGAAATTTCTTAAGTAATTTTTTTAAAAAAAACTAGAGATTGTACCTTAGCTGCACCTCTGTGTTGTTTCTAGACCTAAGGTGGGAAAATATGGCACACATGCTGCATGACACCCCAAGGGATTTTTTAGTCATCCTCCAACAAGTCTACTTTTTTGGGGCAAAAATAGTTTCAAATTGTTAAATCTCCAGGAGTAGCAGGTAGCTGAAATACACTCTCAAGGCCCTGCAAACAAATAGACCAGGCAAAAAATGCATGTAAGCGAAAACTTACTTCAGTTTTATTTTAGATGATTTTTGGGGTGGTGCAGCCTGTTACACCAGCAACAACTGCCTCTTAAACCATCCACAATATCCCACCCCATTCTAGAATAAAGAGCACTACCCAGTCAGAGCTATCCTGTTGCAACATGTAGATTTACAGTTGGTTTCCCAGAGTGTAGTAAATTTGATTGATATATAGCACTATTGCTTTCATGTCCTGCTTATGGCCTTCTCAGAGGGATCTAGTTGGCCACTGTGGGAGACTACAGACTACACAAACCTTTGGCCTAAGCCAGCAGAACTGTATGTGTAAATGTCCCAGTACATTCTATCTATACTAGCAAGTGCAACACATCTATGTGAGTGCAAAAGTAACAATGAACTGAGCTATGCCATTTTAGCAATGTGTTTATTTTTAAAAAAAATTGGACTGAAACATTTTAAAATAACTATTACACAAATATAAAGATACACTGTAAGAATTTTAAGGTGGCAGCAAAAATATTTTAATACAGCTGTAGATGTTGATTAAAACAGATGAAATTGTTGCTGAAATGGCGCTGAAGCAAAAGTGGGTGATGATAGCTCAATCACCTAAAATGTATCTGCAAACATCAAAGCCATACTTCCTTTACAGGTGTGTAGTTATAGTGAGGGAAGAGTGAGGGCACTTCCCCAATAAGCATTCTGTCCCCAATGAAATTTGCCTTCAGTTGTCAAATTTCTAGCATTGCAGTAGCTTAAAACTTCAGCTGTGCATTTAGAAAATAAGGCATCAAAAGGCAAGGGGTAGGCAAAGTGACCAAGAAAGCCAGTGTAGGGTAGTGGTTTTAAGTGTTGGATAAGCATTTTCGAAGACCAGTGTTCAAATTACCACTTTGCCATGGAAACCTACTGGTTGTCCCTGGGCAAGTCACACTCACTCAGCCTCAGAGCAAGGCAATGGCAAACCCCCTCTGAACACAACTTCCCAAGAACACCGTTACCATCCCTGACACCTCCATCCTGTGGGATGTGCCTTGGACATGTTTATGGACATGTTCATACTTGGACATGTTTATGGAAATACATGACTGAAGTTATGCTGACCAAAAGACTGTATTGTCAGACATGGTTAGGCCATAAGTTCAAAGGGGGATAAGGAAAAAACCCTGGCATCAAGAGGTTCAAGCTGATCTCTTACCTGGTCTTAGATCTTTGCATTTCTGAACAGGTCCAGATAAGACAATCAGAGACCATCCCTTTTGATCTCACCCTACAGAGACCTTTCCCACAACCCTTCCCTGTCCAAACTTCAAGAGATTATCACGATTCTCATAAATTTTGCCACTCTGGTGTCAAAGTAATCACCTATCCTGGAACCCTTTGGTCAGTCCTGTGGGAAAGTTTTAGGCTCTGCCAGGATACCCCTTTAGGACATGAAAAAGGGTATATAAACTCTGACTTTGGTCCCAGCAAACTGTAACATTTCAGAAATAACACAAGGTGTCCAGATTGCTGTTAGTCTGTGCTACGCTCAGGCACTGTCTGAACCTCTCTGTTTCAACCTTTTCTTCATGGCTAGTAACTATCACCTTTTTCTTTCCTAATATCTCTCTATCCAACCTTTCACACCTTATTTTCTGATAGCCTGGTATGGTTCTTGAGAGTGTCTGTCTCCTTGTGTGTGGGCTATTTCCAATAAAACATATTGTTTATCTTTAAACTGGAGCCTCTCTGCAGTTAATACTGGCATACATAGGTGAAGAGGTCCTGCTGTTACTGTCTACTCATAGGTCTCCTCTGAGCCATATTTACTGCGAATTCCACAGATAACACTGGCATTACTCCTACCTTTTAGCATAACAGCCCCATGATAGGTTTGCCTTAGTGTCATCATAAGTGAAGGGCACCACCACAACGGAAGTTAAATATGAGAGTTCCAGGTGTGAACCATTTCCAGTGTCTCACTGCAATACTAGAAATTTGGGCACTGAAGGAAAATTTCATAAGAGGGGCACAGTGCCTTCATCTCACCACCACTACCCAATTTTTTTTTTAAAGATAGAGCAGTAGCTGTAATGTGGTCTGTACTTGTGAAGATTAGACTTTTCTTCTATCTTGTCAAAAGTATCAGATTTTGTGGGTTCACAAAAGGAACATATGAAGCTTGAGTAAAAGAGAGAAAAATAATGATTTGAAAACAGGACTTTCAACTAGAAAAAGGAGAAGTTTCTGAGACTTTCTGAAAAAGTGTGGGACATCAATATTTTAATTTTTAAAAAGAGACAAGGGCAAAGGAGTCATTTCTTTGGACATTACTAGCAGAGTTAATTTCGAAAGGAAGTAAAAAATTTCCTTTTGAAATCCCAAATGATGCATCCCAGACGATACATCCTTCGGCACTACGAATCCCCAGTTTTCCAGTCTTGAGTGGTGGCTCTAATCTGAAACACACTTACCTGGGAGGAAGTGCTCTGAAACACAAACTACCAAGCAAACACGTATACAACTACTCTATCAAAGTGCAGTTAAGATATAGGGACAGAGATATGACTTTTATTGTGCAATCATCTTAACTCATTCACAGAATTGTATGTTTTTCCATCATTGATACTACAAAAAAATCTATCAAGGAAGAAAGATGCAAATGTTGCCATCTAGTATCTAACAGTGCTAAGAGGCATCGGTCTTTAAGTACTCATATACAGTTCTCCCTCCACATTAGTGGGTTTGAGACTCGCGGATCTGATTATTCATGGGTGGCCTGCCTCCCGCATTTCCTCCTCCCATTCCCTAATGCAGAGAGAAGATCTCCTTCCGTGCACTTCCTCTGCCAGCTATGGCACTGGCAGCTGGTGGGAGAGTGAAATGGGGGGGGCATCTCCTATGCACAGCTCCCCTCCCAGGCAGGGAGTGGGTGGCAGAGAGAAGTGGGGAGGGCGATCTCACACTCTCCCCTCTGCTCCCCTGTGCCACTGAGGGATCTTGCCAGGCGGGTGGCAGAGGAAGTGGGGAGGGAAATCTTGACCTCCTTGCTCTCCTCCCACATGCCTCCTGCATGACTGCCCCATGGGTGGGTGGAAGAAGCATGCGAGGAGTGTGATCTCACTCTCCTTGCTCTTCTCCGGCCCACCACCAGCGCGATCCCATTGAGGACAGGTGGGGGAAGTATGCGGGGAGCACAACCTTATGCGATCGCCAATTCTTTGCATGTCCTGGGCCTCTGCTCACTGGCAGCAGCCGGCAGGGGCATGCAGAGAGGGCGGCTCCCGGTTCTCTGCATGGCCTCAGCCCCTGCTGGTGTGATCAGGCTCGCCATCTGCCCACCTGCAGCTCCGGCGCAATCAGCCCTGCAGCATGGGGGGGATGGCAAGGTGGGCGGAAAAGATATTTTCTTCCTGGTCACCATCTGCCTGCCCGCAGCTCTGGGAATGATCACCCCAGCAGTGGGGGTGGGAAGGCAAAAGGGAGGAAAGATTTTTTTTCTCCCCCTCCCATCTCCTGCCCATTGCCAGCAACGGCTGGCATGGCCACGTGTGCAGTGAAGAAGGGATGATGGAGGGGGGAGTTATTCGCAGTTATTTCACTTTTGCAGGGGTTCTCTGCACTTATTCCTCGTGAATGTGAAGGGCCTACTGTATCTGATCAACACACATACATTATTGTTTTCACTGATATTTTGGATATTACATGTCATGCTGTCACCATCTCTTTGTAATAACAAGGATCAACATTTCCTTCTGTTATCCAGAAAATAAGACAATGCTCAAGGTTTTGTTGCAAATTTCTTGCTGAGATTTATTATTGTATGGGCTGGATGCAGCCCCAAAATATCACCGCTCCCCATTATCATTTTTTTCACTAAAACAGGGGGAGTAATTTCAACCGTAGTTTTTACACACACACACACACACATACACACTCACACAGGGTGTGGGAAGGAGAGAGAAAGAGAGAAATTCCCCATTACCAGAAACATTACATGTATGCCAGTGAGGAGCCTGGATGAAGCGGTGAAGAAGAGAGGAATGGATACAACCCTGAGCTCACTTGAGAAAAGGCAGAATACAAACATTATAAATAATACATGAATAGTTTGTACCTGCATTCTGTAATTGTTACCCTGCACTCAAAGATTATTATTTTGAAAACAAATGCAAAGTCTTCAAAGCCAGTGAAGTATTAAGTAGTCAAGTGTCTATGAAATGTATAGTCTCTCATCTAGCCAGGCAGAGTAGTTGGTTTTCCATCTGATAGCCTTTGGAGTCTGCATGGACACTGCTTTCAGAAATAGTACTGCTGGTGCTGTCTGCTACATTTATACTATTTCCCCTTGAGCTGTAGATTTTGAAAACAGACTTTCATTGAAAATAATTCCAGAGGGTTAGCCTGCTGTAGCAAAAACAACAAAAGGTGCCACAGGACACTTTTGCTGTTTTAGAACAAATTGTTCTTTATGTTTTACTCCAGTATACTTGTTTCTCCAAAGATTTTAACTTGCAAAGTTTTGCCTGACCTTCTCATCCCACAGGAAACAGGAGCTTAGCGGTGTTATGTTTGTGTGTAGACAATGAAATATTAAATCAGTGGCAGTTATTCCCACTATTCCTATAGTCACAGCACAATAAAATGGACAAATTGAACATACGCAGGTGGGAACCCTTCTGTTAGTAGAAGGGCAGGTTTGATCAAAGGCCCAAAACTAAAAGTCTCTCTGTATCAACCTCACTCCATCTGCTCCGTCTGTTATATTCAGAAAAAAAAAGTAATATATGAGCATGAAAAGGCCAAATATCAGCAGGTGGACTTCTGAACAAACTAAAATGCAATGTCTAGCAGTCCAAGACATGCCTCCTCCAGCCTCATCCACTGAAAGCCTGGTTTACTACCGGTGATACCACCAGCTGAGAACTACCTCCCCATGGAAAACATGGATTCTACTGTGTTGATTTCAATATATTTGGACAGTTATCCAATTTGCTCACTAACTGATGAACCAGTGCATACTACACAGATCAAAACAGCAGGCTCTCTAGGGTGACACATCTCAGGGATCAAAAGTTGGCTGAGGAGGGGTGAGTAGACTAGCAAGAGCTATTTTATTTCAGCCCTAATCTAAATGAATTGCAGAAGTAATTTGTACTTTAAAAAACAATGCACATACACATAAAACTAGCACATTGAAAAGCAGAACAAAAAGTTGTTAAGTCATGAGAAAAAAACTAGATAGAAATGAGGAATACTTGCTGAAATAAATGAGGGCAGCTCAGGCAGTTATTGCACATGGTTGGAAAGACGAAGGAAAATGGAAGGTGGAAAGATGGCAACATTACATTTCAGAATATATAATGTTTGATTTTATATTAGAAAGAAGAATGGGATATATGGATCAGTCAAATGAAGGTGATCGGTTAAGGAAGTGGAACAAACTAATAGAAACGATTAAAGAAAGGAAGGGGTATAAAAGTATAGAAGATACAATTAATACAATTCTCCACATCAAAGGAAAGGGGTTTTAAATAAAAATTGACTTTGTTCCTTAGGGGTAGGGGTGGAGGTGGGAGGGAGGGAAGGGTAAAAGCAGTATTATATTTATTGGGAAAATTAATTTGTTGGTTGTGGGTGGAACACTGATTGTTTTGTATTATAATCACTGGAATAATTTTTTGTATGTATATCAGTGTAAATCTGTAATCAGTGTTAATCACTCCAAAATAATAATAAACAAATTAAAAAATGGAAAATACAGTATTACTGATTAGGCAAGAGGGAAGAAAGCAATTAAAGTCATGCTATAAAAACTATGATGTGTCTTCATTCAGGAGAGTGTTGAATTCTTGTTGCCACATCTCAGAATGGGTATCAGATACTGGAGAAAGTACAAACAAGAAAGGGGGATTAAAGTGCTTTAAAGTAAATATTAAAGTTTCACTAGCTCAGCAAGGAAGCAGTAAGTCAAGAGCCAAACTGTGGTAGAGCAGTAACCTTACTGGGTGTCTGCACCCAAACTGCTTTGACTGGGATATGTAGCAGAGCTAAGGATAGGCTCTGGGTACACATTGCAGAAACCTGTTTGATTGTGCTCTACTTTTCATGTGGATTACAAGCAGGCCCTGACACTCAGAGCATAATGAGGCTGCATATAATATCAAAGCAAATTAAAAGGGAAATTGCAGACATTGCTGCTGTCTTTGACAAGTCTCATTCCTTTTATAAATATACTTAAACATTGCCTCTGCCAAAACAAGCTTTGATCTCCTGGGGGAAACAGGCCAGAAACTCTCTTTGCTTTGCCTGAATCAAAACTTTTTAATTACTTTGTTAAGTTAAAGTTATCGTGGTTTGGTAGAATAGCAGTGGTAAAAATGAAAATTTTACCTAAAATTAATTTTTTGTTTAGAATGTTACCAATAAAAATATCAGAGGAAGAGTTAAAGGAGTGGCAAAAGATATTAAATAATTTTTGTAATGGAAATAAGAAATCGAGGATTAACAAGAAATATTGGTATAAAAGTCAAAAAGAAGGTGGCCTGGGACTTCCAAATTTAAAATGGTATTATTATGCAAATCAATTGAGATATATCATAGATGGAGTTTCAGGAAACGGCGATTTAGATTGGTTAGAGACAGAAGATAAGAATATTGAGATGAAATTAGAGAATATATTTTTTAGGAATTTTTCAAAGAAAGAAATGGAAAAAATAGAAAATCCTTTTATAAAAAATATAATAGAAATATGGAAGAAAAATAAAAGAAAATTGATACCGAATATATCAATATTAACTCCGATAGTAATGATGGAAAAATTTCCAATAAATTTAAGAGAAATAATAGAGAAAGAAATAAAAAAACAAAAAATATATAGATTAAAAGATTGGATGAAAATAATGATAAATAAAGAAAGAATGAAAGAGAGATTGCAGGAAACTAAGATATCTTGGTTAAATTATATACAACTAGAGCAATGGACAAAGAGTATGAAAAGATATGTTAAGGATTTTAAAGAATATACTAAATTTGAACAAATTATTATTCAAAGAGAAAATATGCAAGAAAATGAAATACTAAAAGGTACAACAAGTGAAATATATAAAATATTAGCAAAAGAACAAGAAGAGGATTATCTTAGAAAAATATGGGAGGAAGAGACAGTACAAACTATAGATATACAAGAATGGAGAAAAATTTGGGAACAACGCCATTTAAAAAAATTATCAATAAGAATAAAAGAGAATTATTATAAAATAGTTTGGAAATGGTACTTGACTCCAGTGAAATTAAATCAAATAGATGAGAAATATTCAAGATTGTGTTGGAGAGGATGTCAAGAAATTGGTACATATTTGCATATGTGGTGGAATTGCAATAAGATAAAGGAATTTTGGCAAAAGGTTTTTAAAGAGATAAAAGAGATTATAGGATTAGAAATACCAGTATGTCCAAATATAGCGTTGTTGTCCATATATAATAAGGTAGAATGTACTCAGGCAAAGAAAGAATTAATAACAAATTTGTTAACTGCAGCGAGATTAATAATAGCAAAAAAATGGAAGACAAATGAAAAA
The DNA here is from genome assembly GCA_948474755.1 of Ctenosaura bakeri. NCBI lineage: Eukaryota > Metazoa > Chordata > Lepidosauria > Squamata > Iguanidae > Ctenosaura > Ctenosaura bakeri. The sequence goes on along the minus strand of CAOLHI010003289.1, from coordinate 68,298 downwards.
TTTCAAATAGAAGAATGGTATAAAGAAGTGTGGAAAATTGCAATTAATGATAAACTAACATGTAGAATTAGGTTTATGAAAGGTTTGGTAAAAACAAATGATTTTGAAGAAATTTGGAAAATATTTTTAGAAAAAGTTCTGAAAAGAGATGGTAATGCTATCCTGTTAAAAGAAGAATGGCAATTTTGGAAAGTGAATTAAATAAAAAGTTGGCTCTGGGGGTGGGTTTTTTTTTTATTATTACTTTTATCTTTTATTTTGTATTTTTATATTGTTTATTATTTGTGTGTGTTAAACTTGTGATTTATAGATGTAATTTGATATGTGATGTTCAATGTTTAAAAGGGGAAAAAAAGTTAAAAGGTAATTGGTTTTAGAGAGAGGTTATTATTAGAGATATTAAGTAATAAGTTTATAATTAATAATAGTAAGAGATTAAATGGGAGTGAAAAATATTGAATTAAGAGTGAAAGTATAATAATAAAAATGAATATAATAAAAATAAGAATTGAAGATACGTAACAAAAATGTATAAGTTGTATGAATGGAACAAGCTGAACAAGTTTATGATTTTAGGGGAAGGGAAAAACAATAAAATAAGTTTGCATTGTTTAAAAGAAGGAAAAAATTTTTTTGTTTTGTTTTGTTTGTTTGTTTGTTTTTTAATTCACTATTATGTATAACACATGGTGTTTTATTTTTCGTTTGTTTTTGTGTTATAGTTTAATAAAATTAATAAAAAAAAATTACTTTGTTAAGTTGTTAACATATCTGCTCAGTTCTAAAAACCAAACTCCAGAAAGACATCAGTTTATTTTATGGCTTATATTTTCCATCATATAATTTATGTCTTGCACTCCAAGAATCCTAATCAATGAAAACAGACGCACGCACGCACACGCACACATGCACACACCCATACAAATACTATCTGTAATATTTGCAGGCGAACTGAACTAAAAAAAATAAATATGTAATTTACCTCTGCAACTGTTTGGAAAAAGAAACAGACAGAAAAAGACAGCAATTACCATGGTCTGAACAGAAAAAAGAAGGCACAAGAACCTTTACGACTTGCCCACGTGCATACTAGCATTTTCTAGAGAAGAGGATGAGAATGAAATAAGTTTTATAAATTCAATGCTATTTCCACTGCAGTTTGGCTCTTCTTTTAATGAAGGCTCCAGAGGTCTCTGGCAGCTGTGACTCAGAAGCAGGCAGATGACATTTGTAACTCTTCCATATGGGAATGAGGCAGAAGGAGATTCCTTAAGGATGGAGAAGTTTCAAGCAGTTCTTACAGAAACTCTTGAGGATTCTTTATAAATGCCCTTTCCAGCTTTTGTACCATCAGACTGCCCCAGACTCAAAGGTGACATTGCCTGGAACTCTCTGTGCTGATTTAAAGAATTATTTGTTTTTCTACTTGTCCTTCTGGGATTTTCTGTGCTTCCTTTATTATTTCCTTGTGCTCAAGTAAGGTTAGCAGAGAGAGAGAGAGTGCGCAAGCAGAGCATGGTTAAATCTGATGTGATTTTCTAACATGCTAGCCTTTGATTGCAACTAAGACTCCCTGGTTGGGGCTTACCGTCATCTTGCCCATGGTTCCTGGCAGCAAATTTTATAAGCCGCCCTTTACCAATGAGCAAAGAGAACTGCTAGCACCCAATATATATGATGTGGGAAAGAGACAAGTCTCAGGGTGTTGAAAGAAAGAGATGATTTTATTATTGACAGCAGCATGTTGGAAATATTTTCAAGGCCTTTTTCGGGGTTGTTGATTATATGCACTATGGTAGAACTGTTGTGATAAGGATGTCCTTCATGCACACTGAAAAAGATTGGAATAGTGTAATGCTCTGCCTCCTACTTTGTACACTATCAGTTGCCAGGTATTAACTTCGGAGACAGTAATTTTAGATTCCCTGCAGATTGATTTTAAAGTTGCAATGCTGATATTATTATGAACCTGTACAAGATTGTTTTGCCTCAATATACATTTTAAAAAATTGAGACAATTTATATGTAACTTGATCTAAGATACATGCATGTGTAATTGATTTTGTAAATTGTAACTTGTCTCTTGTCATAATTACTGTTCTCTATGTACTGTTTCCTTTTCTTTCAACAACCCTGAAAAAGGCCATAAAAATATTTCCAGGTCCAAGTCCACTGAGCTGTTTGGAGGAATAAAATCATCTCTTTTTTCAACATCCTAAGGCATGATATCTTTTCCATATCAGACCCAATACCAGTGGTGGTAGATCAAGCTGGGGTGGGAGGGTGGACTGTTCATCTTACAGTGAGAAGGATAAGCTCTCAGATCGCAGGCCAATGGTGCTCTTCTTCAGTGCAACCCACTTAAAATGGCCAGTAGTTGAAACAACAGAGTAATCTGAGATAATGAAACCATCTTTATTGAAGAAAAGATACTCTTGAAAAAGATAAATTAACTTTCCCACTTTTCTTTCTGGGATTTAACATTAACATAGAATTTCCAAAGTTGGTTTTGTACAACTCAGTGTTTTTTTTTTACTGGCTGATTGTATTCTCAAGCATTTTGCTATTTTGTTGCTGATTTAGAAACCTAAGCTCTCTTGCTTTTCCTCTTTATTCTGTAGTTTGCTTCCAGTTGTTTATACATTGTTTCTTTTGTTTCTTTTAAACCAGTACTCTTTCTCTGTTCAGTAAACTGCAATTTGATGAATTTCAGTTAAGGTGGCAACTGTAGCTTTATTCAGGAATTTCAAATCTATGCTACTGGAACTGTGATAGAGCCAGTAGTATAGGCTTAGCCTTCCCACCAACTAAGAACTCACAGGTCAGCATTGTCACCCCAGCCAAAATATGATTGGTTCTGTCTGATGGGAGCCAGGTCTACTTGTGTGGGGTTCTCTCCGTAACAGTGCAGATCCTAATTGGTTAGGGTCCCCATTCCCATGGAGGAAATCCTACAGGTGCTGAAGCTGCTCAGACTGAGTAGAAACATGTCAGCTGGGGACACTGTCAGCACAGGCATTGCCGTTGTAGGGACAGGGTTAGCCATCTGTATTCCCACTGGCCTCAACATATACTGGATAATGAATATAGTAACAAGTCTCATCTCATCTCATCTCATCTCATCTCATCTCATCTGAGTATTGCCTCCAGATGGTTTCTATTGTTATTGGTCAAAAGGATTTTGTTATGTTATTTTATCGATGTCTTGTGAAAAGAAATGAAATTGAGGAATTGGGAGTAAAATTTGGGAAGATTCCAAGTTCGACACTGTTGGCTGTTCTCCTCCCCTCCCCTCTATGAATGAAGCCAGGCAACTGCTCCACAAAAATTCCATCTAGAAGCACACCAAGCTCATTTTTTTAAAAATCTTCTATTTTTCTTTTATGCCTTTGATTGTAGACTCTGTTGATAATAGTTCCAGGCTCAATATAAACAAATGCACTGATAAATAGTCATTTTATTGCACTGTCATTTTGAAAAATCAGTAAAATTTGCTAATGGGGAGAAGAGTCTGGGATTTTATGTTATGAGTGAGACAGAGGATTTTCCTCCTCACTAAATGTTCTGTCCACTATATGAAGAAGTCTGGAAAACAACTGGTTTCCTCTCTTAACAAGCAACAGATTTTACAGCTCACCTCTGCTAGAAGGCAGAGTGAAAATAATAACTTTGCCAATGGTTTTGCTTGTGATCACAGTGGCAAAAATTGGAATGAAGTTCACTCAAAGGAATACTCAAAGAGTAATCTGACTTGTGTCATATGATGGGTCTAATTTCTTTTGCTTAGCTACTTTCTATTTTGAATCATTATGCATAAGTTTTGCTGGAAGAAATGTTAAGAAACACATATTTTTAAGCACACATATGTATGCTTGTTGTTGTTGTCTACCTTCAAGTCATTTCTGACTTATGGAGACCCTAAGGTCCAATAGACCCTAAGGTCTATTGCAGGATTTTCTTGGCATGATTTGTTCAGAGGTGGTTTGCCTTTGCCTTCTTCTAAGGCTGAAAGAGTGTGACCTTTCCAGTGTCACCCAATGGGTTTCCATGGCTAAGCCCTGGTCTTCAGAGTCATAGTCCAAAGCTCAAACCATCACACCATATGGGCTGCCATATACGGTATGTATGTATGTATGTATGTATGTATGTATGTATGTATGTATATATATATTACCAGTACATTAGTTTAATGTCTGTTCTTGTGTATTCCTTGAGCTATGGTTTTTACATTTTAACAACACCACTAACAAATAAGACACACAAGTGGAACTTGCAAAAAAAGTTACATGTGCTTGTGTGCTTGTTCCATATCTACTTCCAAAATGTTCCAATGCTTGTTCCAAAATGTGTTTGTTCCCTATCTACTTTCATAATATTGCATTCCATTCCTCCTTCCATCCAGAAACTCAGTCTTTTACGGCCAAGATGAGATGGGATCTAGTGCTTTTGGGTATTCAGTCAAGTAACATCTTTATTATACTCAACCAAAATATCACCAAAAAATTCCAAGCTATTGACTTTTCCAAAACTCTTCATCAGGCTGAACCTTAAGCAAAGGTAGGAAGAGGTGGGAAGCTGGCTTGGTACGTACTGGGCACAGATTTCAGATCAACTGTGGGAATAGGCTGCAGCCTTAGTTGGTTTAGGCTCTCCTAGGTGCTATGCAGAGTAATTGCTCGCACTGTGCCTCATGCTCTGATGTTAATATTGAGGTAATGAGGTAGATGAAGGAAGGTGTTTTGTACTACAGGCCAGGGTTTACAGCATTCATTCAATCATTCAATCAATCAATCAATCAATCAATCAATCAATCATTTTATTATGGTCATAGACTAGTGTGATAATGGGGCTTCCCATTATCTAGAATTAGCAAAAAGGGGGACACTTCCCTCTTCAGGTAAACCAAGGGTTAATAAGGTGTTGGGATTAGATTACATTTTAGTATGTGGTCAGCATCATAGGTCATGTGGATCAGCCATTCAGACCTTTGTTTGTTTTTAAGTTTTCGTGTGCACAGAGGTAGTTAGTGTATGAAACTCAGGTCTGGCAGGCTGTTAATATACAGTATGGATCCTGAAGCTGCAGCGACCCCTACTGGCAGCAATGCCACACAGCAGAATGCTACAGAAGTTAGCTCATCTGCTCAACCAGCTACCCCTAGTGGTAGTAATCTGGCACAGCAAGGGGCTGCTATGCCAGCAACAGCCTTTGGCCCCCCTGCTGCTTTCTGGGAAGCAATAAGCCTCATGCAGGACAGGTTAACACCTGAACAGATTTCAGGGTTCCTGGCTAAAACAATGGAGATGATACGCCTAGAAGAGGCTGCCAGGGCAGCAGATCGGTTTGTTGCCTCCAGAGGTGAGGAGGTATTCCAGCCTACTGTGGTAATGCATTCTACAGACAAGCAGGAACACCAACAACCGCAGTCTGAGGCCAGCACGCGAGGCCAGCCAGGGAACAAGGCTAGCCCTAAATGCTTTCTCTGTGGAGAGCTTGGACATATTAAAGCCAACTGTCAGCAGAAGCCTGAGTTGGCCCAGTTAGTGGTTGCGTCGGCCGCCAGGGAGTCTTCACTGCAACCTAAGGACCAACCTGAACTTGGACTGCAGTCACTGTCTCCTGCTACACCAGAAGGAGTCCTGCCCGAAGAGGTGGAGGAACCTGGGGCAGACTCTCAACATAGCATCGTAGGCCCAGAGATCGAGACCATCCATGCTGATATCTCGGATGTCGGAGCAGCTGCTGGCGGAAGTCCAGGAAGAGCTTCTCCATGCCAAGAGGATAGTTAGCCTGGTCTCATGCTGGTCCCTGTCACACCTGACTCAGCGCTGCTCAGGGGGGCGGGAGAGTCTCAAGTGAGCACCGAGCAGAGTCAGGTGCTGGACAACATGCCTGAGATGCAAGAGGTTGGTGCAGAGGAGGAGAATCCAACAACGCTGACTCCAGAGACAGCAAGGGATTCAACAGCAGCGGAAACTCCAGAGGACACTCCAGCCAAGGGAACAGAACCTGGAGAAGCTGCAGTGCAACGAGAATCTGAGGCAAGTCTGCCACTCCAGGTGGAACAGCTGGTTCCTGTTCAGCGACAGCAGTTCCAGGAAAACCAGGAAGCAGATGAGAGCCTTCAAGCTGCCTGAACCAGAGCAAAGGAAGAGGCGAAGTCTTCTCCAACGATGAAGGGGCCCAGATTTGTAATCGTTGAGGGCCTATTGTATCGTGAGTCTGGCCCAAGAGGTAGCAAGGGGGGCGTACGCGCTCAGAGACAGTTGCTGGTACCTTCTAAGTATAGAGCCAAACTCTTGAGTCTGGCTCATGATCATCCTAGTGGACATGCTGGGGTGAACAGAACGAAGGACAGATTGGGAAAGTCCTTCTACTGGGAGGGGATGGGCAAAGATGTTACTGATTATGTCCGATCCTGTGAGGTTTGCCAGAGGGTAGGGAAATCCCAGGATCAAGCCAAGGCCCCTTTCCAACCACTTCCTATCATTGATGTCCCGTTCCAGAGAGTGGCTGTGGACATCATGGGACCTTTCCCTAGGAAGACTGCTAGGGGAAAGCGGTATGTGTGCACCTTTGTGGACTGTTTGCTAAGAGGGTGCGGGGACTTTGCTAAAGTGGAAGCTATTAATAGCTGGCCCATTCCTTGTTCCAGGAAGCAGGTACAGTCCTTCCTTGGCCTAGCTGGGTACTACCGGAGATTTGTGCCCAACTACAGCCAAGTGGCAGCACCTCTAACAGATCTGACAGGTTCCAAGAAGCCTGAGATAGTGAAATGGACAGCAGAGTGTCAAAAAGCCTTTGCAGCCTTGAAGCAGGCCTTGATGGCAGATCCTGTGCTCATGGCACCAGATTTTGACAAGCTGTTCATAGTGGCTACAGATGCTTCTGACAGAGGCATTGGAGCGGTCTTACTACAAGAGGGTCCGGATGGAATCTTGCATCCCATTCTGTTCCTCAGCAAGAAGCTGTCTGCAAGGGAGTCCAACTGGTCCATTCCAGAGAAGGAATGCTATGCCATTGTGTATGCGCTAGAGAAGCTGAGACCATATGTCTGGAGACATCGCTTCATTCTCCAGACTGATCATGCTGCCCTCAGATGGCTCCATACAGTCCGGGGGGCTAACAAGAAGCTACTCCGGTGGAGTCTGGCCCTACAAGACTTTGACTTCGACATTCAACATGTGGCTGGAAGTTCCAATGTGGTTGCAGACTCCTTGTCACGCAGAGAACTGGAGGGAGGTTAAGAGGGATGAGCTTTACATGTCTGTTATTGATAATATGGTTAACCTGTACTGTTGTGTGTTTGTATATATTCTCTAACTTTTCCTTTCTTAGGTCCCAGGATGAAATCCCAGCCGGTGTGGCTCCAGCCTTCAGCTGTTTCCAGACCGTCTGAGATTTGGGGGGCGTGTGATAATGGGGCTTCCCATTATCTAGAATTAGCAAAAAGGGGGACACTTCCCTCTTCAGGTAAACCAAGAGTTAATAAGGTGTTGGGATTAGATTACATTTTAGTATGTGGTCAGCATCATAGGTCATGTGGGTCAGCATCACAGGTCATAGGGTGAGAACTGACCAATCAAAAAGAAAAGAAGTGAGCATCTTCAGGATGCTTCCAGATGCTTCGAGGGAGAAGTTATAAAACTTCTTGGAGACCATGTGGCCGAGAGACAACAAGGAGATAACAAAGGAATAACAACCAAGGAACCTCCTGGAGGGGGGTTCTGTGCCAGTAGCAGGCTGGAGGCCATAGGCCTCGCCTCCTGGCCTTCCTTCAGAACATCTAAGCATATAGGAACAACTGTGAGTAATTAGACTAAAGTTATCTAGTCGCGTTAGGGACTTTTCTGTTATTTTGGAGGCTGGCTGATCTAAAGAATGTATCTGTGCTTGCATATCTGTTCTTTCTGTAACTAAGCGTGCCTGGGAAGACGGAGCTTCCCATGTGGGGTGATTTGCCTTGTTTATTTGAATATCTTTAATAAATACTTTCTGTAAAAGACCCCGTTTCTCTCCTTCCCACACCAAGCTAGGTAGACTGGGGGAAAAGGAAGATCCTTAAGCTTAGGGATGTACGTGGTTGGACAGGGTCCCGCTGTACTGTACAACTGTCCAGATAATTCATAATTCAGCGGGTGGTGGCAGCGAAGATGAATTAACAGCTAAAAATCATAAAGGCTGGAATATACATCCCAGCAGCGCATGGTGTCATTTTCCAGCCTCACATGGTGGCGTATGGTGGGATGTGGCATTCCCAGCCTCACAACTAGCATGAGGGTTTATAGATTTTTAGTAACTAAAAATTACTTTTACTTTTTAGAAACTGAGAAAGTAAAGAGATAACTTTTAAAATTTTTAACTATGATGGCAACTAGGGGGTATGCATAAACCTATAGCTGTAGCTTCTGACATTGTAAAAGTAAGTTTCCATGTTTTGTTGTATCTTCCAACTATTAGGAAATACATGTGATTATTCTGTTTTACAGATAACAAGCTGAAAGACAATAATCTAACAGGGAAGAAAAACTGACATAACTGCAGGGTCAAAATCATCCTTTCATTATTGCATTGCAATTCTACAATTATCTACATATGCCTCCTCCACCACATGTATGATTAGAAGACCTTAGACACTGAACTCCTCCTTGCAGCCTAATCATTTTTACCAATTTATCAACACAGAAACCTTTTCCAGGCATTTAAAAGGACTGCAACAAGAAAACATAGTGAAGTTGGCAGTACCATCACGTTGGTAGGCTCCTTTGCCACAACAGATGAGTGTTTATTAGCACACACGTAAAATGCCACTTCAAATGCTTTTTTATGTACAAATAGAGAAGCCCACAAAGGTAGCTTTTCAGACTAATCTGTGCATATGACTGTATACGTGATAGCTTTTCCAACCCTGCTCTAATGGGAGTCAGAGGTGGGATTTACTGCCATGTGTGCAGAGACTTATTGTACTGTAATGAGAAGTTTGTTTTCCTTGGCCTTAAAATATCCCTTCCACTGCTCTGCAGACTCCAAGTTCCTCAAATCACCTGGAAAGTCCCTAGAGGACTTTGCTTCATGTCTCTTCCACCCCTCCCCTACCATGTTACTTTCCAGCATTGCTGTCTGCTCAGCAAGGATACCACTATTGTTCTTTTTGTTTAAAGGACTTCCATCCTCCTTAATAATTTTTTAGGAAAAAAAAGGTCCCATAATCTCCATTTACACACAATGGGTAGATCCCTCAGTTCTATTGTTTCGTCTTCTGAAATGGAGACTAAACACTGTAAGATTGTTTTTCATCCTTCTACACAGAGCTAGGCATAACTCAAAACCTCCTCACTAGCCATTGAGGCATAAACAGTTTTCCTCCTCCATTTTCAGAATGAAAGTTTTAACATAGACCTCATGGCTACAGCAATGTATCTGATTTTTGGACTTTTCTGTTTCTTCTCCCATCCCTTAGTGAGCTGATGTAGCATTCTGGAAAACCAGAAAGCTTGCATAGTTTTGTAACTTTTTTTGTGGACCTAATCAAGATATGATTGTTGTGTGCCTTCAAGACATTTCTGACTTATGGCAACTCTAAGGTGGACCTATCAGGGGCCTTCTTGGCAAAATTTGTTCAGATAGGGTTTATCCTTGCCTTTCCCCTGAGACTAAGAGAATGTAATTAATAAAGGTATTACACAACAATTAATTTTGTTTCAGTCTATGACCATCATGAATTGTTGTCTTATTATTGGTGGTAGCAGCAGCCAAACCGCTTTCAAATCTTAGCTTGAATGAGGTACTATTGGGTTCTGTTATTCTTAATAGCAGTTCTAATGACTCAGCACTGAAGTACTAGTCTTAGAACATTTCTGCACGACACTCTTATAGTGCGATGATTCCACTTTCAGCTTCCTATGGAACCCTGGGGTTTGCAGTTCCAGGAGGGGCTGGTCAGCCCCTCCCGGATCTGCAAACCCCAGGATTCGATAGGAGGTTGAAAGTGGAATCATCGCGCTATAAGACTATTGTACAGAAATGGGCTTAGTCATCTTTTACTCCACATTCCTTATAATCCCAGTTCCCACCATCCGTAGCCTTGGAAAGCAGCTTGGAAAAGGAGGTGAGAATGGAAACCCTTTGACTGTGGAGTAGAAAACTTGGCTCCCTAACCCCAACAAAACATAAACAGAGTCCTCTGGTTCTTTTTCATTTTAAAACTTTAAAGCATTCTGGAACTGACTGCTGCTAAAAACCATCGTTGCAAAAGAAGCAGAAAAAAACACCGCATCATTTTCAGGAATGCAAAGAACAAGCTAAAAGTAGGCATTCAGAAGAACAGTTGTCCTTAAAAGCAGAATGACGGTACAGAAAGAGGCATGAACTGATGTGCTGTGTTTGCTTTAGATTTTTGCACTGGTGGTTCATTCATTTTGATGACAAACTGGCAAGAAAATAATTTTAATGGAGAAGGGGAATGTTACATCCTATACTGTAATTCAACTCCTTCCTGAGATAGGATTGGATTCCAGCCCAATTTTAATTCTACTCCTCTTGTTTTGACAGATATCTTTTAATTCTATTATTGCTTATGCTGGCTTTGTAATCCCCATCCAAACCATCTTACAGGCCCTTGTAAGGGCCAAAAATGATCTAGAAATATTTTATTGAATGAATGAACAAATGAACGAATGAACGACCAATAGCATCCTGTTCTCTTACTCATTATGTTCCAAGCATTTCATGACCCATAAGCTATAAGGACTACCAAACATGAACTTCTCCCCATATTTAGGGGGAATATCATCTCTGAAGGTTTCAGCTGTCCAGAGCTGACACTGGCACCACCACCCTGCCCATACCACTCTCAGTTCCATGGGGTTGATTCCCCACTTTTTACCTTCATTCTTTCTGTTGTTGAGCTGGTTGAACTGCTCTGTAAACTCTGCCAGTGATTCCTCAATAGTCTCTGTTCGGGGAACCGAAAGGGAAAAACGCCGCTTGAAAGTTTTCATCTTGTTCATTGTCTCCTGTGCAGCGAGATGGCAGCGGGATCTGGTGGGGAAGAAAAAGGAAAATGATGGAACTCGTTTGTTCTAGTCATGAACAATTCATATGATTTTTGGTTAGGCCATCTGGTGAGTAGGATATTTTGTTCCTTTGCCTGAGTAAACACAATGGCAGGAATTCTATGACGTTAAAGATAGAACTGCCTTGGTTATTATTAGAGATAGAAATAATATTCAAATATATTTGATGAATGGTTGGAAAATATTTTCTTAAATGTTGGGAAACCCTGATGAAAGGACCCCTAGATGAAACAGAATCATTACAGTTCAAGACTCATAATGAACAAAATTCAAAATTGCAAAGAAAATAGCATTTTCTTCACAGGAAAGAGCATTTTTTCCCCCAAAGGAAAGAGTATTTTTACACAGAAATATTATCTTCTGCACAGAAAATGTTGTTTCCTGTACAGATAATGCTGGCCAGCTTTCAAAGACTTTTTTTTTTTTTTGCATCAGGAAGAAACTTGCTAAAATTGCTCAGTGCTTCATTTACAAACTACTTTAGCAAACAATTACATCCCTAATTGTTATAGGGCTCCCACAGTGGTCCTATGCTTAGATTGAGTAAAGTTAATCATATTCTAAAACATGAAGAGGGAATAGATTCCACAGTCTATTCTCAGAAACCGGTTCAACAGACTGATCTGAGACTTAAAAAAAAATAGGAGAGATTGGCCTGAAGGTGGTCTGTGCCCATTTTGAAGTAGGCAGTATAGAAAATGGCTTTATTAAATAGGAGATTAAAATTCAAGGAGTGCTCACAAGTGGTTAGACAGTCATTGTCTAACCAAGTCTCCCAATTTTAATTCAGACAGTTGGCAACTGGCAAAAAAAAGTACCCCAGACCAAAATCACAAAAAGGTAGTCTCAGGAGGAGAAATCATTCTCCTCTACAACAAGGAAACTGTTCTGTTCATACAAATGAAACCTCACCGAAATGATTGCTTCCTGATTTGAAGAAACCAGATGCAAACACTCTTAGGATACTTACAGACATGACATGAGTTCAGCTCTCAAATGCACAGTGGTTGCATAGACATAACAGAATAAAACCATGCTGTCATTTGTTGAAGTCTTGCTCATTGTGCCATATAAACAAGCCTATTGTGTGATTTATAAACTAAACATAGGGTGTAATAACCTAAAGTAAACTGAATTTGGCCACTAAACATAGAGACACCACCTTGTCTCTTGATGATGATGATTTCATTTATTTTCCACCTTTTCCCTAATATTGAGACTCAAGGTAGCTTACGGAGTATTAAAAGCATAACAAATTAAAAACATACAAAAAGATCAGTAAATATATATACAAAAGCTACATTTTTTTAAAAAAAAACCATCTATAGAATTAAAACCATTTAAAATTCATTAATAAACAGGATATAAAAACAGCAAAGCAACATGGCCCTAAAAGCCTATTTCAGTCAATTCCTGAAAGTATGAAGGGAGCTATCCTGGACTCTCTAAGGAAGAAGTTTCAATGTCTGGGGGAAGCTACTGAGAAGGCCCACCCTGTCTCATGGGAAAGGATGAAGGACAAGAAATGAAACAATCTTTCTTGCTTGCTTGCTTGCTTGCTTTCTTTAAAAAAGATTCATCACTTTAATACATGACACAATGGTCCCATGAAGCATCAAGATCATTTGGGACCAATTTTGTGGCATGTGAAAGTATCCTTTAAAAGATATTAAAAGACTGACATTATTTTTAAATTTTCAGAGCCCTATCTGAGTGTTCAGAAACTAGGTGAAGTAAACATATAAGCATTAGGAGCATGCTAGCCTTACTTCTCCTCGGTGCATGTTTCCGTCCCTCTCCTCATGTGGAGGGCAGCTTACAAGGGGAGACAGTCCTCTATGTGGGGAGAGGGTCCATATACAATCTAGTGTTCTGAGCTGTTCTGTCCACTTGGCCAGGGGAATTCTCTAGCCTCCCCCCTCCTGTCAGCACCCTCACACGGAAGATGGCTTTCTGATGAAGGGAGTGTCCTATATCCATGGATGGATATAGGACATTCCCTTCATCAGAAAGTCATCTTCCGTGTGAGGGGTGCTGACAGGAGGGGGAGAACTAGAGAATTCCCCTGGCCAAGTGTTTATTCCACCTGGTTCTTGAATCTCCTTAACAGAAGAATTAAGAGTTGAGAATTAAGCATTTCTAAACTTATCTCTCAGTTTCCTTTCAGGTTGCCCACATTTTTATCAGGCCAGTTATGTTGGCCTCTACCTGAGGAGTGATTCACTCTAAAAACAATAACAGATGGTTACCGTCTGCAACGTCCAACTCGTTTTGTTCTTTCTCACTTTTCCAGGCTAAATTTTAACCTAAAATCAACAGCTACATGGATTCTCAGGTGTCTGTGAATGGCTATATGGCAAAGGATTCTTAGAACAGAAGCCCTCTTGTGGATGAGGCTGAATCCACTAGTAGCAAGTGGTAGGCAATATATTCTCTGCCTAAGCAATAAATAATTCCTTTCTTTACCGGTTGGCAGAGTCAAAATCAAAAGCAGTGAGGGCTACCTGTTTTGGGTCCCCCCCCTCTTTCTGACAAACCTTTCCCAGGCCCAAATGTTATGTTCTCTGGTGCTTGGCTGAGTGGCCAAGCCTGGGAGGAAAGAAGACAGGTTGTACTTGGCAGAGATTTTTGAAATTAGATCAAGAATGTATGAAATTTGGTTGAGAATTACACATTCTTACCCTATAAGAGTAACAGAAAACCACCTGGGCAGATTCAGGCCTCCTTTGAAGGACAGCTGCAGAGATTTTACACCCTGAGGGTAAGGTGTATAACACCCATGATCTGCCAAGTTGACAGCCAAGACAGAAAAATCTTGAAGGGCTTCTCCTTGGCAGCAAAAATACAATAGTAAATAAATGAACTGCCCGTAGGCTGCTTTTTCACAAATCCCCAAATCAGGCCCCCGAGGCAACTGCCTTACTTTGTCTAGTTGTAGGGCCAGCCTCTTCTCTTTCAGCTCCCATGTAGTTATTTGGCAGCCTTTGGATGGAAAAGCAACCTCTCAGTGGAGACAGACTGTCAGAGCAAGACAGTCAAAAACTGTACATCTTTTGCCTCTGTTAATTAACTTTGGTTCCCAGGAACATTTCAGCTGCTAATTAGCATGTGCATCCAGGGCATGCAGACCACGCTGACTGAACTCTGTATCCATACACATTCCCTCCCTACATGTGCTAAATTCATAATAATAGTAATACCACCAGCTGTCAAGGAAACAAACAATAAAAAAGCAAATAAAATACACAAGAAACTCCAGATGTTAAGACCTAAACTACAAGTAGGGTGGTCATTCAATCATCACCATTTTAGAGAAAGCATAACCCCAAAAATGGACAAAAGAGGACATCTACTTGCATAAAATTTAAATATGCTACTTTGTATGTTTAGGTGCAAATTAAGAAATGCATGTCACTGAAATATAAATGCAATGCATCTCAATATGATGTGGAAGACAGTGACCTGGTAAACCCTGTGACCACTCTATTTGCTGTCCAGGTAATGTTCACAGGTACCTTCAAAGCTGCTGCTCTCCCTTCCTATTGTTCTTTGTCAAAAGACCAGACCTGGACCTGAGAGCCCTTCAAACAGAAAACTCCTCTGTAAAGCAGGACATATGGATACCTTAAGCACACAACCTGTAATAATATTCTTTTGTAAGTCTTGTGCATAATATTATTATATAATAATAATGATTTTATTATTTCTGTTAGTTACCCAGAGTTATATGAGGAGAGGTAGGGTATGAAAGAAATCAAACAAGCAAAGAGGATGCTTTCAACTACTCTCACACTAATTGGGAAAATGTATGTTGGGGCTGCATCACAGAGGTAACATTCTTAGACACGGTAAATGACAGTGCTCTTGAAGAGTTATCATGGGAACTGAACACATAGAAGCTGATCCTGGACATAATCCTGAATGGTTGCAAGAATCCAGTGTGAGATTTGTTCTCAAACTAAT
This sequence comes from Ctenosaura bakeri, assembly GCA_948474755.1. Taxonomy (NCBI): domain Eukaryota; kingdom Metazoa; phylum Chordata; class Lepidosauria; order Squamata; family Iguanidae; genus Ctenosaura; species Ctenosaura bakeri. Next base: position 53,260 of record CAOLHI010003289.1, on the reverse strand, counting down.
CCAGATAGCAAACCTGGTGACATGAATTCAGTACATGTTTAATGTTTTCAAACTTCATAGTAATTTTCAAGTTAAATTTCCAAACAAAATAATAAATGATAGGATGAAAGGGGAGAGTCAACATACCGACATGTCTTCAGGACACACGGAAGTTATTTAGAACTAAATAATGTTATATAGAATGCATATTACAGGTCAGACAAGACACAACCAAGTTCCATAAGACAGCAAGGTGGTTAATGAGCTGAGTCAAGGAAGCTTTAAAAAAAAGCACAAAGAGATTTTTTTCAAAAGTAGAATGGTTGCCCCAATGAGGACAAGTTCTGATTAAACAATTGTTGACAATACAACAAGCAAAAATGAAAAATAAAAACTGAGCAACATATTGCTAAAAATGCAGTGTCAAAGGCAGCAAACATTTCTATAAATACATCAGCAGGAGGCTAGCAAGGAATTTGCTAGTGAAACTGCCTGACAGTGCATTCGGAATAGACAAAAGAGAGTCTTTCTTCAAACAATGTATTACTAACTTATGAAATTTGTTGTCAACTTGATTAGGTGGCTTTAAAGGATAATACAACAAATCTACAAAGGAGAAATCTGATAAAAGGTACTGATCATGACAGATAAACAGGACAGGATCAGAGGCAATTTGCTGGTGGACTTTCTAGCCACTTTAATCCACAGGACACATTTTGAACTAAAGTCATGTAGAAGTTGCCCTAGATATATACAATTGGTGCGCCTCTTTCATCGAGGTTTAGGGGACAGGACCCACGTGAAAGTGGAAAAACTGCAAATATTTCCCTCCATCATCCTGCCCAAGCGAGTAAGTAAGGGAATGCCCTCCCTCCTTCCATCTCCCTCCTGCCCATGTGTAAGAGAAGCAGGGGCAGCAGCAAATAATCTGCAAATAATCAAATTTTTGAAGGTCAGATCTGCAACTGTGGAGAGATAACTGTAGATGCTAATGCTAAGGCACAATTGCCCTCAAGCAACAAAAGGGCAATCCTCTGTGCTTCTTTGTAGGTGATTTTTCTGCTTTCACTCAAACGTTATATAAACAAACATACAAATTCTATTGGCTGCAGCAAAAACAACTAAAGTGCCATAGGACCAACAAACTGCAACATGATCTTATGAGGAATATAGCCCAGTTCATTAGATGCACAGAATACTATACAGAAATTCACATATATGTGCAGTACTCAGAATTGGAGTGGGATACATACGTTTGCCTATCCGTCTATCCTTCTTCTGAGTGATACTAAAACTTTGGAGCAGATCTGCTAATGCCTACACATACAGATTTGGAGCATACACTTCATTTAACAGATTCAGATTGTTTCCAAAACATATGAAAGCTAAAACTTTTTCAGCCTCAAGGACTAGTTCTATTTGTCCAACTGCTAAGATGCACACACCTGCCGTGTGCACACATTACTGTTTATTTCCAATATAATTATCTTCCTTCACTCTGCTCATTCTTGCAGCTGCTCAGCAATGTCGATGCAACCAGACAGAGCCTACCCTTAGGGAGTTGCTGATAAAATGTATGATGCCGGGAACAGGTTTACTTCATTTGGCTTTTCTTACAGCACATTTTAAAAAATCTCCTTCTCTCTCCTCTACATAAATTCATCCAGTTTGATTCCTATGGGGACCATTATGCTTTAGTTTCATCCTTATGCTGCTGCTGTTTCCAGCTTAATTAGTCCTTATTTCTCCATTTTGTCACTCTGTGCTGGAAATGAATCTATTATGCATTTTGCAGCATGTTGATGATGTCAATCAGGAAATCTGTTATTTAAGAAATGCAACAACTCTAAGAATATGCTGTGTTGGATAAAGAAGCTATAGCAAGACTGAAAACTGATAACAGATGTAGAATCAAGGCTCCAGACTTGCTTGCATATATTTGCTGGGATGAGGAGAGAGATGAAGAATGTTTCTATTCTTTCAGATTCTGACCATGTATGTGAAAGTCTGCAAACAGAAAAGGAAGGAAAAACAATTGAGCAGAACTCAGGACTTCCCAGTGGTCAGGGCCTCAGTATGCTTTATAACACTGTTTCCTTCATTTAGCAGAAAAAATATATGAGCATGGCATATATAGCTCACTCTGTTATTCCAAATTTCTTTTCGAAAAGGTTAAAGGAAATGCATTTACTCTGACTTCTGAAGTCAATCACACAGCAATTCACTAAATGATCAATCCAAGGAAGAAATATGAGCCCCACTACAATGACTGTTCCATTAGTGTCAAACTAAAGTATAGCATGAACACAGTTCAGTGATAGATGTCATGAATGGGTAACTAGCCCCAAACTGCTAACACACTGAAGATACAGGATAGGCAAATAGCAGACTAGAACTGACTGGTGTCACAGTTCTTAGAAAGACTCTCCCAGTGGCAATTTTGGAACACCAGATGCCAGTTTCGGCCAGTTCACATACCCATTTTCAATTCCAGCTTAGAAGATCTTTGCTACTTCTAATGTCTACTTTGATAGTCATTATAACTTCTTCTTTTTTTAAAAAAAAACCTTACATCATATAAATGTGATTTAATACCTAGTCTATTATTCTCTGCTTTTCTCCAGAAGTTACAGAAAACTACACAGAAGCTCCAGAAGCTGTGCAAAGCTCAACAGATCTTCAACAGTTCTTTAACTGTTAAAGAAACTGGTTTGCAAATGTACTTAATTTATAGCCTGCATATTGATTTCCCAGGCTTTTTAACATGCACATGTATACCTGTGAAGAAACATGACTCTGTACATCCAAGTACATATCTGCTTTCCTTATTTCAACATTTCCATTTCTGATGTTATATATCCCATTCTGCTATCTCACCTTGCAACTCATCTAATTTTTTTCAGTCTTGAAGCAACCATATAGATCCAGGAAAGCCTGGCTAGCATTGGCATGGCTTATGATGATATTCAGACAAGCTGTGATGAGAAACTCCACTTTCAATCAATAACTATTGTAATGACTTGATAGCCCTTTGATGAACCAGATCTGCCTACCTTCTGGCTGCAGCCAAAGCACAGCTCATACTACAGTGTCCTCTTGGCCACCTAGGACAGTGGTTTTAGAGCACAAAAGTAGGGAGGGAAAGAGGTTTCACTGCTATTTGTTTCCTGGGCAAAAAATGGATCTGCAAACACTTGAGTAACCCAGCCAGGAAGAATAATAGAACAGTGAGAATTTTTGCACATATTTCACTTGATATATTCACATCCTGAAGTCTTTTGGGAAGTTATTCTGCACAGAAACACATCTGTGTGTGTGTGTGTGTATTTCTTTTTGTGTGTGACACATTTCTGTTCAACTCCCCCATTTCCAAAAATGTGGTTTTTATGCAAAATTGCTATTGTTCATGCAACTCCCTATGTGGTTAATTTTTTTGTGCTGAATGCATGTTTTTGTGCGAAATCAGACTTTTCACACAAATCACTCAGCTCCCGGAACCCAGAAGTTTTTGTGCTTAAGTCACCTTTTTTCTTTTTTGCTCAAAAATGCTAATTTTAGACAAAATTAATTAATTTCTGGAAACATTTCTTGCATGAAAAAACACTATCTTTTGTACAAAAATGTTCTTTGTCCTAAAACTAGTTTCTATAGAGCCACATTGTTTCTTTGTGCAAGGTTGCTGTTTTCTTCACAAAAAGAACAATTTTGCACAAAACACATGCCCATCTGAAAGCCTTTTTTTTTTGTATGAAAAAATCCATTATTTTCACACATACATGTGTATTTCAGTGTAAAATAAGTTCCTGAACAAGTTCAGGATGTTCAAATATCAAGCAAGAACTGAGCAGAAATATTTATTTTATCTCGCAGCAGGAGAAAACTGCAGAAATTATTTGTTCTCACTTATGAGGATGAAACATTTGAATATTTATTTCCTTACTTAAAGGAAGGTGAAACAATGAGAATGAAAAGGTAAGACAGATCTGTCAAAAAACACTAAAGTGCAGAATGCTCATGGTTCTCCAACTCAACTCCATTTTCCTCCCTCCTGTGCTGCCATTCCTCCTTCTCATCTGGTAATATGTATTCCAAGGCTACTTGGCATGTTCAGTCTTCAAAGGGTTGTTTGCTAGTATGAGCTGTTCTAATTCACTCATATGTCTGCAGACCTTGGGAGTAAAGCTTGTCAAATGCTTCCTTACTTGGTGCAGATGATACTGATGTTTTGGCTACCCCAGTAAGTGGAGAAGGACATTTAATAATTCCTCATTGTCAGGGCCCAGCTGTTACCTGCCATTTCAGAATTATATTTCCACTAGTGTATTTACCCGGCATTGCCCAGGATTTTATTTTCTCATAGGTAAATTTGTTAGAAATACCATAGGCATTAGATGCAGTTGAAATACACAGATTTGAGATCTTGTGTCTCTAATTCCCCAAACTGCCTTGTCCAGTACATGTAACTTTTCCCCATATTCCCTAATCTAATCTGTATTCAGAGTTATTAACATACAGAATATGGTTTCCTGAGGGAATACAATGCCCTCCTTCTTGCTGTTAGGCCTCGTTTCCAGCAACCGGCCTGAGCTCTCTGGCTGAGAATTCTAAGGGCCCCTCCCTGAACTACCAACCCCAGGATTCCAAAGAATCTTCACAGCCAGCCAATCATATCAGGTCTTCTTGCCTCACACAGCCAATCACTTGAGGTCTTTGCCTGCCTGACACAGACAAACAGACAAACTCACAAACAGACAGACTTTGACTTTTATATAGTAGATTATATGCCGAAAATTCTTATTGAGACTGTTGCCTTCCTGCAAGACAGAGGAATAATGAAGCACATGGAGCAACTTTCAGAGAGTGCCCCAGAGACTCAGAGGGTAGTGGAGGTCTTTGGAGGTCTTTGCTTAGGTTAGATAGGCACCTTTCAGGTGTGCTTTTGTTGTGTACTCTGACATGGCAGGGAGTTGGATTAAATAACCCTTGTGATCCCTTCCAATTCTAAAATTCCATGATTCTATGATTCCATTGTTCCAAAAATAGATATACTGCACTGCATGTGCGTACAACCTTTTTAATTTCCAAGGACTACTTGGAACTATGCAGCTGGGGACTATACTCCCCCACACACATATCCACATGCATTCAAGTGATCATGCACAGCTTCCTCTTTTCTCTTCTCCTCATCTCTGCATCATGGAGCACTGATACCCTTCCCCTCCCTACACACTGAGACCCCATTGCACTTGCCCTCCAGCTCCAGATTACTGTGGGAGTGGTAAAGACAGAAGAATGTGATTTAAACAGAGAGGACTGCCTTTAGGGATTATTCTCCCCATGCAACTTTTCCCCATTTAAAGTCTGTTCCCAGTAGCCAACCAAGTAGGTGTTTGCTAGGTTGTTGGGACCACAATTTTACTAAGGAGGGGCGTTTATGGGAGTAGTCATCTCCATATGCTCTCCTCCCTGGCGCAGTTGTGCTCCTGACACTCAGCCAAACATATGTTTGGAAAACTAGGGGAACATGATTGCAGGGGGAAGATGGCATGCTAGGATGACTCTATTCATGGTCCGCATATTCTCAGCAAAACTGCAGCATGCAGAGGGGTACAAGGAAGAAATATTGTGGTAGAGGGCAGCAGAAGCAGCTTGGGCATCTATAGCAGACAGTACAGAGGAGCTCCAAGGGCTGCCAGTCAACCGTGGGCTATGGGCTACACATATATGGTCTATTGTGAATGCAACAGAGAATTAGGCCAAGGTGCAATTTGTTCTCTAGCTAATCTCATGATAGGATGTGTGCACAAGTGATGATCACATTCCACATTGATGTGGTCAGATTCAGCATACGCATTGCCTTGTCATGGCAACAGAATACTTGGGTTAAATGCCTCCATCCATAAAGCTTAAAAGATTATCTGACAGTGACACAAACATTCTGAGAGCTAATTTAATGCTGTTGCTGAGGGAAATGAGTAGGGCAATCCTTTACTTGCAGTACCCCAAAACCTAGGCTTCAAGGTTTACTTTTTGCATCTTTTTTTCTTGATCAGACCAAAATGGAACACTCACCTCTCAGGATGCCAAACAGCCTTTGCTGATCCTATGCTCCTAAAGTGCCATGTTGAAGGGGTAGCTGAGGATCATACATCGGGGTTACCTAGCAACAACATTTTCCCATTCTTTTTGTGTATATGTGCCTTGAAGTTGCCTATCAACTTATGATGACCCCATGAATTCCATAAGGCTTTCTTAGGCACGGAATATTCAGAGGTGGTTTTGCTAGTTCTTTCCTCTGAAATATAACCTGCAGCACCTTATCTCTGCCAGTAAGTAAGGATGACCTAAGGAGGATCTGAGAAAGGAGAGGAGAGGAGAAGACACAAAAAGCATCTTAATCATGACATACTGATATTACTGTTAGCTACTCCTGCTCCCAGAATGTAATTAACAAACAACATTTTAGTCAGAACAATTCAGCCAGAACAACTAAGAACCCTGTGGCATTTTACAGTCCAATACATTTATTTTAGCATGAGTTTTTGTGGACTATAAATGCACAAAGTGTTATCCATAATTTCAGGTGAAGATACAGTAGTACATGGAGTTAGAGGTGGGGTTATAAACAATGAGGTCAAAAAGAAGTTAAATGCAGAAAGCATGGATATCTACAATTACACTGTTAATACTGGTCATTCACAAAACTGGTGCTGATAATCCAAACATCCTGGGCTTAGGTAAGCCAATTAACAGATGTAGTGTAATAAGGTCATTAGGGACTTCCTAACAAATTGTAACATCAATCTCTTACTCTAATCTCCCTTTGACATGTCTTTGCTCCATGCTGGTTTCTTCAAAATCAGTGACAGTATGTCCCGAGAGAGTGACATGTTCTCCCACAGGTTTTGGAATATTGCTATTTCTGTTGTCAGAGGTAGAATACAGTAAGGGGTTGTTTGCAGAGTATGGCATATAGCACAGTGGAAGACAAGCAAGCGAAATAACTGCTTCTGTCCATGTTAGAGTGACACTAACCTATAATGCTGTTGCCAGGTTAAACATGGAGCAAAGTTGGCATTTGTGTTAGCTGCAGAGTATGGAACTTGTGTTTATATCGTTGTTGTGGATATAAACCTCCCCATCCCATTCTACAACAAGACACTGTACATCTTGTTATTGAGTAGTTGCTAAGGTGCTAGTGTTCTACCGCAGAGGTCTGTCACCCAAGCCCTGTGAGAGGGAAAAGTCATGATCTAGGATGGCCTGTACCTCACTGATATGTCTGAGTGGTTTCAACTGGGAACTGTAGGTGACAATAAAGGGTGTTTTGTCATCTTGCATTCTACATCTTCCCTGTAGTAAATAATTTCTCAGTAACAGTCTGGTCAATTTGCTGTTTGTGTGGTTTTACATTATTCTGCGGATTATAGAGTTACATTACTCTGTGGGTTATCTTTGCTTATAGAGTTCCAAAAGATATCCTTGTATCATAGGATTTGGCTTTAAACAATGGATTTTGTGCAGGAAGCATGTGTTTGTAAAAGTCAGCAAGTTTCTTATATAAGGAGTACTTATTGTCCATTATGTACTTGTTAGTTATATCCAGAACACGAACTGATATTGTGCACTTCTCTAGAATCAGGTTTATGGTGTGGGCAGAAATAATTCAAATCCCGGTGAAACTTGTCAAGTGGTTCTTGACCATGAATCTAGATGATCATGATTTTATAAACATACTTTAAGTAGAAGACCAGCTCTTAGACTGTTCTGAGTCAATCATGAATACGCTGGCACACTGTGGAGTCATTCCTATGCCATTGATTTTGGAGGGGGGGACTTTTCTCCCTCAAACTGAAGTAACAGTAAGCATAAAGTGGCAAAGATAGATAGCTAGATGTGTTAGAACAGCATCCAGAACCATATTCTTGATGGCTTGTAGTCTATCTCCTTGGTGATGTTAGTGTAAAAGACCACAACACCCATATCAGTGGTTTGCTATTTCTTCAGGAATTTAGATGAATCCTACGAATTACTCTGAATATTGTTAGCATACAGCCAGAAACCCCAACAGAGAGAGTAGTGATGCTTGAGACTATGAGATACCTAGGACTGCATCATTTATGTGTTTGGGACAGCAAATGGAAGATACCTTGCTGGTGTATCTCATGGTGTTATCTGTATAGATTGGTTCTTGCACATCTGTTCAAAACTGCTTCCTTGAAATGAGTAGTTCCTTCTGATATTCCCCTGTGGGGTTTGCAAATAAAGGTTTGCAAACTGGTGTTAAAAGCTGCTCCTTGGTCTGCCATGCATAATTTACCCTTTTCATGATGACAAGATTCTTTACTCTCAGCATCTTTAATTAATAATTTAATTAATTAATTATTTTTTCTAAGGCTCCAGAAGACATCAGATTTTGCACAGTTGAAACTACATTGGAAACGATTTTGGCTGCTGGTTATCCAGGCTTGCATGCAGCAGCAGAAGCATTCTGTTTAAAAATCTCTTCCAGTATTGTAAACATTTGGAAGGTTTCCAGGTGTCCATGCAGAATTCTTTCTTCCTGTAGCATTGAGACGATGTCTGTAATGGATTTGTGCACTATCCGCTGGTATGCTAGGTAGATAGGAGTTCTCTGCTGGTACAGTGGTTAGCACTGTGATTGACTTATTCTTTGAGTTTTGGATGGTAAAAAAAATTCATCTGCAGGTCACCACAGAACTGTATCTGTGAAGATTTGGTTGTGAAGAAGGATAGATCATGTAAAAGAACATCTTACTGTACATCTTCATTTGCACATGAGAAGTGAGAAATCATGAGAAATGAACAAAGTAAAGCTGTGCTAATAAAGCTCCTAGCTGTAGAATGGGAAGGGGGTTAACAGGATTGGGTGGCTACAAGTTCTAGAATACTTCAGTCTTGTAGTTATTGTAATCCCTGCCATAGCCAGAATGAATTAGCCACTGAGCCGGTAGAATAAATGAAAGAAGGTGTTTAGCAATCATGATGAAACGTCAGAAACTGTATTAAGCCACTGTGACAATTAGGAGTAGATTTGCTGATCTAGAAGTTGTCTCTTGGCAACCATACGACAGGCTCCTGTAGCAACAGAAGGCCAAAATGAGCCTGAGCACTATTAGTTTTATGTACATCAGTGAGGGGCAACTGTGGTGGACAGAGGCAAATCCCCTTCCCATGCCTTCCTCTGTGGGCCACATTATCACATTTCAGGTACACTGGAAGTGATGCTGTGTTACATCTGGTCATCATTTTGGGAACTAGACATGGCAGGAGAAAGAACCATGTATATTACTCTGACTTCTCTGCAGATATGCAGAAAATAAATCTCACTACACTTGTTACTATGGTTCAGACATACCCGGTGATAGTACTAGATATCTCTTGATATCAAACTTATTTGGCCTTCACTTGACCTTTTTCTGCCACCCTGCTCCACGTGTTTGCGAGGCCACCGGACAAGCACGTAAACAGGCACGGCAGGTCAATGGTTGGACATTCCAATCCCCACTTAGGCAGGCAGATTAACACCACTCCTTTGCTTCAGGGACCTCTTTTGCAGACACACCTTGCTTAAGCGCGACTTTACACAAAGATGCTCCGCCTCGAGCCGGCACTCTTGCAATGCTAAGCCATTTGCATACTGGCTACTCTATTGTTAAATCTGCACTAAGCTGATTATGTAAAACTTGACCTTTCCCAAAGCTTTGTCCTGCTCCAAACTCGCATTGTTCTCACCGAGTATGGCATGGCCTGTAGGCACAATCCACCCTATAAAAACTCCCTGATTCCGAGCCCACATCGGATCGCTCGCTCGCTCGCCCCATCCGGACCTCTCATCCCGTTCGGACTGCTCCAGACTTCTGTCCCGCCTTGCTGTCGTATGTCTGACGAGCTCCCCTCAGCGAATTGCGCCGAGCTTTCTTCCCTGCAATCCTCCATTTTTCTCCAGGACTACGAGATAAGGTGTCGTATCACCCATTTCCCCCGAAAACTCTCATTCCTAATTTCTAGTTAGCTGTGCGCTTGTGTTGTCTTTTCTGTTGTTTGTCCTTTAATAAAGATATCATTTTTACTATTTTAAAACTTGTCAGACTGCTCTTCTGACCTGATCCTGTAGACATTGGGTTACAAGATCCCTGCTAAGTTACCCTGCCTCTCGTTAGCTTAAGACAGTGCTCAAGTTAATTTCCCCATCTGGTGTTTTTGCTTGGTTATTTGGGTGTCTCTACCAAGACCCCCAGAATACAGGGTAACACACTTCTTATGTTCTTATCATAAGACTTTATCATTACCATGTTCCTCTGAGGCATCTTTCATTTACAGAGAAGCTCTAAAACAGAAAATGGGAAAGCTTTATTACATTGTTGGGCACAAACAGTCCCTTTTTAATTGCTTTGTTGGGATATTTAATCTACCTCATGTTAGCGGATGATCTTCACCTAGGTATCGACAGGGGAAGTGTGACCCTGCTGGCACTCTTGGACCTCTCAGCGGCTTTCGATACCATAGACCATGGTATCCTTCTGGAACGCCTGCGAGGGCTGGGGATCGGGGGCACTGCACTTAAGTGGTTTCGGTCCTATCTTTCAGGTAGATATCAGATGGTGATGCTTGAGGACAGCTGCTCATCGAAAAAGGAGCTCGAATCTGGCGTCCCTCAGGGTGCTGTCCTGTCCCCAATACTATTTAACATCTACATGAAACCGCTGGGAGAGATCATCAGGAGGCATGGAGCAAGGTGCTATCAGTATGCTGATGACACCCAGATATCTCTCTCTATGCCTCGGATAATAGCATCAACTAAGGGTGGCATCTTGCCTCTAAATGAATGCCTTGAAGCAGTAATGGACTGGATGAGGAAAAACAGACTGAAGCTGAATCCAGATAAGATGGAGGTACTCGCTGTTAAGGGCCCTAGCCCAGGTATGGAGGTTTGTCAACCAGTTCTAGATGGGGTCACACTTCCCCTGAAAGACTGTGTCCACAGCTTGGGGGTGCTCCTGGACTCGCCGCTTCAGATGACAGCTCAAACTAATGCGGCGGCCAGGAGTGCCTGCTATCAGCTTCAGCTGATACGCCAGCTGCGCCCCTTCCTGGACCTGGAACACCTAAAAACAGTGGTGCATGCGCTGGTAACTTCACGGTTTGACTTCTACAATGCGCTCTACATAGGGCTACCCATGTGCTTAGTCCGGAAACTTCAATTAGTTCAGAATATGGCAGCCAGGTTGGTCACTGGAAGATCTAAAACTGACCATATAACACCAATTCTGAAGTCTTTACGTTGGCTGCCTATTAGTTTCTGGGCACAGTACAAGGTGTTGGTTCTTACCTTTAAAGCCCTTCATGGCTTGGGGCCAGCCTACATGCGGGATTGCCTTCTCCCATATAATCCGCCCCGCACATTAAGGTCCTCTAGGAGGAATTTACTGCAGCCAGTCAGAACTAGGTTGGCTGCGGTTACCCAGAGGACCTTCTCTTCTATTGCTCCCAAGTTATGGAATGGCCTGCCAGAAGTCAAGACTGTTCTTGTCCGATAGGCCTTCCCAGACTAGTGCTCCACCGCCTCCCACCAACTGTCCTCTTGTTCTTAATAGTTCATGTGTTTTAGGGGTTTTTAGATGGGTTGGTGGGTGGGGAGGATGGGTTATGTTTTAATTGTTTTTAATGTATTTGATGTACTGTTGTAGTACCGCCGGGAGAGGCGGGATGATGATGATGATGATGATGATGATGATGATGATGATGATGTATGGGCTGACAATTGTTATTAACATTAATTGTTTAAATGTCACTTCTAGTTAGCAAGTTGCATTACAAGTTAGAATATGTTTACCTTATTAACAACTAAAGTATGGGTACTATTCATACCACCAATTTGGTGAAGGCCAAAGACTTTTGCTAAAACACTTAATCTAGTGCAGCAAAATAACAAAATTATCTTACAGCACCTTAATATATTACAATAATAATGTCTGTTACAGTACAATACATGCTTTTGTGGATTGTATTGTCATTCATCCACTGCAACAGTACAACAGTTTCTTCCTGTTCATTCATGCAACACTCAGGACTACCACCTCTGAAGACAGAAATGCTATCCTCCTGCCCTGATTCATAACCATGCCTATATCACCTGGCCCTGATTCCATAATATCCTCTGTTGAGAAGTAATCATGGTAACAATGCATACAGCAGTGCTTGGTTTGTAGGCAATGTCCTTGTGTCGCTCGAGCACAGCACAATGTGCCAACTGACTTGTAATACCAGCAGGTTGAATGTGAACACAATACCAGCAGGTTGAATGCGAACATACGGTGGAATTGCTGCATTATTATGCCCATCAACACATTCAGGAAGATTATAGTCTTATAGCAAACACTGAATTTACCTTGTTTTAAACCTCCTGTGAATGATGGTAGATTTGACAAGAGACTTGGCAGGCAGGACTTCCTCTGTGTATCAAGAAGAAAACACAGCTGTACCAAATTCCTTATTGTTATCCTACCAGGGTGTGTGGAATCTATTCTGCAAGAGCTGGCTAAGATTGATATTGCCCATCCTATCCCACCCAATCTTCAGTCCATCTTTCATCACACATGAGAAGACAATCAAAGAGGGCAAGGCCTTCACCATGGTCTTGGGACCTAGCGGCATTTCCCCCAAAAAATATATCCCCCGCCACACACACACACACAAAGAGCAGGTCCTTGCTTCACTCTAGTTCTGCTTCGCTGCCCAGCATTACCCATTCCACCATCCTACTCAGTCAGTGGGAGACTGGAACTCAGCCAAGTTAGCATTCAGGTCAAGTTCTGCATGGCTGTGCAGAGTACAAACTTGTTTGATCTAGTATAGGCAACAAGCTTGAGCTGACATGCAGGGAAGGAGTGCCTCTCAGAAGCAATGGCCTATGAATTAGCACTGCACAGACAATCCGTAAAGGGAATATAGTCCTTCACCTGACAAGTGACCCTGAAAATGGGGGTGGTGGTGGTCATGGTCCAACCAAAAAGGTTCAGGCAGTACTGTATAAGACCATGATAACCAAACTATGCACTCCAGACTCTTCATATAACTAAAAGTTACAATCCTTTGGACTGTGTGCAGTTGCTTATGGTCAGACAACACTCTTTATAAACATGATGAATTTAGAACATAGATCAACACAGGATTATTTTTAGACCAACAGACGAGATGGGGAAACCATTTATGCACTGACATACAACACCAAAACAGCATGACCATTATTTGAACCCCTGAGGTTCAAAGCAATTTAGGAAATGGTGATTTGCGATCTTGCTGTTCACACTAGTCACTGGCTTCACATGGGTGATTTGCTCTTGTGGACTTTAGAATTCACTTCTGCATTTGAATCCACACCCAGAAAACTATTTTGCTTATTGTTTTAATAGGAATAGGAAATGTGTGTCTCCAGATGTTATTAGAGTGCAACTTCCAGCAGCCCCAAGCAGTGCTAAGACAAAATGGGTGCTGTAGTTCAACAACATCTGGAAGATCACACTGTTCCCCATCCCGAATTATGACAAGTATGCCCTTCTCTTCCTCCATGGAACTTAAAGTAATGTGCACAGTTCCCAGCTGGTCTCCCAGTTAGGCAGCACGGGCCATGCTTGCCAAGCTTTCCAGAGTTACTGCATGATATGTCCTCAGGTCATGCCCCTAAACCATCATAAATTGTTCTAAGGGAAAGGCTCATAGTTCAACCATACAGCACATGTTTGCATGCAGAAGAACCATGACTCAAGTGCTCCTGGTAGGGTTAGAAGAAAATCCTGTTTGAAACCTTTGGGAGCTGTTGTCCCTCAGGTACAGAGGTTGGGATAGGTAGCCTTGTGCCTTCTGGATGGTTTACACTACAACTCCCATAAGCTATTACCCACATGAACACTAGTCAGTACAGACAATGAGAGCTGTAGTCCAATGCTGAGATGCCTCAGTGTAAAGCAGTCCCCTATGTTCCTGTGGTTGGCATGACAAATTAAGACTGAACAAGGATAGAAAGGATGGAGTAGCAGCCAGTCAAGAGGTGGTGGAAGGACAAATGAAGAAAAATGACAGAATTTCAGGGAAGGTAATATATGAACTCACACTCACACACACACGTATGTATATAGCATGTCTGAGCCTCTAAATGGTGGCTTATCACAGTAGAAGGAATTACTTTTGTTTCCATGCCTCAGCATGCTAAATCTTTCCTCCTACATGTTGCCCCCCAGATACCATTGGGCTACAACTTCCATCATCTCTAATCACTGCCCAGGGCTATGCTGCCCAGAGCTGCTGGGAATTGAAGTCCAACAATATTGGGGGACACATTTCCCACCTCTGTTATTTGGTTTTCCAGTGTAGAAAATGATTTCATTATCTTGCACAGATCACATTTCTTATCATGCAGCTTTTTAGCTGGGTCACATGAAGTAAAATGCTGTAGGCAGAAACCAGCACTGACAAAATCAGCATTTAAGACCTTGGATTTTTTTCCCTCAGTCCAAGCAGATATACAGTACAGATGTGTCTGACCTCAGGCAATCACAGTGATTACCTACTTCTTCATCATGTGAAGAAGTGAAAGAACATTTGCCTAGACTGGAGGTAAAAGACTTCAACACAGTTGTTCAAAGCAGTATTACAAAATGGTCACTTTGAGAGCCAGTGTAGTGTAGTGGCTAGACTGTGAGATGGAGACTCTAACCCTAGTCCCTTATTAGCTAAGCAGGTAGCAAAAGAAGGAGGAAGAGGAGTAGGAGGAAGTGTGCGAGCCTCATTCTTCTTCAGCTGTAATTTTGTCACTCTTCTCACATGGAAAGTGAAAAATATAAATAGGAGACCTTCCCCTATACATGGATGCTATCTACACAACCAGAAACAAATTGTGTTGAGTGCCCATACATGTAGGGGGGAACCTCCTATTTAGATTCATTCTCCACATGAGAATAACAACAGAACTAGCACCAAAAAAGTGCAAGGCTGGCACTTTCCTTTCTCCCTGTGTTGACTCAGCATGCTTATCCAACATGTAAACAGAACCTTTGCAGATCCACATTCTAGTCCCCTCTGAACTCACTCGATGAACTCTCTAGGTGATTTGGGATCAGTTATGCTCGCCCAGTCTAACATATGTAAGAGGGTAAAGCGACAATGAAGTGGTGAGGAGGAAAAGTCATGTACTCTGCTGTTACCTCCATCAGGAAAAATATAATTTAAAATAAATACATGTTAAAATGACTTTTTTTGGTGGGGGGGATTCCTGAATGAGGGTCATGTATGATAGTTCAGATTGGTTTGTGGTCTAAATATATACAAAACAATTTGTATATCATACATTATTGCTTTTGCATTGCTAAAGGAGTTGCAATGCATCCTCCCCAAGGGTAGGTAAGAATTAGTTACGTGATTAAAACAAAATTAGCTTAGGCTGAAACATGAGACCCACAGTTGTGCCTCCATCAAGTCGAAGGTGCTAACATGAGAGCCAATGGTTTCTAACAAAGGTAGTTTATAAACTGCAGGTGGTGAGAGATTTCTTTTCATATGTCTTGTTTGTTATGCACTACTAAATATAACCCTGCTCAGAGAGGAAGTGAGATGGAGGTATAAATAGTAGCTGAGAAATCGCAGGATATTGTTAGGCACTGTTGCTGTCTTTGTGTGTGAGGCATTTATTATCTTTATGGCTCTCTGAACTTAAAGAACCTGAGTTGGTTCTCCTAACTAGACTGGAACCTGACTGCCATTTTCAGGGAATCTCCAATTAAAGTGTCCACAGAGTGAGATGGATTGGGTTGTTGCTGCCCATTTGCTTCCTGCAAGAAGAAGTATTTACCCTTGCTCTAGTCTGTACTTCCAGCAATTGTAATAAATCTGAAATGTCTTCCAGCTCTTTGCTAGGTGCATTGCCTGGCTGCTAAAAATTCTTCCTGATGTTGCCAGTCCAATTTCTACTCAAAGAATTCTTTTCAGGGACTTGCCTGCTTGAGGTCTTCATCTGCAAAGCCACAAGATCACAAAACAGCTATTTGCATAAAGTGTAAAAAGAACTTCCCATCCCGAAGAATTTAAACCAGTTTCAAATATAGCAGAATTGAGATGACCCCCTCAACTTTATTACAGTTCTCCCTCCACATTCGTGTGGTCAACCTTCATTGATTTAATTACTTGTGAGGTGGATGCCTGCCTTCCTCAACCCACCATTTTCCTCCTCCCATCTCCTTCCATTTCTTACCCCAGGATTGCAAGGCAGCTTGTGTTTAAAATTGATGTTTTTCACTTTTGAGTGAGTAAAGTCCCCCCCACTCCTAAAAGCACATCCTCTCTGCCATGTGACTGCATATTCTGCTGTGTAATGGCTGCTGATTGGTCAGGTGCTCTCTTTGCTCCTATCCCACCTTTCTCAAGATGGTGACCGGAAGTATCTAGGACACCAGAACTCCGCTCTTCTCTATCTGAGGGGAAAATACTAATAAGCCTTTTATCTTGTCTTTTTTCTTCCTCCTGGGGAATGCTGGGGCCGGAGGCAAAGGACTGGGAGAGGAGAAGCTCCAGAGGGAAATGGAAGGGTGACTGTGAGGGGGGAGTTATTCGCCATTTTTCCACTTTTGTTCTACATCCTGAACCCTTGTGAATGTGGAGGGGCCACTGTAGTCTTTCAGAGATAGTGAAGATGAGTTGAGGCATTCAGAGAAGAGACTGTCAAGAAAGAAATAGATGGTGGTACAAAACTGGGTAAAAGGTGGTTCATGAAGCTTTCTCTATAGATGTCTGAGATCAGAAAATCTGTGAACTTTTGGTTCAGTCTTAGCTTCAAGTAACTAGTGGAAAGATTTATACGACCTGAAGAGAAACCAGAGTATACTAGTGGAAAAGACATGTTTCTTGGAGATCAATAAAAATCACTAAAACATAGAACACTAGTCTAAGAGTAGCTGGACTATCTGGTACAGTACCACATAATGAATGTTAATGAATGAATGACTGTGTAACCCAAGGAGAGACTTGAATGAGCTCAGTAAGTTCATGGAAGAGAACACATGGATAAAATTGATATGGACCTATTTTCTGTTTATGCTAGGCAACCTGATCTAAAATAAGGCCTATAGTTCTCAATTCCATGTAAGAATGCAAAGAATTGCAACCTTATCATTTTTCCTTGTGTGTGATCAACAATGCCACTGACTATGACTGTAGCTTCTTTCCTTTATCCTATTTCTAAGCATTATATTTTAACTTCTCGCTCTTTTCTCAACTTTCATATTACTGAGGTGAATGGTTTTGTTATAACTATATAGAATAGGTTATTAATGGTTACTAATGAGCCCCTGAAAACCTTGTTTCACTGTGGATGGATTTCATATGTCAGCCATCAATACTGTGCTTTCTTATTTTTTTTAAAAAGTTTTAATTTCCACTAAAAGGGATGAACTGAACTGATATTTCCAAACAAGTTGAGCATTTACCACTGCTGGAAAAGCAAAAGCATGTAACATTCTTTTCATGTAATATTTTTCATGCAATGTTTTTCAGAGAGCAAGCATGGTTTGAGCCCTGGACTACTCTGGTGACTACTCAGTCTTGCTTTGGGCAAGTCACATTCTCTCAGCCTCAGAGGAAGGCAAAGGCAAACCCCCTCTGAAGAAATCTTATCAAGAAAACCCTGTGATAGATTTGTCTAGAGTCACTCTAGGTTGGAAATGACTTGAAGACACACAACAGAACATTTTTCAGCTCACAAATTTCCCAATGAATTTTTTTTTCAATTTTCAATTTCAATTGTGCTACAAAATGAATCTTAGATAAAAATGTTCCTTGTTCCATTGTACATTCAGCTCTGTCAATTCATCTCAATTCTGGGTGCTCCAAACCCACAGTCTCCTGGATCTGCTGGGTTGCTTTGACCACTTCCAGTTCAATGAATTTTTTCTTGTTCTGTCCTGTCCTATCTTAAAATTATCCATGTTCCTTTTAAAAAAGAATATTACACAGTTGATTCATTCCAGGACATTTCAGTTCCTGAAAGGCTGTGGCCAAAGTATGGCAGAAAAAACCACAATAATCACTTTCCAGAAAGAACTTTTTTGTTCTCCTCAGCAATGGATGCATCCGCATGCCATACAAGAGGCCAGTGCTAAATAGAGAAAGTTACCAAAGAGGGTAGGATTGGGAATGGGGGCAGTGGGGGGGGATACAGAAGATTTTAAATTTTCTATTGTTAAAGTAAATGGTATTCAAATATGATAACTATGAGATAACACTAATTAACAGCTACAGTTGTCAGGCCAAGGAGACAATTTTGCCTAATGAAAGTTTTTGCTTGTTTGGCAAGCATCCATTTATGGATTCCCTGCTTTGAAACCACAGATAGACAAAGCAACAATAACACTGATATGCCAGCAGAATTAATGCATGAGCTGGTTCACCATGCTGGACAAAGAAACAAGAAGAAAGAGCAGCAAATACAGCACAAATATTCATTTTAAAATGGTTGATTCTGAGAATTCAGTTCTGATACCAGTTGAGATAGAACTTTCCCCCTCCCTGATCTACTGAACTCAGAAGAAAGACTTATTAGGATAAATATTAGTAAGTTCAATAATGATTAATATGAAACAATACGATGAACATCAGGATATGACTATTTTCTCCCTCCAAATTGTTTGTATATGGATGTGGTTGGATCTGCTGGATCACAAAGTCCTACTATCTTTCATAAGGTGCTTCAATGTCCACAATTTCAAGATTGCTGCACTCATGGAACCAGGATGGCCAAATACACAGAGTCAGCACTGATCACTGCACTGATTACTGCCAGCCCTCATAATTAGCAGAGAGAAGACCACATTAATAACTCTGGCACGGAACAAAGAGGAACAAAGCTCAAAGGGCCAAGTTTTACTGGCAGGAAGAAGTACACTTACCTCTCTAGTCACTGAAGGAGTCACTAGAGCCTGGAAAAGTTGCCTTTTTGGATGACTACTCCCAGAATTCTAGGATTCTGAAAGCTGTAGTCCAAAAGTTAATGTTTCTGAGTTTTGAGACCAGACACTTAAAGAAACAGTGTGGTTTCCATTCTGTGAAGTTGGAATTGGTACAGTGGAGGTAGTCTTGTTTCACAGCATTAGTCTTACTTAGCTGGTGAGAGGGAGGGATGGAAGAAGAACAGCCACTCTGCTTCCCTCTTCCAACAGCAGAAACAGTGGTGTGATTGTGTGCTGTGGCTCAGCAAAGGGAAGCATAAGGCCTCTGGAGGAAGCTGCCTGAGGAAAGCTGTAGCAATTTCAAACAATGCCTCAGCTCAGACTTATGTGCACACAGCTGAGTGAGTTGCTCCCCTTGTGCTGTGAAGCAGAGGTATAAAAAGCAAAGAAGTTTAAAGAATGTATTAGAAGATGACAGCTAGACTTCTGGACCACTGTAGCTTGTTCTTTGTGAAGAGCATACATTCACCCAGGGATTGCTGAAATGCAGCCCTCCAGTTGTTTCAGACTGTAGTTCCCACAAACTACAGCCAGCATGGCTACTGGTAAGGAATACTTAAGAGCTCCAGTCAAACAACATCCAGAAAGCAGAATTTCACACATCTCTGCACTAGAGAAATTCTGAAGTAATACTAGTGTTCAGAATCCCTTGTTATTATTGAGCAATTGCACATTCATTGCAGACAACAAACCAGCCAACAGTATTATCAAGATAAGGCCTTTATGTTTGACAGCTAATGGCTACCACATAGTTTACAGTCTGTTTATTACTCCCCACCTGTATATGTTACAGTAGCAGCATCCAAGAACCTGACTACACCAAGGGATTTAGAAAGTATTCCCCTTTAGTGGATATGGTTTGGGACAGCATTGGGAAAACGTTTGCATCCGTAATTGCTGACAGCATTACATACTCTTAATTACCTTTTTGATAAATCATGTGCTGGCATCAACTGTTATTTTGATCAATCAGTGGTTTCTTTTATAGTTGGCTGTGCATTCCTATCAAACAGGGCTAAAAAGGAACTTGGAAAAGATTCTGAACAGAAAAATGGCTGTAGAGAAAGCAGCTAAGCAATTATTTCTCTTGACCACCTCCCCCTTGACCCACTGTTCCCTTTAAACACAGCTGCTTGAAGTTGCTACCATTGTTAATAAAAGGCAAGCCAGAAAAAGCATACCTGAAACTGTGGATTCTGTGAAATTTCTGGTTTCTAAAAGGAGAGGGGTAGTCAAGGGGCCCTACAGATGTTCTGGACTATAACTCCCATCAACCCTAATCAACATATAAAGGAGCATGGAAACAGTTAAAAAACAAAACTGGAAAGCACAAGCATAGCGTGAGAAGATTTACTTAAATTATGGCATCAAGTATACCATCTATTGTAGCTCTGACAATGGAATAACAACATTATATCAAGCACAGCTTTCTCCTTGAAAAATTCCTGTCAAAACGTCTTTAAAAATTCCTTACAATGGTCTTTAAAAGGAACTTTTGGAACTGATCTATGATGTTATTTAAACTTACTTACTTCCTATTTGTTGCACTGCTTTTGAAATGTTACTTCATTCCATTGTCAGTACCCCAAAAGTAACTGGTTACAAAGAACTTTGTGGTTATGCCTTCAAGTCATTTCTGACTTATGGCAAACCTATCACGAGGTTGGCAAGATTTGTTCAGCAGGGGTTTGCCTTTGCCATTCTCTGAGGTTGAGAGTATGTGACTTGCCCAAGGTTACCCATTGGGTTTCCAAGGCCAAGTGGGGAATCTGAATCCTGTTCTCCAGAGTTGTAGTCCAGTGCTCAAACCACTACATCATGCTGGCTTTCAGTTTACTAGTAACTTGTTACTTTTGAATTCTGCAACCATCAGAGGCATGGTGAAGAAACATGGTTAGCATTCACATGATCTGCACATAATTTATTCAGCAAACTACAGTCCTCCCTTCACATTTGCAGTTTTGACCTTCATGAATTTGATATTCATAAGGCGCACACATGTCTTCCTCCCACATTCTCCTTGTCCCATTCCTTTGCATTTTGCTGGGTGCAGAGAAGAAAGGCATGCATCCAGACAAAAAGGCAAAGAAATGGTGGGGGGCAGCATGGAAGTTCCCCCTCCCATTCCTTTGCTTCTGGCCCTGGCATTGAGAATTCACACTGAGGCGAAGGGGAAGGGGAAGGGGAGTGGGAGGAGAGCACAAGCCTTCCTTTTCCCCTCCAGAGCTTCCCATTCCCTTGTCCCTCACCCTGGCATGCAAAAGGGAAGGGAATGGGTGGGGGGACCCCCAGAAGGGAATGGGAGTGGGATCACAGGGGGGCGGTATTCCTGGTTTTTCCAATTTCACAAGGATTCTGTGCCCCAAACCTCACAAAAATAGAGTGGCCACTGTAAATGTAATTAGAAAGCCTCACCTCCTTAAGGGTCACCAATTGCATTTACGTGACTTAGGTGGACAGAAACTATTAGATCACTAGAGCTTGAAAAAGTTTATTTGTTTGTTTGTTTGTACCACAGCTTCCAGTCACCATAGCCAGTGACTATACTCATGGAAGAATTCTGGGAATGGACATACAAAAAGTAACTCTTCCAAGCTCTGATCCTTATTTGCTGCTTAAATTTGGGATTTGCTTTCCTCTATCATTTCCTCTTCTGTACTGCCCCCTCCCCCAGCCACTCTGGGCTCATAGCAGTGTCGGGAAGGAAAAGACCATTGGTCTGATTTCCATACTCAACACATATAAGCACTGGCAGTTGTGTGCTCCCATGCCAATGAGGCAGTGAGTCTATTCCAGGTTTTAATCCAAGCTTTAAAGATACTTTTCAACATGCTGAACCCTATCACACAAAAACAGGTTCTTCACTTAGGACTGTATCTTTAAATCCATCCAAAACCCATAGCTGGAGCTATCAGCTGCCACTGGATATAGACTGCTGTGGCATCTCACTTCAGAAAGGACTGTGTTAATAAGGAAAAGCAGACTTTCAGAAGCAGGACTGAACTGATTAACTACAACTAGCTCTGGGAAGACCAGTTATCTCCAGTAAGGCTGAGGTAGGTCACCTGGCATGGCTGTTTCCACTCTTCAAGGAATGACCACAGGGAGCTACCTAGCAATTGTTTATTCATTTTAAATATTTAGAGTTAAAACATCTAAAGGAGTTTACAGCATATTTGTCATAGAAACAATAGTAAAACACAACAGTGAGGGGTCTCTTTGGGTAGTTCTACAGCTGACAGAGCCAGAAGAAAGTGACCTTGCAGTCCCTTAGTTACCCCCCTCTCCAATTCGCAGAGCTAGCTTCTGGGCAGCAACGAAGGCTGCAGGGTACAGGGTGGGGTGGAATAGGAAAGGGGGGGGAAAGAACTTCTTTCATGTTAGTTGCTGTTCCTACTGTGATCTTGGATGTAGTGTGGGTTGTTTGTTTGGTTTTCAGCAGGCATGTTGTTGTTGTTGTGGGCCTTCAAGCAATTTTCAACTTATCATGACCATAAGATCCTATCATGGGATCTTCTGGGGCTGAAAGTATGTTACGCGCCAAAGGTCACCCAGTGGGTTTCCATGACTGAGCACGGAATTGAACTCTGGTCTCTAGGTTCATAGTCCAACACTCAAATCACTTACACCATACTGGCTCTCTAAGCAGGCGTGTGCTCAATAAAAACCTGAAAGCAAGTAGCAGCTACCAGCTACCTGTTGAAAGCCTTGAGGAATAAAAAGGCTTTCACTTGTCACCTAAATCTCAAAGTTTGTTTCCTGTTTTGTTTCTTTGGCTGAGCAGCAATGCTTTGGGGTTTTGTTTGCTTGTTGTTGTTGTTTTTGTTTCTTTTGATGGAATGCCTCCCACATCTTGCTATGCCTATATCTGTGCTTGTGGGACAGGGGTTAAATCACTTGCTAGCTCTGGGAAACCTTACTCAGGGCTGCACCCATGACTTACTTTCTAAGGGCAATGAATAAGATATAGCTTTCTCTTTGCCTCATTTCTCCTTGCAGAACTCTGCTGCTCAGTCAGGGGCCTTGACATTTCACTTACAAAAAGGGAAACAAAGCTTCCCTCCCAGGTAGTCATGTTCCTGGCAGGGAGTCAATTGATATCCTATTCATCAGCTAGGTTCCTAGAACAAGCTGCTAAAGCCCGAGACCAGAGACGGGCTGAGCTGGTTTGAAAAGGAAGTTTCATCCTTAGAAAGGATGAACTGGAGGTTGTGTGTTTGAGAGGGTTTTAGTTGCTGCTGCCTCTGTCCATTAGTCCTTATATCTACCTCTCCTCCTCATCAGGTATGCAAAGGGCAGGGCTGCCAAAAGAGGTTGGGCTGAGGGCGGTTATGTCTGAGAGGGGCACAGCTGCTGTTCACTCCTCAACAAGCCCATTTACTCTTTCTAGGCTGCAGTTGCTGTTCATTCAACTGGCCACAATGGCATGTCTTTGGGAAGAGTTTCTTCAGCCCTGTGTCAGTGTGATGACTCCTTAGTATTCTATTTAGCCTCTTCTGTCTACACCAGGGGTTGTTAAAGTATAGCCCCCGAGTCTTGTTGACCTGCAACTCCCCTCAGCTCTACCTAGAAACATCTGTGTTAAAGAATGTTGGGAGATGCAGTCCAAGAAATTCTGGAGGGCAATATGTTGCCCACTCCTGGTTCACATGGCCACGCTGCTAGTTCAACATTTCAGCCAAAATACTGGAAGATGAGAAAATGTTGAAATGTGAGAGACATTGTTTTCTTTAGGCATGTGGTTGAAATCTGTTAAAAAGACTGTCACCTGTCCCATCTTGAAACACAGGGGGAGGTATGTGAAGGATATACCTCAGGTTAACACATCAGGAGTACAACCTGGAATTCAACGGCGAACTCTTTCATAATCTTGTATATTCCAGCAGCCACCGGAAGAAGATGAGTGAGAAGGCAGGTTAAGCAAGTTTCAGAATTGTAAAAACAGAGTAAGTGAATGGAGAAGAAAACTACATTCAAAGATGGGCTTCTCCCCTCAACATCCAGCAACAAAGAATCCAGTGGAATTTTAAAACCTAAGAAATATATTGTCAATTATGTTTCCTCTGTCCTGAGCTTACATTGTCTCATGCATTACCTGTGTCCACACTGGCTAGGGGATGTTCATGCTGGCTAGAGAGTTTAGTCCAAAAAAGTTGCTTTTGTCCACACTGGCTAGAAAACTCTTACAGTTGTGGTCCAAAAAAGTAGAATTTCTAAGCTCTGCACAAATTCAGAAACAATGAACCAGATCTTACTCAGCCAGACAAAGTAGACAGACACTCTGTTCTCCTGCATCAGATTTCTTGACCTTCCCTCTGTGAAGGTGAAAAGCTGAAGGCAGACAAGCTCCAACAAAGACAGCACTCTGCAATGAATATTCAGAAGAAGTGAAAGGAGCACTTTTTCTAAGCCTAGTTTCTTGAAAGTACAGTAATGGGACATTAGTCTAATAGTAAATACTGAATTGCAGGGATTTATCATGATTGTTCCTATGTTCCAAAGACAGTTGAAAAATGCAGGCACTGCATCAATCCACACCAACAAACCACCACAAGTAGCTTTCATCTGCACCACAAACTGGTCTTTTGTAAAATGAATGAGTCTTAATTGCACATTCAAGATCAATGAAGTCAAAAATCTTTTGCAGTACAACAGAGACAGCTTACAACATTATGTTGTTGGTGGGAAAATCTATGTCTGCATGGTTAGTCACTGTAAGGACTGCAACTTAGCTCAGAGGGAACAGAGAAGGTTGAGGTGAGTAGCAGACAACTTTATCATCCCAATTTTTTAAAAAATGCTGATATTTTGACTCTACAAGACTTGATTTTACTAAAAGAAAAGCACATAACAGTTAAGCAGACGAGGGTGTTTTCCTCTTGGTATATGGACCTCAACAGAAATGAAATGCAAAAAAGAAAGATAAAATACAGCCTTGTGGTTTATGAACAAATTTGAAAATGTAGTGGTGCATTATTTATTTATTGGATATTTTTGAGTTCTCCAGAACTTGCCAGCAGGCTAAGTATTGGGGCAGATTTTTAAAGAAGACCAGAAATAATCTTTTATAGTAGATGGGCAAGATCAGAATGGATGGAAGGCACTAAATTAACATTCATTTCTTCCTTCAGTGCCCCATACACACCCTGAAAAGAACAGATACACCAGGATCCAGTTCTTTTACAGGACAAGATAAAATGCTTCTTGTGTTCCCCCTAGCAGATAACGTGCTATTAGGTGCCAGCTTGTCAAGTCACACCCCAGTGACCATTGCTATTTCAATACCCATATTGTCTGCTTCACTGGAGGGGTTCTTGTCAGGCTGTAAAGAAGTTGGCCGTGTCAGCATTTTGCATGGTACACTCCAGCTTTTCACAGGATCACACGCCTTCAGCCAGTGTCAATCAATGTATCACCACAGAGATCAACAGAGCTACAGCAGCTTCCACTAGAAGAGGATCCAGCTATGGGAACACTGGGTAAGAGTGTCAACCAAAGTACAGCTCTTTGCCTCTCCAGCACACATCTAGAAGCTAAGATTTACAGAAGGGCTCAGGATGTTATGGAAAAAATGTTGATATTATTATATAGACTGGTGGGTTGTGATAGATGAGAACAAAAAAAAAATCTTGACAAGCAAGGAAGTACATGTCAAATATAACATTTTAAATCTGTTTTCCCTCCTAACAATTTGTAACACAACCCAATCGTCTGCTATGCATGTTTGGAAAGTCTTTCATGAATCACTTACCCACAACATTTATCCTATGAAAGTACTATATAACACCCAGAAATGCTATCTCATCTTGTAAAATTATAGCCCCCTCCCCATTGCTGAATGACAAAAGTCATGTCTGGTGGTGAGGAAAATTCAGGTGGAAGATGAAACTGATTATTATCTGCAAAGTTTTGGATTATGCTAATTGAAGAAAATTGAATGAACATGGATACAGACTGAAAATCAACTTGAGTCCAGACTTACATAACAGAATGAGGTCATAAATTCAAAATATTTATTTGCTTTTGCTCAAATCTGGGTATGTAGACACAGAATCCAATTGTCACTTCATTTACAAGTGCCTGTAAACAAAAACACTCATAATTTTGTTACAAGTTTAATTAGCCAGATCTCAAAAACATCCTTTTTGAGAGCAGGGTGAGCAACTGCCAGGAGTTAGGGGACTACAGTAGTCCCCCAAAAGACACTGGAATCACACATCACTCCACCATCACCAATAAAATAAATAAATAATAAAAATATTGCCTCAAAATGCACCCAAAAGCCCTGTAGCAGATTTTTGCAATTTTTTGCCTTCTATGAGCCATTCTAGGCCCAGGAGAAGTTCTTTTTTTACAACAGAAAGTGAAGTCAAGTGAAGTTAACATTCGGGTCACTTCTTGTTAGACTACATTTGATGAATTCATTTTAGATGCCTTAAAGGCCCTTCCCTAAACTGCAAACCCCAGGATTCCATAGGATGTTGAAAGTAGAATAATAGCACTACAACACTCTACTGTGGAAATGGCCTCAGAAAACTTTTCAAACCTACTAAGGAAAAACAAATGCTAAGAAGAAACCTATCTGCAAAGTAGTCTGTAGATCAAAACTATTACACAAAGCGAGATGCAGCAAACAAGGCACTAGTACATTACAAACCAAAGTTGTAAAAGTTCAAGATCAGAACAGAAGGTCAAAACTCAAGGTGCAAGCAGTTTACAAATCCTGCAGTCTTTCCTAACTCTTGGGCATATTCTGAAATCAGATGACCTTACCATGTTGCTTAAACAATACTGAGAAGTACCAAAAGGACAGAACAAACTGAAACATCTATCCAGGCAGTATGGTGAGATGTAGACTGGTCACTTCTTTTAAGACAAAGTGATCTTAATACCCTGGGACGGAGATAATTAGGATGACGTAGAGCTCCCTCTCTGGTGATGTAACCAACCAACGGGGGGCATCTTCTCTGGAAACCCGTTATACTCACTGAATGTTCTCAAGATACAACTTTACCACCAGCAGTAGGAAGAGGAAGATTCCCAGGCAGAGTATTCTAGCAGTGGGGATGGCAGTAGGATGAACTTGTCTTTAGATATGCAGGTTCCAAAGCTCTTCAATCTGGCTGAGAAGTCTCAGGATTGCCTATTCCAGTGTGGAGCTGGTGTGGCAAATTTCCTTCCAACTGGGGGGAACCAAGAGGGGTTGGGTGGAGAGGATTTTGAATTACACAGAAAAGAATTATTTAAGTCCTCCTAAATACATGCAATGCTAGTGTGCAATAGTGGTTTCAGTGCTAGACTATGAATCTGGAGACCAGGGTTCAAATCCTCACTCAAACAGCAATCCACTGGATGCCTGTGGGCAAATCACATTCTCTCAGCCTCATAGCAAACCGTCTATGAATAAATCTTGCTAAGAAAATCCACAATAAATTTGTCTTAGCCATAAGTCAGAAATGACTAGAAAGCACACAACAACAACAGCAGCAACCACATACACAGACATTCCATGTTGGCTGGCCCAGTCTGGTACAGCCACTATACACATCTCAGCCTTCCTTAAGACCGTAGTGTAAACTGCCATTTTCTTTCTTTTCCCTCTTTTTAATTAGAGTTCTCATTATTTCTACATTGCTGCCACGCTCCAGCCCACACAGAGCTCTCAGGATCTCCCAAGTCACCAAAAAATATCTGTGAATGTTTTAGTTCAGATATCCCAGATGTCAGCTTACTATCAATCCAACCGCAGAAGGAGACAATGGTGAGAGGTGAGAGAAAAATGCTGCCCTTTAGTGAAGAGTGGTTCTGACATTTCCAGCAGCTACGACTACTGCTACTGTCATTTGCTTCACACTAGCCTTAATTATTTTTTCTTTGAGTCACATGGGAGCAAGTGATTAAAGCCTAGGGAGTGAGATCCAAGATACCAGGCTTCTATTCCTGGCTCACGAAGAAAGGGAGACTCACAATTAAGGGAAGCAGTCCCTTGGGCTCCATTCACAGCTCAGATAAAAGTGTGTGTCTCTGGTTAGTGAAAGCTCACAGAATAAATTAGGGGTGCTCCGAGCTGTGTTTACATTGAGAATTTTTTTTAAAAAATCCCAATTTTATGTGCTACATATGTTGCCCAAGTTAAGATACTAATCTTTTTATATATACTTTGCACATGGTTGGTTTGGTTAGAAATGCTAAATTATTACTACTGACTGGAAAAGTATTTCAGTGCTGTATTGTTGTGTTCCTTCTCTTTTATCCTATAAATGACCATTTTCCATCAGGAAGGCTAGAAACCTGCTCTTATTTCAAAAAAAGTTAACTACAATGCAGACATTCTAAACGTGCCAAATTCTGCACAAGGCCTTCTGAATTCACACTTGGCTGATGAAACTGAAAACATGCGGACAACACACAGACGTACATGTGATTCAAAGGATGCAAGAGGATAGGAGCTAACAGTGGATATGTTGGTTACACAATGCAAGAGGAAACACAATTGGCTTCATCATGTACAAAGTTCAGTTTTCACATCTCTCCCAGTAGTCAGAGGCAACAAGCTAAGAGCCTACCAATGCAATTCTTGGCTGCATCAATAGGAGTATGGTGTCTAGATCGAGGGAGGTACTGGTACCACTCTACTCTGCTTTGGTTAGACCCCATCTTGAATACTGTGTCCAGTTCTGGGCACCCCAATTCAAGAGGGATATTGACAAGCTGGAGCAAGTCCAGAGGAGGGCGACCAAAATGGTGAGAGGCCTGGAAACCATGCCCTATGGGGATAGACTTAGAGAGCTGGGTATGTTTAGTCTGCAGAAGAGGAGGTTAAGAGGGGACATGATAGCCATGTTTAAATATTTGAAGGGATGCCACGTAGAGGAAGGAGAGGGCTTGTTTTCTGCTGCTCCAGAGACCAGGACAAGGAGCAATGGATTCAAGCTGCAGGAAAGGAGATTCCACCTGAACCTCAGGAAGAACTTCCTGACAGTCAGGGCTGTCCGGCAGTGGAATGTGCTGCCTCGGAGTGTAGTGGAGTCTCCTTCCTTGGGGGTTTTTAAGCAGAGGCTTGATGGTCATCTGTCGGGACTGCTTTGAGGGTGTTCCTGCATGGCAGGGGGTTGGACTGGATGGCCCCTGTGGTCTCTTCCAACTCTACATTTCTATGATTCTACCATTTGAGCAATGCTTGTATGTTTTCTAGAATCTTTGTTAGGATCAAAAGTATATAACAACAAATGGATTCAAGAATTATTTCTCCTCTTTCTGAAAGGGTACTTATTTATTCTATACACAGGCAGTCATGTTAAAATTACCACCTGTTCTCACTTGGGTTGCTCATATTTTGGGAACTCTGCCATAATAAGCAAAATAAACATCATGGATATAAGCATGTATGTGTATGCTGAAAGCCAAATTATTAACTTTATGCTGACACAAATCAGTCCTCCTACTTAGATAAAAATAGGCCTCTGCAGGCAGCAATAGTAAGTTTACTTTAAAAAACAACAACATCCTAATACATCCACACAAGGAAATGAAATTCCTGCATAGAATAGCTAAGGGCTTACAATGATCATTTAGACATAGGTATGCTGCTTTCCAAATGATGTATTTTATAAGAAAATAATTAAAACTGTACAATTAGATAGACAAAACAGCATGATGGCTGCAAAAATTGCCTTTACTAAATTAATATTTCTTATGGACTGCTGAAATCTGCTCAGATTTAAGATGGTTCAAAGTTTGCCAGTTTTAACTTGGAAGAAAAGACAGACAAACATGCAAAGTATGTTACAGCACAGTTGCAATTTGGCTTTTCTTAATGCCCAAGTGCCATTCAAAGGAAGGAGAAAAAACAAACAAAAAACAGATGGCACCCCTAATCCGTTTTGTCTCTTGGATCTTTCATATGAAGTGAGCCGCCTATAATGTATGCTGTCACAAATATACAGGACCAAGAAAGAAGAAGGATGCCAGTGAGCTTTGCCCTCTCCTGAATCTATGCACATCTATTAAAATTGCACCACTGGGAACAATACATTGTGGTTGGAACATGAGGAAGGGCTTTATCTGCTGGGACACTCTCTCTGTAGAACGCCCCCCTTTGGAGTCCTGACTGGATCCGATACTGGCTTGATTCCAGTACCAAGTTAAAACATGGCTTTTAATTAAAGTCTCTGGATATAAATGATTTTCTTCCCCAAAACACACATGTATACGTTTTTTAAAAGCCGTTTTAACCGTTTTAAGCTGATAATTTGTTGAACTGTTTAATATGCTTTCTGTTTGCTTAAACTACTTTTTGTTTTAAAATTTAAATTGCTTCAAACATTTAAATGGATTTTCCTTGTATACCACCATGAAATCCCATGATATAGGGTGGAATATAAATAATTTACTAAATAAAGAACAGTCAGCCCATTCCACATTCACTAGCATTAGGGGTTCAGGACGCTTGCAAAAGTAGAAAAACCACAAATATCAAAATTTATGTTGTGTTTGTGGGAAAGAAGGCAGAGGCACAGTGGGGACAATGGGCACTTAAGTTCAAACCAGGTCACAGGAAAGAGAGTGAAAGAAGGGTGGGTAGGTGTGGTGGCCCCAACTTCCTCTCTCGCCCATTTCTTTCCTTGACTGTGTGTGGGATGTTGGGAGCAGGTTTGTGGTGCTAAGAAATTGGGCTGTGAACCATCCTTAGCTGGCTAGGAAATGGCTGGTGGAGGAAGGGCAGGACCAGAAGTGGGTATTTAAAGGGCTACATAGCCTGATCAGAGCCACTGGGAGGGAAAGTTCAACAGAAAAGAAGTGATGGGGTCAGGGTATATAGGGGTTGGAGAAGCTCGCAAATAATCAAATCCATAAGAGTTAAACCTGCAAATGTGGAAAGCCAACTGTAAATAAATATTTGGCTGAGAATCTAAATATAACAATAGGCTCCCTTCTGGCATTCATACGAATAAATGCAAGTCAGGAGCTGGAGTCCATCACTGTAATTTTACTCTCTTCACCACATACTATTCCAGAATGGGCTAGGTGATCCTTCTAGTTTCCCGCCCCCCCTCAGCTCTACAACTCTATGATTCTGTGAATCTCTGTTAGAAGCTATAGGTTATCTGCAATATAGGCTCAGAAATACCCCATTTTGTTAAGGTAAATATTATTATCTTTCTAATTATTTCTTGTGCAAAAGATAGCGCCAGAAGATGAGATTCTCAGCTCAGAAGGCTAGTGGGGAAGAGGAAAAGACAAGTACAAGTAGTGCTGTAGCTAATAACACAATTGGACTCAAGCCAAAAAGGATGTTTGGGTGTTGATGTGCTCAGAGATGAAAGGAAAGTCCAAAGGTGCACAATATATTATAGAAACACAGAATATGAGAAGCATGAATAAAGAGAGGAATCGGGAGGACATTGTAAAACAAGGAACAAAATATATAAACATTGCAATACTTGGGGTGAGCAAGCTAAAGTGTACAGGAATGGGACACTGAGTCAAATAATTACACAATGCTTTACTCAGGAAATGAAAATTTGAGAAGAAATGAGATGGCATTAATAGTGAGGACTGATGTAGTAAAAGCACTCAAAGGATATAATGCACAGTCTGATGGGGTAATATCAATAAGACTTCAGGGAAAATCTATCAATGTAAATTTACATTCCAACTACAGAGGCAGAAGAAGAAGAAATTGAAAGATTCTATGATGGAGTCCAGGAGGAAATTGATTGCACACAAAAAAGGAGTTGTTGTTAATCATAGGTGATTGGAATGCAAAAGTAGGAAACAGAGCAGAATCAAACACTGTAGGAAACTTTGGCCTAGGATCAAGAAATGAAGCAGAAGAGCGGCTGATTGAATTCTGTGAGGCCAATAGTTTGTTCAGTGCAAACACATTCTTCATGCAACCAAAAAGGCAACTCTATACATGGACATGAATGACGGCTAGTATAGAAATCTAATAGGCTATAGGAAGCAGAAGAAAGAGAAGATGGAGATGGAGGTGGGGGGAGATGGAGGCGGGGGGAGATGGAGATGGAGAGCTGTCCGGCAGTGGAACATGCTGCCTTGGAATGTGGCAGAGTCTCCTTCTCTGGAGATTTTTCAGCAGAGGCTGGATGGCCATCTGTTGGGAATGCTTTGATGTGTGTTCCTGCATATCAGGGGGTTGGACTGGATGGCCCCTGAGGTCTCTTCCAACTCTACGATTCTATGAGAAACTCTATTCCCTCTGCAAAAACAAGGACACAAGTAGATTATAGTACTGACCATGAACCGCTAATATAAAAAATCAGTGTAATGCTAAAGAAGAACACCAACTTAATCACTGTACCAAAATACAACCTGAAGAACATCCCTGTAGGATTTAAAAATAATGTAAACAATTAGATTTTCACTATTAATCCTAACTGACCAGATACCAGAGAAACTCTGGACTGAAGCCAAGGACATTGTCAGGGAGGAATGCAAACAGACACTTTTTGTGGCCAAAAAGAAAGGGAAGCCTCAGTGGATGACAGATGAAACTCTTCAAGCAGCTGACAATAGGTGAGGAGCAAAGATAAAAGGTAATATAAGAATAGGGCCAGAATCTAGATGCAAATGGTGAACAACTTGTGTGCAGAGAAAAAGAGAACTACAGTGGCCCCTCCACTTTTGTCATCGTTCAGGGTGCAGAACCCTCACAAAAGTGGGAAAACCATGAACAATTCACTCCAAAATCCCCCTGTTTTTGGCATGCTGGGGCCAAAGGCAAGTGAATGGGAGTGGGGCTCTGGAGGGGAGAAACAAGGCTCACATGAGCCTTCTCCCCATTACCTTCCCTTTTGCCTCGGCATGAGTTCTCAACACTGGGGGCACAGGCAAGGGAAAGGGAGCGAGGGGCTTTGGAGGGGAGAAGCCCCTTGTGAACTTTCCCTTCCATTCCCTTTCTATTTGCCTTGGCACAAGTTCCCAGTGCCAGGGCCAGAGGCAAGGGAATGGGTGGAGGGGAGCTCTGGAGGGAAGAAGGAAGGCATACATGCTTCCCCCTTTCCCTTGCTTTTTTCCCAAGTGCTCACATTCCTTCTCCATACCTGGCAAAATGCAAAGGAATGAGCGGAGGAAAATTGGGGGGGAGACATGTGTGTGCCTTGCAAATAATCAAATTCACAAAGGTCAAACCTGCAAATGTGGACTGAGGACTGTATTATAACAATCAGTGCAGAGAAACAGAAGACAACAACAAAACAGACAGAGTAAGAGACCACTTTCACAAGATCTGATAATTCAAAGGGAAATTTAAACCAAGAGTGGTGATGCTTTAAAACCACCAAAGGAACACACTGCATGATCAAGAAGAAATAAAAAGATGACAGAAACAATACACTGAAGAATGATTTAAAAGACATGAAAGGATGGAAACTTTATTCCAGGAATAACTGTTTGAAGATGAACAATTATGGAAAGCGAAGTGTTTGGAAGCTTCAGCTGGTCCAAAATGCTGCAGCCAGAATGCTGTCCTGGGACAATTACAGGAAGAATGTAACTCCCTTGTTAAAACAGCTTCATCGGCGATTGGTTTGTTTCCAGGCCCCATTCAAAGTGCTGATCATGAGACCTAAAAAGCCCTAAATGGTATAGGTCTAGACTAGTGGTTCTCAACCTGGGGGTCGGGACCCCTTTGGGGGTCAAACGACCATTTCACAGGGATCGCCGCTCCTCAATCCTGCCCCCCCTCTTTTAAAAGAAGGTGGCCTCACAGCCAATGGGAGCAGTGCTTCTGAGACCCCTGCGCTGGGAGGAGGGGAGAGGAGGCATGCTGGGCATTTCCCCGTCTTTCCCTGCCTGGTGGGAAAGCACTGGAGGAGCCTGAGGTGGAGCCAGAAGTGCGGAGAGCGGAAGGAGAGAGCTGGAGCCGGAGCGTTAAGGCGGAGGTGAGGAGAGGAGACCCCGCGCTGGCGGGAGGGGAGAGGAGGCGTGCAGCCGGGTGCAGCCAGGCGCTGCTTGGACGCTCGCGCCTGCACCCCCCCCACACACACACGGTGGGCTTCCCC
The DNA here is from genome assembly GCA_948474755.1 of Ctenosaura bakeri. NCBI lineage: Eukaryota > Metazoa > Chordata > Lepidosauria > Squamata > Iguanidae > Ctenosaura > Ctenosaura bakeri. The sequence continues at coordinate 19,239 of CAOLHI010003289.1, read as the reverse complement.
TTCAGTGTTGCTTTCCCCTTCATGCCGGCTTGCAGAGTCAGAGTTGCTTGCTGGGGCGAGTGAGCAGCCAGGTGCTGCTTGGATGCTCGCGCCCGCACCACACAGACACACACACAGACACACACACGGAGGGCTTCCCCTTCAGTGTTCCTTTCCCCTTCATGCCGGCTTGCAGAGTCAGAGTTGCTTGCCGGGGTGAGTGAGCAGCCGGGCGCTGCTTGGACGCTCGTGCCTGCACCACACACACACACACACACACACACACACACAGGGCTTCCCATTCAGGGTTTATGGCACTGCAGCGGGACGTCTGGGAGGTAAGACCCCGTCCCCTCACCCTCTTCGCCTCATGCTCATTCGTGCTGGCGAACAGAGTTGCTTGCCAGAGTGAGCGAGCAGCTGGGCTCCGCATGCTTCCCAAAGTGGCGGAGCTGCAGCAGCAGCAGCAATTGCCCAGTCGCCCATTCATTCTGGGCACGCCGCTCCATGGGAGTTGTCAGTGTGGCTGTTGCCTTTGGTCTGGTAGGCAAAGGGGGAAACTTTCCTGTGGCGGATCTGCCATCCGACGGGGGAGATCGGTCCCTCCAAGACCGAGAACTCGGTCGGGAAAGGAGCAGGGGACGTCAGCCAAGGGCTTCGGTTTGTGTAGCAAGAGTCCCCGAGGTTCCTTGGTGGTGGTGGTGGTGGTGGCTGTTGTTGTTTTGGTTTTTTGTCCTGAAAGCGCTGCTCTGATTCGTCCTGTGGACTTTCGCCATTTCCACATTCCAGTGTTACAGCGCTATGATTCCACTTTCACCATCCTATGGAATCCTGGGGTTTGCAGTTCAAACTGCAAACCCCAGGATTCCACAGGATGGTGAAAGTGGAATAATAGCGCTATAACAGTCTTGTGCAGAAATAGCCAGGATGACTTTCTCCTCTCGCTTTTGTTGTGCGTGGACCCTTGGCGCTTGCCACACACACGTGTTGTGTTCTTCGCCCTGACTGTCTTGCATTCCTCGCTTTTTGTACGTTCAGCGTCCGCACTCCCTTTAAGGGAGGAAGGGAGGGAGGGAGGGAGCGAAACAAAACGCGTCTGCTTATGCTGCTGTCATCCTTCCTCTCTCCCTGTCCTTTCCTCCCTGCGCCTCGTGTAAAATGTGGGCTGTTTCGGCGTTGCCTTTGGGAGTGACTGGCTTTTTGAACTGTGGAAACGCAACATTCAGAACTAGAACTACTGCCTTAATTCTGGCATTGATGGATGCTTTCTGTGCTTAAAAAAGGGGGGAGGGTTACCAGTTATTAGGCATTAGAAGTCTATCCAGAGCAGTGATTTAGGGCAGTGTTTCCAATCTATTTGATGTTGGAAATAACTAACTAACTAACTAAATAATAAATAAATAAATAATAATGAAAATGATTTTATGGTTGGGGGTCACCACAACATGAGGAACTGTATTAAGGGGTCGCGGCATTAGGAAGGTTGAGAACCACTGGTCTAGACTATCTGAAAGACTACATCTCCCCAGATGTACCTGCCAGAGTTTTAAGAAGGCTTTCTTGGTCTTTTCACTATCGCAAGCTTGCTTGGTGATGACACAAGAAAGAGCCTTCTCAGTGGCTGCTCCCACCCTCTGGAACTTCCTTCCATGGGAGGCGAGGCTGGCCCCTTCCCTGCTTTTCTTTCACTGGCAGGCAAAGACCTTTTTGTTTAAGCAGGCTTTTAATGTATAAGCAGGAAAACTTCTTACTGGGATGTGTGTTATATTTATTTTTCTAATCTTTGCATGTCTTTTAAATTATTTTATACAGTTTAATACGAACATTTTATATTGCTTTGAAATTTTTCTTAAGTTTTTTAACCTGACTTTCTTTGAGAGCCACTTTGGGTCTCACTCTGGAAGAAAGATGACAAACATATGAAATAAGCAAAAAGAAATAAAAAGAAATTGAGCTGCACTCAAAGCACTTGAGATAAATAAATCACCAGGAATAGATCATATACCAACAGAGCTGTTTCAAGAAACAGAGACAGAATCCACTCAAATGCTGACTCAACAAATATGGAAAACAAAAGAACAGCCCAAGGACTGGAAACAATCAATATACATTCCAATATACAAGAAAAGGGATATCAGAGATTGCAGTAACCACTGGGTTATTGCATTAATTGCTCAATATTCTACAACAAAGACTTTTACCATATATGGAGTGAGAAATGCCAGATGTTTAAGCTGGGTTTCAAAGAGTAAGAGGCACGAGGGATCATATTGCAAACATACATTGGATAATGGAGTATACCAAAGAACTTCAGAGGAAAATCAGCCTGTAATTTATAGGTTATAAAAAGCAATGAGGATGGTATCACCCAATACAAGGGATGTAGAAAACAAAGTCCCAGGGTGTTAAAAATACTGTTTTATTCTTCCAATTAGCCCAATGCATTTCAAGCCTGAACTCTCCCTACCAGCCAAGATAACTAAACTGAGACTATTGTATTTTAGACATATCACAAGAAGACATGACTCACAAGAAAAGACAATGGTGCCTGGAAATATAGAAAACATTAGGAAAAGAGGAGACCGCAGTACAGATGGATAGACCAAATGAAGAAAGCCACCATTCTGAATATGCAAGACCTGAGTAGGAATGTTGTTGACAGAGTGACCTGGAAGTCTTGTTCACAGGGTTGACGTAAATTGAAGTCTGACAGTAGTTAACAATGCTGGATATCATGGCTCAGGTAAAAGTAATAGATGTCACACAAAAAACTACTGGGGGAGAAATGAACCATGCATAGATCTTTCCGCCCATGGCAAAATGCCCCAAGCACTGGATAGAAGCTCTGACACTCAGTGGCATCCTCCAGGATCAGACTTTATACTCTTTTAGCAAATGACGTGCCACTTGGCCTCTGTTTCCAGGAAAAGGGGGAGGGCAATCCCACCAGCTAAATGCCTTGGGATTAACAGCTTCTTCCCTCTTTGCAAAAGGAAGGCTTCATTCATTAAGCTTGATCTTCGGTTAAAGGCCAAGGGTTGAACATTCATCTAGACTTTCTGCCTAGTGAGAACTTAGCAGCAAGAGCTGTAACAAATTATGGCAGTTATTCAATTTACTTATCCTGGCTTAATGAACCAGTTACGCAACTGAGGCAATAAATAACTAGATTTTTTGTAAAGATTGGTGCAGCAATGTTGCTGCTTAGTATGAGCCAGCTAAATCCTAGTATGGTAGAACTGTGAATCTATGTTATTTAAAGCTGCAATGGAGTCATGTGGTACAAAGTAAGCAAACCAAACATTTTGGCCTCCTTGGCAAAGATTCAGCTATGCTCTCTCTATGAAAAACAATTGTGCATGCATCCTGTGCTGTGAATATGTCTATTATATAATTAGATAACTTAAAGGGAAAAATCACTTATGTACAGTACTGTGAAAGAAAAAAGAAAGAAAGAAAGAAAGAAAGAAAGAAAGAAAGAAAGAAAGAAACTGCATCTCTAGAAATAAAGAGTACAAATCTGCTTATCAGTTCCACATGCTGATTTATTTATAGAGGCAAATCTAGAAATAATTACTAATATTTAAACAGAAATGTAACACATCCTACTGTAGTAGAGAAATCCATTACCAGATATCTGTGTGTATCTTTTAGTCATGTGCTGAGTGTGGATGAGAACTTTAAGTTCCCCTATTCCCCTTTCTTATCATCAAACTGGACATGAAATTGACAGCTCTTCAAATAGAAGAAGTCTTTAATTAGAGACCAATCCTTCATCCACACTGTTTAAGAGATTACCGCCTGGCACCCACCAGTAAGCTGGTAAACGATTTGAGTATATATAAGTTTTTGTTTTCTTTTTGGACAAGATTACGGAAAGGTTAAGCAATTTTGAAATTGCAGTTGTTTGAGTCAAATTGTGCAGTCAGCCCTCCAAATTTGCGAGTTTCACTTTTGTGGATTTGATTTTTCGCAGATTATTTGCTGTCACCTCTGCAGCCTCCCTATGCCATTTTTAATAGGAACTGCAAGCCGCATGAGACTGAGAAACTGTAAATGAGGCTTGTAAGTCCCTATTAAAAATGGTGTGGGGCAGCAATGGAGGCGGAAGTAAACCTCATCAGCCACCCACTTCTGCCTTATGAAGGAACCCTGGTGCCTCAAAGGAATCCATGGTGGGTTGAATATGGTGATCATACTTTGTTTTGTGTTAAATATGGTCTGGGAGGGCCTAGAGTTATTTATGGATTTTCTACTTTTATGGGGGTCCTCTGCCTCTGATTGCACCCAGGGTCCAAACCAGGTCAGGGAAAGGAGAGGGAAAGGGTATGAGGCAGGATGGTGTCCCTATACATACTTTCTCACCCATCCCCTTCCTTGTGTCTGGGGAAAATCAGGAGAGGGTTTGTGGTGCTGAGACACCAGGCTGCAATCCATTCTCAGCTGGCAGGCAGCAGCTGGGGGAAGAAGAGGACCAGAAGTAGGTTTTTAAAGGGCTGTGGGGCCTGATCAGAGCCACTGAGAGGGAAAGTTCCCCCAGAAAAGAAGTATGTGAGGTGGGGGAGTAGAGATTAGAGAAACTCACAAATAATCGAATCCATGAAAGTGAAATCTGCAAATGTGGAGGGCAGACTGTATACACATGTAGGCTCTGTCTCTGCACTTTGGGACTTTACCTATTTCTAGGGTCCCAGGTCTAGTTGTGCAGTCTTTCAGACTCCACATTGAAAATGTGTCAAGACCGGGGATGATATTCTCTCACCCTGTTGATGTTCAAAGGACATTCTCTGCACCCATTTCCTCTTTAAAAGTACTGAGTTTGCAATGCTATGCTTTGCAATGGCTATTTTGCCTACACAGAGCATTCCGTTGATGTTGTAATCCTCAAGTAGCAGGTAAACTTATTTGAAATACTCCCAGTGGTTGAATAATGGTTATACTGTAGAACAGTGAATAAGAGACGCAAAACCCAATTAGATCTCTCTTTGTCTCTTAGTGCTCACATACAGTTAAAAACAGCTACCTCATCAGTCTACACCAGTAGCCCCTGCAGCACACAGCCATGTTAATTGGATACCATGACTCAGGAGTATCATCATCTTTGTTGACAGGGGCAGGTTCTTGGATGCACAGCTGGAGATTCACTTTATTTACTCATATGTCAGTCGATTTTAATTTAACTGAAAGGAGGTAGTGAGAAGCTGCTGTTAGCTGCTTTTAGAAATGAGGAAACTCGTCCCTGTTACATTCCAGAACAAGCTAGAAGGCAGCAGCAAAGGAAATAACAGCCACCTCAAGTAAGACAAGCATCATCTTCCAAACCTCTCTCACATCTGACTAAAGCTGTGAGACGTGCTGGCACTTGGATTTAGTTCTTATTTTGAAGGCTGCCTGAAAAGACGTAGAACAAACAACAGAAGAATTTCCTTAAGTGAACTTTTAGGGTGTTCTCATTTGCCCTCAACTGGTGGACATTCCTCAGGTCTGGTGGAGCTCAGCAGGTCCCACCCTATCATGTGTTGAAGGCAAGACACTGCATGCTGCTAAAATCCACATTTCAAGAAATTCCTTTATGTGGCTGGATGACTTAGTAGGCTGCCTTTTGCATAACTGAAGTCTTTCCACCAACAAATGTGTTAAGACGGCACCAACAATCTAAAACAAGAACATCACACAGAAAACCAAATCGAAAGATAGTCTCTAAGAACCTGATGTGTAATTATACATATGCATAGAATTGCAACCCTGTTCATTCTTATGTCCCACTACAATAAATAAGTGGGTTGTGATAAATTTAAGTCCATTTGAGATCCATAAGATGTAAACCTTGCTGGGTTCAAGTGTGGATCCAGCTAAGCCTAATAGCAGAGATATCAATGTGCAAGAAACTCAAGTGCACAGCCTGGGTATACTCTTGGACTCAGGTATGAGCCTGGATGCAAAGGGTTAAGTAATGGCCAGAAATACATTTGCACAGCTGAAATTAGTGTGCCAGCTGCTCCTGTTCCTGGAGAATTTAGATCTGGTTATGGTGACAAAAACCTAGGTTATATTCCATTGGGATTACTGTAATGGTCTGTAATGGGGTTGCCTCTGGACACTGGAAACCTCAGCCAGTCCAAAATGCTGTGGCTGGGCAGCTGACTAGGGCTGGGAACAGTGAACACATAACCCTCTTGTTGAAACCACTTACTGGCTACTGTCTATTGCCAAACAGAATTCAAAGTGCTGATTATGACTACGGTCCTACACAGCTACACAACCTGCACTGATATCTATCTTGACCATCTTAACAGACAACAGAAATAATAGCTGAGACAAAATATAGGCCTATGACTCTAACATCATCACTTTTCTTTTCCCGTATGATTTTTAACATCTTTGCCCAATGAAGAAGCCAGTGAAGCTCTGAAAGTTTGCATGATGTATTTTATGCATTTTGGTTGGCCAATAAGGTTATCGCTCTTTTGTAGATTTTGTTGCATTTTACACATAAACAAATTATTCCCACATGCCCATCACCAATGCAAGTCTCAGCTTCCTAGTGAATAACATATGTGGCATTTTTATTAGGTTTCAGAAGATACTAGACCAAAAGGCAGCAATAAAAAGCTGAGCATGTCTATTGTGAATGAAAAAGAATGAGAGTGAAAGGTACATGCCTATGAAGCAACACACTACAGCAGCAACTGGCAATTTGGAGCCCTCCAGAAGTTGTTGGGCTGCAGTTCACCTGAGCCTTACCTATCATAGCCAATGATGAGGCTTGATAGGACCTCCAATTCAACAACATCTGTTGGGATGCAAGCCGCCCAGGCTAGTGTTTCTGAAATCGGCAATATTGCCCTATGGATTCTACAATTATGCAGCCACACCGGGGCCCTTGCAATTTGGCACACAAACTTTGAGCCAGCATTTACACAACACAGGTATAGAACCTGACCAGTAGTCAGTAAATATTAGGATGTAGAACTTAGAAATTGCTGCTAGCCTGGCACTGACCACTGCTTCTCCCCCTGTGGTCTTCCTGGTACTCTACATAACACACACTTTTTAGTATGCCGTTCCTTGAGATGGAAAGTTATTTCAAACTCCTAAGTCAGACAGTTTCTTAAGTTAAAATCAAGCAATTTAAACTCATTTGTGAAGTATGCTTCATCTTTGCAAGCTAAAGCTGCTTCTAAGATTATTTGGACATCTTTGTAACTGCAGACATAATTGTAGATCACAAGGAGGAAAGCAGTAGTCACTCCTAGCTAGCAGAAACTTTTGTGTTCCTGAAGCTGAGTAATGAAAACAGGTAGATCAAATATGTTACAGAGCTGGCACTACAGCAATGGTGGAATAAAGCAGTTCTCCAGATGTTGTTGGACTGCAGCTTTCAGCAGCCCTAGCCAGCATAACCAACACTGAGGAATGAAGTCCAACAACATCTGAAGGGATACATGATTCCTAGCTGCATCAAAGCTTGGAAAAATTGTTTTAAAAGTGGTTACAGTTATAAAGCTCGAAAAGTAACATAGCCAGTCCTCCACAACTACTGTGGCTAGAGGTACAGGACCCCCACAAAATGGAAAAACTGCACATATCAAAATGTTTATGTGCACCTGTGGAAAGCAGGTCAAGACATTGTGGGCAGAGTGGTTATACAGGATCCTATCCAAGGCAGGGAAAGGAGAGGGAAAAAGGGGAGGTCAGCATGATGGCCCTCTCCCACACAGATCTCCTCCTTTGGGTGTGTGTCAGGCATCGGGATAGGGTTCGTAGTGCTAAAAAATTGGGATACTATCTGTCTTTAGCTGGCCAGGCAGCAACTGGAAGAGGAGGATGTGGACCAGAGGGTTTTTTTTAAAAGGCCTGTGTGGTCTAATCACAGTGGCCAAGAGGGAAGCTTCCCCTAGAAAAGAAGTGCTTGAGGTGGCAGGGAGGTAGGGGTTGGAGAAACTTGCAAATAATCAAATCTGTGAAAGTTAAACCCACAAATGTGAAGGGCCAACTGTAACAGCTGTAATAGCTGGAGCTTACAGTAATCCTAAGGCAGATGGTGTAGTGGTTCAAGCACTGGACTACGACTCTGGAGACCAGGGTTGATTCCCTACTCAGCCATGGAAACCCACTGGGTGACACTGGGTGCGTCTCACACTCTCAGTCCCAGAACCTCCTATGATAACTTCATCTTAAGGTCACCATAAGTTGGAAACAGCTTGATGACACACAACAACAACAGCAACAAGGCAAAGCTATAATGGAGTTTGCTTGGCAAGATTTGTTCAGAGGGGGTTGCTTTCCTCTGAATCTGAAGAAGTGTGATTTGCCCAAAGTCAGCAATGGGTTTCCATGGGCAAGCAGGAATCTGAACCCTGGTCTTGCAGAGTCCTAGACCAACACTCAAAATATTATACCACACTGGTTCTCAAAAATAGTTACCTCCATTTGTACTTTCTAATTATGAAAAAGTAAGTAAATAGTTACTAAAATGAGTATTAAAATCCACTGACATGCCGTACAAAATACATCGAAGCAGCAACTAAGCAACTACATCACAGAAGGACTGATGTTGCTTATGATACAATCGCAAAGTAACTTACTTATGTCTTAGCTACTGCAAAACAGAATCACAACTACCATATTTGCTGGTGCATAAGACTCACTTTTTTCCCTGAAAAATAATATTTAAAAATGGGGTGCATCTTATACACTGGTGTGTCTCATATGCTGGCAGATACAGTAACTCACTTGTTACTTTCATGCTCTTACATCCAATCAGGCTGGAAGTCTCCTGTTGAGTGGGCTGGTTTTACTTTGTGCACTCTCTTCACACCTTTAAAATTTCCCAACACACAGAGATGGCAATTTATCACTCAAGAGGAAAACCTTCTTTGCATGGGAAGGGAGTGGAAAAAATTCAACTTAGCTCCACAGACTGAGGAATAGAGAAGACTAAGGAAAAAAGAAGGACAGAAAAATGATGGCTTTTGGGGGAAGAAGTGTAATACTATGGCAGATGGTAGTAGCCTTTATTCTCAATTTTTTCAACCAAGCTGATGAGCCATCTGGTGGATCTTGGCATTTTTGGTCTAAGCAGCCATCACAATGTGCTACCGTACAATCAGATTCTTACCATTTTGATTATTTATTTATTAGCTGTATTTATATATTATCTTCCATCCATTTATTTGAAGGTACCATGCATGGCTCTTCTCCTTCCCACTTTATCTTCGTAACTACCTTGTGAAGCACGTCAGGTTGAGAGTGAGTCACTAGGCCGGTTTAGGCAGGCCCTAAGTCAGCTACTCTAGACCGCAGATATCCCAATTACTATATCTACCTACTACAGTATCCCAGTTTTCTCCTTTTTGAAGGGTACAAGAAACAACTGCTAGGAGTACAAAATGAGAGAGCCCAAATGGTTTTCTAGGAACCAGAAAGAGGAAATGTCAAGGACCTCAACACATAAATAAAAGGAAGGATTTCTGCGCTCATGGTGAATTCTGTCCTTTCATATACACTGCCTCTTTTTGAAACAGTGCACAGCTCAGTAGTATTAGACCTCAATCTTATCTTCAATAATCCAGAGAAATGATGATGATGTCTACCACCACCACAATGATCTTCATTTATATACTGCTTTCCCTTCTTTTCCATCCAGGACTCAAAGCCAGTGTCTGAGTACCAATGGCATCCCTGCTATAGAGCAATGCTGTGCAAATAGCTGTCCTTGGCAGTACTACTGAACTACATACCAAAGGTTTAAAATGTTAATTTTTTGGTTGGGCTGAGGAATTCTGGGACTTGCAGTTCAAATAACTTTTGCAAGCTCTGCAGAAAGTACTGTGGACACACAAATTCTCTGCTCCTGGATGTCTCAGAGCAATAATACAGAATCAGAAACGGGACAGAAAAGAATTGAACAAATGATTTGCCCCAGGCCACAAACAAAAGTAGTCCTTGAGTCACCTGCCATCAACACCTCCCCTGGTTCATTCTATTCCTTATAAGGTCTGAAGCTTTAAGGCAGGAGGACAACAGGAACAGCACACCTTACTGTGTTTTTTTTCTCAGAAGTGACAGGTCTCACTTTATACTTCCTGTGGGTTCTGTCCTCTCCACTCCTCCAGCTTCCCAAGACTCACACCCTCTTCCTCACACTCCCTCCCCACTTTACAGTGTTGCTAACTTGTCAAGGACACCAGAGCCATAGCTAGTGGTATGTACAGAATATTGTGGCTTATGTGGGAGACTGAATAGCTGCCTCAGAATGAAAGCTTCAAAAGTTTCAATGAGGAAGAAGAGTGGATGAGTGGGAAGCAAACTAAGTACAAGGGCAGGATATGAATTAACTTGAGGGAGAGAAAAATTTCCATTCAGTTCACTCTAACAATTCTCAGCACTGTTTTCTTTTTGGGAAGGGTGTTGCTGAAGCTTTCTAAAGAGGGGATATATGTTGCTATAGGTTCTCTGTCTCTGTCTCTCTCTCTCTCTTTCGGTAATGTAATCTCTTCTGAGACTTATTGATTTGGCCTGAGCTGATTTTCCAAACTAGGGGAAGTAAAAGTGTATCTGTGCATGTGCATGCGTGCCTCTTCCAATGAACAGATGTTGAATTGGCATTTGATCATAATGGATCTGGAGTTAAAAGGTTAACACTATGGGAGTGGTTCTGAATGAGGAACCTATCATGTGATGTTTATATTCTATATCAACACTCCCAAGCTGTTCCCTTTCAGATGTGCACCTGGAAAGCACCAGGTTAGGATAGGCTAATCCAGACCACAATGGCTGAGTTTTTAGGCAGACAACCCCTCCTCCACATTAGTAATTTGATCTTGGTGAATGTGGTTATTTGTGAGGTGAGCACATGCTTCCCTCCCCTATTCTCCTCCTCTCATTCTCTTGCCTTTTGCCTGGGTGTGCACATGACTTCCTTCTCTGCACCCAGGCAAAAGGAAAGAGAATGGGAGGGAGAGCCCCAGAAGGGGAGCTATTTGTGATATTCCCACTTTCACAAGGGTTCTGTGCCCCAAACCTGCATGAAAGTAGAGGGGCCACTGTACTATTATACTATTCAGAACTAAATTAAAAGTTTAGAGTTCTTTTCTGTTTTGTTGATTATTGATTGACTGTTATTGCATATTACTATTTATTGCATTTTATAGTCACCAGTTACCGAGAGAACACTGTTTACTTGCCAACAATAAAAATGAATGTAGTACTAGGAGGAGATAACTCCAACGTACTATACATCCAAAATATTCATCAGGAAAGGGCTTAAACAGGAATTCTATGTTTCATTATGGACATTTTTTAGTTTTGTTCCTTTTGAAATACTTATAAAGGCGAACTTTGTCTAAGTGCAAAAATTTCTGCCATGAATCCAAGAAACATTTTGGACTACTTTTTAAGGTTCCTATCTACACAGGTAATCATGCCCTTTTCAATTAAAAAAAATGGTAGAAGGCTACCTTCTTCTACTGCATCATAAAGTTTATTCATATATCTTTCTCTCAAGTGAAAAGTGGTTGCGCGCTTGAAGAACAATCCTAACTTCTATTCTTCCAAAATGTCAGGTGAGAAGGGTTAAAATGGAGTGGAAGACTGCCTCCCCCAGAGCGCTGTTGGCAAAACAGACAACCTACCAAGAAATCTCAATATGCCCCCAGAAAATCCAGCAAGTGTAAGAACTGGTGGCATTTCTTCTAGCCCTAAACCCAGAGGCTGGGCATTTCAGGGGCGGATGACAGGCAGGGAATTAGTACGTAGGAAAACCTTCATTTCCTCCTAGGCTCTGGGCCAAGTAATGTGAAGTGACAGTTTTCTCCTTGGTCAGAATTTTAAGTGTTAGGAATTTGGTATGGATTTAGTTCAAGGAATAACATTCTCAGAGATTTGGAGTCACATCACAATAGTCTAAAGCTATGAAACAGTATCATACATCTTATATATTTAATCTCTCTTTCTCTCTCGCACTCTCACACACACACACACACATACGTCCGCTGTTGGACATGTCTCAAATTATTTGCTCTCTTTCACTGTTCAGAAATCAAAGCTTTAATAGCTAAAATATATAAATTGTGGTTGAGATTTCAAACAGGATGAATCTATTAAGGACTGTACAATTAAATGGGTGCAGAATGTGGGTCACTTTATATAGATGGAACAATGGGAAAAATGTAGTCAAAAGACTTAAAATTTACTTTAAGTAATGATCTTAGAGAAAACAAATAAGTCGATTTATAGATGGTACCTGACACCAGAAAAACTGTCTAAGAAGTATAAGGGACCTACTAGTATGTGTTATAAATGTGAAAGCTAAAAAGGGATTTTTTTTTTCATATGTGGTAGACATGTAATAAAGCAAAGAAGTTGTGGCCCTTGATACATCAACTGATAGAAGATATTTTGAAGACCAAAATCCAACTGAAATCAGAACTTTTTTGTTTTTTGTTTGGGACTGATAGATGATAAGACAGACAAAAATCTGGGGAGAGTTTTCCAATATATGATTATAGCTGCTAAATTACTCTTCACCCAGAAATGGAAAGATTCAACTATTCCATCCCATGAATGGCTATTGACATTGCTTGTTTTCAAAAGTTGCAGTTTTCAATAAAAAGAAATAGAAATCTATTGATAACATGATAAAATACTTCATAAAAATCCAAAGGTAACTGACAATGTTAACAATCAAGCAAATGATGAGGATAACATTTGAGCAAAGAAATTAGTCTTTAGCTATAACTAACACCTCACACTGGGAACCCATCTAATCTCAATGAGGAGATAACAACTCTTCCATCCTGCACTTTGGATGCTTTTCCTATCCCAGCCCTCATCAAAGATGAATTACTGGAGAGGGAGTCATAATAATAAAATTGAAGTGGGGAGACTAAGTGGAAGACATGGTAATGAACAGCACTTATTTTCATGAAAACTCTTGAATACAATTTCAAACCAAGCAAACACACTGGGAACCAAAATGACAAAGCAGAGTCATTACCTCAAGCTTCAAAATCCTTTCTGACTAAAGTTCTAGAAGGCATGGGATAATGTATCTCTAAGAAAGCACCCACATAAAACTACAGAACCCTCTTATCTTTGGGAGAACAATATGGTACTGACTTCTAAAGTCCTTCATAACTTCAGGTCAGGAGATGCAAGCTCCAGCCATCCACCATCTTCATTTTCCCATAATACCTTTCATCTCATATTAAACTCAGAGGCATTCTAGGGAAATAAAGATAGTGGACAGCTGGAGCCTCAGCCTTCAGACAGTCATTCTCACTTCGCAGGACACTTTATGCCCTGATTTTTAAAATAAAAGAAGAAAAGGGGGACTTTGACCATCATCTGCTAAGTGATAGAGGGAAAGAGAGAAGGGAAGAAGAACAGCAGCTGAGACAATACAGCCACCTGTAAAAAAGGAGCAAGGTGGTATGCTGGGTGTCATAAGGCTAATGGGGTGTCATAAAGCTATTTTCATCTACCTCAGAATGGGTAGAGTGCTTCCCAACATGCATTCAGATGGATCTAGGAATCTGACACAGGAGTTGTATCAGCTGCAACATGGACTATTTGTTGAAACACTAGAAATTACAAGTATGCTTTTCTTCTGGTTATGTGTGCTTTCAAGTTGTTTCTGGCTTGTGTTGACTCTAAGGCAATCATATCATGAGCTTTTTTTGGCAAGATTTGTTTGGAAGGATTTGCCTTTGCCTTCTCCTGTGGCTGAGAGAGTGACTTACCCAAGGTCACTCAGTGGACTTCTGTGTGACTGAGCAGGCATTTGAACCCTGATTGCCCAGAGTTCTAGTCCAACACTCAAAGCACCACATCATGCTGGCTCTACAAATACATTAATCATCCTAAAGGTAATCTGGGAAGTATTATGGTAATATCTCCAACCTATGGGAGGTGCACTTAGAGGCCTCTGAATGTGCCTTTTTGGAAGTATGTAATTCCAGTGTATACTGTCTCACTAGTTATGCAAATAACTGACAAATCAGTAGTTTAATTCCCGCTTCTGTAATCACTAGAAGTCACTATTTTCTTGTATTAAAACCTTTGGGAACACTCACGCAATATGCAATTACCTTTTGTCACATGACAATGGCAACAAAGAAGCTATTAGCTCATTATCACAACACTACTAATTGTATAAATTAATCATTCCTAATAGGAGGCTATGTTGGATTTAGAGCTTAAAACAGAACCCATGCTGCTTACACAGTTGTTTTCTAAATCACTCTTTCTTATTTGAAGAGATCTCCTTTCCCTCTGGATGACCATGGAGCTTAAAATTTTAAAAAGCTTTCTTAATTTTAATCTCTTTCCCCTCCCCCTGCCATTCAATGTAGAAAATTTCTTGCCTGGTCCAGCTGGGGTGGAGAAGCTGCTTCTTTGCACAGTCAATACCTTTAAAGAGTCACAAAGTAACCACAGCTCTTTAGAAATACTGCAACAATAAAGGCTCTGCAAAACCAGGAATTCTCACTCCATCACAGAGAAAAGTGCTGCTATTGTTTCTGCCCAGGGGCCCAAGGAGATGTATTGATACAAAGGGAGGGAGGTCCAGATGGTGTCAGGAATGGAATTAAGGTAGAGATTCGTGAGCCAGGCTTTATTTTCATGCTGGAGATTAGCAAATGCTGCTTACTAACAGGGAAGTTTTTCTTTCTCTAAAGACAAACTGTTTCTTTGGAAAAGAGTAAAAGATTTTTCTCTCTTTGGAAATCCCCTTTTTTCCTTTAAATGCCACAGGTGACCTTACTTACACTTATTTTTTTATACACGCACAGTTGCTTCTAGAGTGCACATGAAAGGGCTCTTCTCATTCAGATGGCACTTAGAATAATCAGTTTGGCCTCACTCAGCAGTAAAGAAGTATTTGCCCTCAGAAGGAACTCTCCGAACTGAACTTTCCAGTCCTACAGCCTTACATTTGCTGAGGTTTTGCACCTCCCCTTTGGTTGAAAAGTCTCAGATTAAGACAACCTCTGCAATTTTCACTGAAGGCCTATCAAGTTTTTGTTCTGCTGTCATCACTTCCAGACACAGGGATTACATAGGTTACTGAAGCATTGGTTTTATTTACATATAGAAGAGCCTGGGGATAGCCAGCATGGGGTAGTGGTTTCAGCATTGGACTATAATTCTGGAGACCAAGGTTTGTATCCCTGCTCAGCCATGAAACCCACTGGGTGACCCCTTCCGCTCGAATGGCGGACGCGAGCGGCAGCTCGGATTGAAGCTCCATAATGGAGCAGCCCCGGGCTGCCTCCCTCTGGAATCCAGCCGCCTCTTTTGTCACCTGGAGGTGGCTAAAGCCCCCCCCCGGTACAGGGGGTCCAGAAGCGGTCCAAAGGGGCCCCCACAACTGGTGTGCAGTTCTGCTTTGCCCGGATGGGAGAGCAGCAGGCATCAGGGGATCGAAGGACCTTGACGACGGATCCAGAGGGATGCCGCAGGAGCGGCACAAGCACCGCCGAATGAATTTTTTAAAAGAAGCAACAATGAAATTACCGAAGAAAGAAAACTTTAACCTGTCTCATTCCCTGCTTCCGTGAAAACCACAGCGATTATGGTTTGCTACGGGGTGCAGGAGCGATGGGGGAAGGACCCCGAGAAGTAAAGCTAGCAGCGTGAGTTTTGGCTTCATGGCTGTAAGAATTCAGAGTTTCTTAAAGGGGCAGCTGACACTGAGGGAAAGAGATCGGGAAGATGTGGAGGAATGAGCCGTTTGTCCCTTTAAATTTCTGGACTTTAAATTTTTCTGACTTTTAAATATTTTAAATTGGCTTAATAAGACTATTTACAAAATTGGGCATTCTAACAATTATTACAATGCTCTAGCAGGATGAAAGAGTTTGGACTGGGCAATACAAAGAAATAATTATGCGAGTTTTGAGCTTCAGGACCAGGACTGATAAATTTTGAAATTATGAAGACATGAGAGCAGCCTCCTGCTTTTTCTTTTTTGATCCTTGATTGTTGATGTGAATATAAGAGTGGGTCGGTAATAAGACTTAGAATCAGAGGCTACAAAAGTGTATATCCCCCTGGAATAAGTGACTTTGCATATGCGAAAGCTACTAGAAATGGAAAAGAACAGGATGAACTGCAGTCCCACTCATGATGGCGAGGCATCTTGGAACTCTAAAGCGACAATAAGCAGACGTTGAAATATATTAAACATTTGAGATGAGTTCTGGGATGTGCTAGAAGTGTGTGGGGAAGTAAAGCAAAGCAGTTAATTTGGCTAAAAAAAAGGGCTTTATAGTATGGAAACGTGTACTAGTTCAATGAGATATTTTAACAGGGAACAGTTTGAAAGAGAGTGGGGAGTCTATGTTGGGTATTTGTAATCCTACCTCTGATGGCAGGGCTGTTCGGAACTTAAAAATGACAATAAGAATACAGAAATAGATTTGTGAAGAGTTCTGGGCTATAGTCTTGCTGATGGGATAGGGAAAGAGCGAAGCATTAGAGAAAACAATTGGGTTTTTTTGTCTGTTGTTTGTGAGTTGTGCATGGACTCCCTGGATATTATGGCTACGGATCAGCGACAGAAGGTCAACGTTATGAAACAGACTCTCTCCCTATGGCTATCCGGAAGTAAAGCGACGATGAGACGACAGAAAAAAACAAACCTGCAAGTGAACTCTGGGTAGCTGGGTTGGAAAAGGAGGGAAAAGGAAAGGAATGATTTTTGGTGGTAGATGTCATATAGAGATGAATGCAAACTACTTAAGTAGCAAATAAGGGTAAAGGGGGTTATAGAATGGATATGTGTATTTGTTTAATAAGATATCTGAATGGTGTGAAAGATGTTGGGGAGTCAGCTTTGGGTGTAACCCCACGTCTGGAGTGGGATGGCTCAGAGCTTTTAAGCGACAATAAGAGTACATAGAAATATTTTGAGAATATTTTGAGGAGAGTTCTGGGCTAAAGTCTCATCTCTGGACGAGGGGCAGAGGTTTGTGGTCTGGGTTCGGATACCCTGGGAAGCTATGGATACAGATTAGGGATAGTAGAGGGCGTGAATGGGAAGTGGGAGGGAACTCGTTTGCAGCTTTGCTTTCCCCCCATTCCTGGGGGTGAACCGGCCTATACTCGCAAGTGACGATAAGCGACAAGGGAATAACTAATATGAGTTTGGCTGGGGAATCCCATAGGGGAGGGGGGAAAGAAGAGGAGTTAAGATGTGAGGTCCTGATTGAAATGAAACAACAGATATTTTAAATAGTTCAATAAAATATATAAAAACCCATATTAATAAATTAGAATATGTTAAAGATAGGAAAAGTGAGTAAGAGGCAATAGCAAATCAGCTCAGAATGTTGGTAATATAGTATTATATTGTAAAGGTAAACAAGGAGGAAGAAGGAAGGCCAGAATCGGGTATTAACAGGGAATCTATCAGTGGACAGGACATATTAAGGAGTGATGTATGTTAAGTAGAAAACATGTATACATCAGGGAAAAGCATGAGAAGCTAGCTCTAGCAGGGGAACAACAATGTAATGTGGTTCGGGAATGAGATCGTGTGGGCTTCGGGGGCGGGGACTGGATGGAAGAACATAAATATTTCATGTTAAGATTTGGTATAAAAATTTGTTTTTTTTATATTTGGAAACTAATAAAATTATTATTAAAAAAAAAAAGAAACCCACTGGGTGACCGTGAGCAAGTCACACTCTCTCAGCTTCAGAGAAAGGCAAAAGCAAACCCCCTCTGAACAAATCTTAGCAAGAAAACCCTGTGATAGGTTTGCCTCAGGGTTGCCATAGGTTGGAAACAACATGAAGACACATAAAAACAGCAGCCTGGAGTTTTCTTGTACACAGCAATCCAGTCATTCTGGACAAGCTGAGTGAGCTTTCTCTGCCCCAAATAGACTAGGAAATATCACTCATGTGCCTCAGGAGTGGGGAAGGCTTGGTTCCCCACCCTCCTATTCTTATATCTCACCATAGGGACTGCACATGGCTCTTCCCTATCAACTGTTTTATCCTCATAACAATCTTGTGAGGCAGCGTAAACTAGGAGTGAATAGTCCAAGCTCACTCAGTGAGCTTCATAGCTGAATGAGGATCTAAACCTAGGTCTTCCCAGTAATAGCCTCTAACCACTACTCTATGATCGGAAATTAGGCTTTCTTCCATCAAGGAATGTGGCCTTTATCTCCTGGTTTGTTCGTTTTTTAAAAAAATTAGGATTCCAACAAGGGACAAAAGCAGTGATGTATTTAAGTCTTTTACTCCAAGTCTCAAGTCAATTCTCAAGTCTTTACCTTCAAATCTCAAGTCAAGTCTCAAGTCAGGAGCCAACTTTATATGCCAACCTATATTTCAGAATTTCTGGACAGAGTCACATAAAGTCAGTTTTAACAAAATTAAGCACAGTCGCCCCCCCCCCACATTTGCAATTTTGCCATTTGCAGCTTCAGAAGTGGAGAATGGGATCCTTCTTACTTTCCATTTCTGAAGCTGGAGGATTTTTCAGACCTTTCTTACTTCCCATTATTGAAGCTTCAAAAGGATCCTTCCTTCTCAAGCCTGTTGTCTAACACATTTGCTGCTGCTGAGCAGACAAGCCCACTGCCTAACCCATTTGCTGTTCCCTTTGAGAAATGCACCCACACTCTGGGCTTGAGACAGACTGTCATGTGTCAGTAGGCAAACAGAGATAGAAGAGTTGTTCAAATTCGTAAGGTTTCTGGATAAATATGTTATGTTACTGAACCAAGGGTAGCAAGTCAGTCACTAAAAATGTACAAGTCTCAAGCTGAGTCGTGTCAGTGTATCGCTTATTGCTGAGTCGAGTCTGAGCTGAGTCACTGAAGTGACTTAAGTCCAACTTGAGTCTGAGTGAGTTGACTCGAGTCTACATCACTGGATAAAAGTATGAATTATGGACAGAAATATGAATTAGACTCTGAGGAACACAGGTTCATTCCATAGACCCTAACCTTCCACTGTAACCCTGCCTTTCATTTTATATTTGCCATTATATCCCAAAAGCCTCAGGTTTGGCTACAGCAGTAAGTAAAACATGATCACTCAGATAACAGATGATATAGAAGAAATTATGTAGCAGGAGGAAATGCCCTATTCATTTCCAATCACTACTTGCTCACTAGAATGTACCAACAGAAAAAAATAATCTAACCTTGGAAGAGACTTCCCTGTTGTGGAACCCTTGTTATGGAAAGGCCACCTCTTAGAGGCTTGATAGGCACTGGTGTTGGCTTAATTTCAG
>CAOLHI010003288.1:0-188623 GCA_948474755.1 Ctenosaura bakeri | reverse complement strand
TCAATCTACCTATATACCCATTGTTTCCTAATCTGTGATAGAATAATTATGCTTTCCTAACAAGTATGCTGTTGAGAAGTCATTCACTGGTCCTTTGAAGTGCTGTGATACTAAACATGTCTATGTGAAAAGGACAAGTTGCAACGTTGTGACTATAATTAATCAATCACTGTGTATATAAAAGCTTTAAATCCTCAACTGGCCTAAACAGCCAACAAAGCAACCTTAATCCCATGTCCTTAGCTGGAGGTGTTAAAGGAATTAATCTTGCAATAATACAAAATAATGAAGAGTGGCATTAAAAACTGAAACCCATTTTAAAAAATGGCCTCTCTTTTTCCTGCTTTCCCTTGTCTGCTTCTTCCCTTTTTTGTTTTGTAGCAATTTTTTTTTTTTTAGAATGTACGCTTGAAGCTAATTTACGCAATTTCTATTAACCATAAATCATTTGGGAAACTTTTCTTGTTGAACAGTGGAGTATACATGCTTCAAATATATATTCCAATATGCAAACTTCCAAATCCAGTCAGGAGTTACATGGTCAAGGAACAGTGTTACACCTTTTATTCTACTGATGAGTCATATACTATAATGATCTCCTTGTTTTGTTTTTGTGTATTTACTTTTTTCCCTGCTCATCTTGTATGCCTCAGTTCTAGTAACTGAGTAATGACCTTTCAATCCACACCAAAAATTCTTGGGTTTTTTTTTTTAAAAAAAATATTTTAATTTCTGTATTTACACCTAACTGAAGTTAGAACTTCAGAATTTGGCAGATTTTTTTTAATCTAAGAATTTATTTAATTCCTTATCATCCTTCTCCATCTAAAACCCCATTCCTTCACTTAACTCATTTTGAAGGGTTTTATTAACTTTAGTAAATATAATTGTGAACTCTACTGTCTTTCTTTCTTCTGTTTAAAAAAGTGATAACGTCAGTCTGTTTTTAAACCATAATCTCTACTTTTTCCTTATTCTACATGAGAACCATACTTTTTCAATATAAAGGAGGAATGAGAGGTTATGCAAATAGTAAATATTTAAGTTATTCTAGAGCTAGCAAGATATCTAACTTGAACACAGTATTCTTGAAAATCCTTAAGAACTTGTTCCTGAATAGCAATACTGACTCTATAGTATCTGTTTCTTTCACATTTCCTCTGAAATAGGAAAGATGTCAGTGTTACTAAGGACACCCAGCAAGATCATGGTGGAAAGGCATGTCTGAGCAAACATTTCTCTCCTTTATGAACAAAAGCAACAGAAGTAAGTATACTTGTCATAAGTTATACCTTTGAACTACATGGAATGTAAAGAGCATCTAAAATGATCTGCAGGTGAGATCACAGGCTTGTCTTACCTTTCAAGTACATATAGCTAACCAGTAGTATTTCTGTAATTGGGTCCACCTCATCTACGAGCTTGGCAATCTTCCCATGAGTTTTCCTTTCAACATAGTTATTGATGTGCTGTTCAGTTTCTACAGTGTTCTTAAAGTTTTCCATATAAATGTCTCCTCCATAGATATTTCTCAGCCCGTTTAAAAATTGCTGTTGTGGATGCAGCTTGTTTTGTACAAAGAGGCAATTACCCATTTCCATCTGGAGGCCAGACCCGCTATTGTTTAGCATGTAAATGAGGTCATGGAAACCTTCATGGATCATTCTTTCCTGAATCTCTGATGGCCTGAAGTCCAGTCCTCTAAGAATCTGATCTAAGGTGTTTGCCCTGGCACCCAAAGCCACCATGGCAAAGGCAGAGGAGATGCACATGGGGGAGAAGACAATGTTCTTCTTTCTGGAATAATGCCGGTGGTCTCCATTGGAAGAAACTTCCTTGAAAAACTTGAACGCAAAGTCAGAATTGCTATTGACTAGTGCCTGGTTTGGCACCAGGCCACTTCTATGGTTAGGCTGGTTTTCACGGCTGGAGTATGGTTCATATTGAAGGTTGTTGTTACAATTGTTGGCATTGTTGGGATGACCAGAACTGTCTGGGTAGGGATTGTTAGCAAGGCTCCCAGCAATTAAAAAGAAAAAGAAGAATATTATCTTCATTTTGCCCCTTAAGCAAAAAAAGAAAAGTATATTAGTTCTATTAGTATATTCTTTTTGTCATATTCTTGTTAGATGGAAGGTGACCTCATCTTCTTGGCACCATTGGTTATAAGCTGTTCTTGAATTCTGTCCACACACTAATATCTCCCGTTTCTCATGCTGATATAAAATAGAGTTTGGACTACCATATCTCATTACAGATGATTCAGATGCTTATGCTAAGGAAAAGTCAAGCTAATTAAAAGAATAACACTTAGTTATATATTTTTTAAAAAATGATTCATACTTCTGGCCTAGCATAACTCTACTCCTTCAACTTTTCCTAACAGAATTTGGTCTCTTGGTATTTCACTTTCCTTGCCAGCCTTCTCTGGATGCATACTAGTTTGCTGAGATCCTTCTTAAATTGTGTGGCCTAATATTCCAGGTCTGACAAAAGCAGGGTAAAGCCGTACCATTTATGTCTTAGAATCTTTATCTTGTATTTGTCTTGCTGCTCATCGTTACGTCACTGGACATCCAAAATTCAAAACCCTACAAAAGTTGAAACTTTTGAAAAGAAAAACCCAGTCTTTTTCCTGTAGGAAACATGAGGGAATTACGGAGGCTTACTTAGAACTTTATGCACGCACTGCTTGCAGAACAAGCTGAGAGGGAAGTGTTAGTAGCTATACACCTCCCCACTTTGTTATGGTTTAATTGGTGAAATATGGTCTAATTGGCAAGATATATTAACTGTCTTTGATATAAAATGTGCCCTGGTGTGACTGCAAAGCCATGCTGGACAAGAGAAAGACCACGGCTGAACACATGCACTGCAAAGGTAGGTCAGAGATCCCTTCCAGGCATAGCCAGGCCATAGTCAGAAATCACCAGGTAGCTACAGAAGGTGATAGGCTTAAACTAAGCTGTAACATTTCTGCTATCAGACAATAGCAACTGATTATTTCAACCCTTCTCCTCACCAACCTGGACATTTCCCCCATTATCCACAAGCCTGTCCAACCATTACAGACCACCAACTCATTCTGGACCCTATTGTATCTGTTGCAAAAGTCCTTTGTTTATTTGGCCAGAGAGACATTAACATCCATGCCTTCCAGGTAAAAACTGGGTATAAAATAAAAATCCTCAGCTTTGAGCAGTCAAATGCAGTACATCAGATGCTGAACACTCTATGTCACTTTGAATTCTGATTTGTATTGCCCTTTGACTCAAGTCTAAGGCCATTTCTGTACCCTACCTGTCTCTGAAGTTGTCCAGTGAGGATCCTAGCAGTGGCTCTGCTAGTGAGGAGTGTGATGGTAGTGCTGGTAGATTCTGTGGCTTCAGGATAGGTAAGTTCAGGATGGTGACGCAATGGTGACACGTGTGATTGACAGGGAAAACCTGTCCATGATTTAATCTGTGTTTGTGCTGCCTGGGGATGGGGAAAGGATGGGACCACAAGAACATCATGCAGAAGAGTCATTGCGGTCCCATTGGAGGGTGCTGCAGAAAGGGCCTAAGTCACATCCCCGTTTCTTCGCTGCTCTTATGAATTGGTAATTATCACAGAAATCCTGAAACGTTGCTATCACCTTTCTTCCCTTTCCTTCGGCTAGCTCTTGTGTGAATATGTGACTGAATCTTGTGTGCATGCATGACTGAATTCACCTCAATAAACACATTTTAGTTTACTTTTGAATCTCTGGCTGGTTTTCCTGCATGAAGCCCATAAACATTGGTGGAAAGATCTCACTAGGTTACCCTACCTCTCACAGCCTTCCTAATTAGAACTAATTAATTCCCCATTTTTGCATGGAGGTGCGTGTACTTCTGGAAGACTTTAAGGGTCCACCACCTTTTCAGATAACAGAAGAAAGTGCGCCAAGCTGACTGAAAAACTTCACAAGCAGCATGTGTGCATGTGGTCCCAAACAAGCCTCTGTGATTCCCTCATGTTCCCTATAGAAGAAGACTGGGTTCTGCAAGAGGCGAGAAGAGAAAAGCTGACAAAAGAGAGGACCCCATGTTGAAAGAATGGTATATAATTTACAACAATTATACAATGATGTGTATACAGTAACAAGATACAACAGTATATAATTTATTACAAGTTAAATTTACAATTTAAGATGTATATGAAATATAGATGAATTTTGTGCTTAGATGTGGGTCTCAGTTCCAAGATATCTCATTGTGTATATGCAAATATTCCAAAATCCAGGAAAAAAATCCAAAATATGGAACACTTCTGGCCCCAAGCACTTTGGATAAGGAAGACTCAATCTGTTTTGCAACAGCTGCGTACAGCAGACTGGTATTATTATCTCCCTGTTGTATGAGGGGAAGGATAACATAAGCTGACAAAATATTTTCTGCTATGGCAAGAACTGAATTGCTGGCTTCGTAGCACCTACTTGTAGCCACAATGCTATTACAAGTTCCCACCAGTGGATGACACTATCTCGCAACATAAAGTATCGCCCAGAGTTTCTGTGAGACTGAATTATATAAGGATGCATTTTAACACCCTCACCCATTGGAAAAGAGGTGTAAAAATACAAGCAGGTTCAATTTTTGGGATAAGTGGTTGATAAAAAATTGTAAGACTAAGTGAAAAAATATTCATTGAAGGTGGTTTTCACAGTGGAGAGAGAAATTGTTTCATCACAGACAGAAACAATGAAGCATAATAAGACAATAGTTCAAGCCCAAAACAATTCAGAACAAAAATCAAAAGTACAAAGGGTACTTCTCCAGAGCTGTTGCTAATAGTGAATTGGAGTACTATTTTGCTTTCCTTCCATGGAGAAGGATTCCTCTATCACAGCAAGACGTTGCTAGAAGGATAAAACCTTGTCTCCTACCCTATAATAATATTAGAAGTCAGCAAATGCCATTCTCTGGTTTAAATGGAACGTGATAGGCAAAAGAGGGTTGTAAAGTTGCAGCTACACAAATGGGACTTGCTGACAGACTCTTTTTATAAGGGTACGGTATGTCCCCACCTCCTCACAATTTTTTCTCAGTGGTCACTCAACTAAACCAGTTGATAGCTAAGTTTATGGATGGAAAATTACTCTTAAACAGTCAGATATAATGATCTTATACCTGTACCTATCCATCTGGATCTGCCACAATCACGTAGAAACTTGTGATGAAAGAAAATTGTGCCAGTGGGTGGTAGGCAGTATACCTCCCTGTCATAAAAGTAACCAGGCTGGAGCAAAGCAAGGTTTGGTCTTGTCCAGGGACTGATTCACACTACATAATTATAGAATAGCATCATTGTTCCATTTAACTGTCATGGCAAAATCCTGTGGGATCCTGGGATGTGAAGTCTGGTGAGACTCTAGAACTCTCTGGCTGAGAATTTTAAATGCTCCTCCCTAAAGACCCCTCTAGGTGTATTTTATCTGGTCACGGAGATTTATTTGTTTTCAATTTGTTAATAAGTTCAGGAAAAAAATGGCCACCTAATTCTTTGATGTTTGTTTCCAGGGGTAGTTTTCTCCCAAAGTTAATTTCCGTGGTGAGAATGGTATGGCTCATCTTGGGCCATTTCCATATTAGACTGTTATAGATCTATTATTCCCCTTTAA
The DNA here is from genome assembly GCA_948474755.1 of Ctenosaura bakeri. Taxonomy (NCBI): domain Eukaryota; kingdom Metazoa; phylum Chordata; class Lepidosauria; order Squamata; family Iguanidae; genus Ctenosaura; species Ctenosaura bakeri. Next base: position 182,979 of record CAOLHI010003288.1, on the reverse strand, counting down.
CATCCTATGGAATCCTGGGATTTACAGTTTAGGGAGGAGTCTTTGATGTTCTCCCCTCTAAACACACTTTGTCTTGGTTTGACATCCAGATCTAACTGAAGTAAGGATGGTTTTGTGTGATTGTGTATATATGTATATTTAGGGACATGTCTTGCTATCCCAAACCAAATGCCATTCTCTTAATCTCTTCTCCTCTTTCCTGCCTCTTGGAGGCTCCATTCTCTCACAAACCCTTGCTTTCCTCTTCAACTCAGACTTCAGCCCTCCAGTGAAATTTTCTCTTCTTCTCACCCTTTTTATCTGGCAAATAATCAGCTGCACTCTCTCCCTTGTATTAATTTCTCTCTTCCATCCTAAACTTCTACACACACACATATTTTCTTTTCTCCACCCCCTCAACTGTGACTTTTACTCAAATTATTGCCTTGCTCTTTTGTGAGTGCCCCAATGTTACATATAAAAAAGTGTATTCAGTTCACTTCAATTGGAGTACTAATCTCCTTAAATGGGTTGGTCTTGCACCAGAGACACAAGCAAGAAGTTCCCTATAGCTTAGAATAGAGACAGAAGTCCAGTCTTGGGCAAGTAAACACCTGAAAGCGGAATTTTTTTATTTCCCTAAAACATTACCAGATAATCAGAGTACTCCCTCCCTTCCTCCCTCATACTGACACACTCTCTCTCTCTCTCTCTCTTTTCTTTCATTATTTCTTGAACATAGATGCTGGTATGCCAGTAGATTAAAATGACCAACCATCCCCTTCTCTAAGTTTAAAGCAAAATTCTTTGCATGCTTTTCAAAAGTTAAGTCCCAGTATGTCCAGTTGAGCTCACTTCCTAGGGCCTTTTCACACAACAGAATCAAAACACTATGTTCCCAATTTAACTGTCATGGTTATATCCTATAGTATCCTGGGGTTAGTAGTTCACTGAAGCGCTTGGGTTCTCTGGCAGAGTGTACTAAACATCCATTCCTTAACTGCAAAACCCAGGAATCATAGCACTGTATCTGTGTGTTACGAAAGGGCCCCTGGGGAGTATGATTATGATCTAACTCCATTTCTTCCTGTCCTATCATCTGTGGATAAACTGGACAATGATCCTCACTAAGTTTTGTCTGTATTTTAATTGTGCTAAAGCTAACACTATATCTCTTCTTATTCTTATTGGCTAGAATCCTGTAGCACCTTATACATAACTAAATACTTACCTAAGTAACTTCTCCTGGCCTCACCTTCCAAACCTGACAGAAACATAATTCAGCCTAATCGTAACTGTTTTGTATTCATGATCACTACATATTTAGGATTTTGACACTATTGCCACAATTATAAGTCACTGCCTGCCAAGTTATGTTATTTTACTGCCAATCATCAGCTGCTTGGGGAGGCTGATGATTGAAGCATAGTTGAATGGTGTTTCCATCAGGTTTGAGGGGGTCAGACATGTAGGGGTTACTTAGTTAAGTACTGAGTTAAGTATAAGATGATACTAGATTTCAGCCCTCTTCTCTAAAACTCAATAAACTTGCCTCCTTCAGATGTTCCTCAATTTCTTTGTGTTGTTTCAAACATTTACTTCTCAAGTAAACCTTGAGCCTCAGTCTCCAAAACTGTCAGGGAAAGTTTCCTTGTCCAGGCCATCTGCTGGAGATATGAAAACCTCTTCTGCCCCTGTCTTTGTTTTCTACTGATCTTTAAACCTGTTTATATTTCACTTTCTCTTTTAATTCTCAACACATGCCTTTTTCCCCCTTTTCTCAAAGCATGCCTTTTCTCCCCTGTTGCTCTGATTTTTTTTTTATTTCCATTATTCATTATATTCCCTAATTTTCACATTTTCAATGCATTAGAAAAAAAATTTGTAGTCTCCAATATTTCATTTCTTCTTAAAATATTGGAATAGAGTTAAGATGTCAGGATCTTCCTCATATTAGAACATTAACTGTCGTACAAGCTTATAAAATAAATTTACAGACAAATCTGCATTTCACGAATTATTAGTTGTCCAACACTTGCCTAATAATATACAAATACCAGTCTTGCTGGGGAATTTACTTACAACAGGGTCAACATTGATCTGTTGTTCTCTCTGTGTCTGCACTGCTCCCTCCTTGATCCTTTTGGTTGCTAGAGTGAAAGCAGAGCATCCTTTTGGTACTAGCAAACTAGTTCTGACTCACCCAGGCTGAGAACTAGTTTTACTGGACATCGGGTTCTGCTGAATGTACATGTGACTTTGTTTGCATTATGACACAGGAATGTCTATCTCCATGATGATTGGGAACCAGTTTTCATCAAGATGAACACCTCCTGAACACACAATTAAATAATCAATCCAAATGTCAATTGTTGCAATCTTCTAACTCATTATAAACAAAAGGGATTTTTTTTTTTTAAAAAAGAGGCAATTAAGCCCAAGTGTTTTGAATGAGTTTAGTAATAACAAGGTCTATTCAGAAGGCATCAGCCCTGTGTTTTTAAAGGCATGTAGTTCCACCCTTGTGCACATGATAGGCTTAATAAGGGAAAGTTGATTTTGAATGCAGATCCTGAGAAATGGACAGCATTGATTCATGAATGTCTCCATGTTTCTTTAAAAAAGCAAACAAACCATTGTTATGTGCTGTTAAGTCAACTTCATGTTGTGGCAACTCTATAAATGAGATACCTTCAAGATATCCTATCATCAATCACCCTGCACAGGTCTTATAAACTCAGGGATGTCACTTCCATTATTGTGTCAATCCAGCTTTTGATAAGATCTTCCTCTTTTCCTATTGCCTTCAATTCTTGCCAGTATTACTGCTAGAGAAATTATCTATATGTGTTTAACCAGTGTGCAATTCTGTGCTTTAATAAGTGCAAAGTATTGTAGCACAATGCCCTTGGTATCCACTACGGTTTGGTTCCAGGACCCCTCATGTATACCAACATTTGTGGATGCTCAAGTCCCATTGTGTACAAGATGTAGTAAAATGATGCCCCTTACATCAAATGGCAAAATCAAAGGGCTGACTTTGGTGTTTTTGTCCAACAAGTTATTAATCGCTCTTTAGAAAGAAACTCAAAGGATGGGACAAGTTCATTGGGAGAGTAAAAGAGAATCCCCTACATACTGGCATTGAGCACAGAGCAGTGTAATTATGCATATTACTGCCACCACTGTTCATTTCTCCCAAAGGGAATTAGTGCAGGCTCAATTTAGGGAATATTTGGCATACAAACATAGGCTGCATTTGAAAGATCACAGGCAAATATTAGGTCATTGGAAAGCTGGGAAGTGTTTCCATTGCTAACACTCTGTGAATGTTACAGAGAATTTTCCATTCTTGTTTTTATGATAAGGTCCATAGATCCAGAATGCCTAACATGCATGGTGAGGAGGTAAGGTGCTAGAATCCAGGGTCATCCGCTGAAGTTAAATGGTGGGAGCTTCAAATGAAAGGAAATACTTCTTCACACATCACTTTGTTAAACACTGCCACAAGGTATAATCATGGGTGCCAACTTGGATGGTGTTAAGGGATTAGAAAAATGCATGGACAATGGGACAATCAATTATTATTACTCAGGATGGCTATACATGATCTCTGGTAGTACTCCTAGTACAGAGGGTGTCAGCCAGCAAGAAATCTGAAATGGAGAATACAGTTATACCCATGTCCTGCTTATGGGCTTCTTGTGGGGAACTGATTAACCATTGTGGGAACAGAATGTGGAATTAGATAGTCCACTGGTCTGATCCAACATGGCTTTTCTTATGCTCTCATGGCTCAATAGCTCATGCCTGTAGGCCCTTGTCAAAACAGAAAACCTTTAAAAACTTCTACTCCTGCTAACCAGTTTAAAGTTTAAAGTGGTTAATTATGAACAATAAGGTTTAACTACTGGGAAGAACCTAATTACAAGAGAACTAAAAATGAAGCTGAAGGTGTGGGGAGAACCTTGAGGTGCTGTAACAGGTGGCAGCGAACCACAACTTACAACTGTGGGAAACTTGGAAAGAGGATTTCATTCCGTGAAATACAAAACCTTTCCTTGAAGTGTGCCAGACCTAGGGATGGACCAAGTGTGCACATGCATGCAGTGAGAATTTCATTATATGCCCTCCCACTGAAACCACAGCATCTCCTCAGAGCTCTAATTAAAGAGGGAGGCAACAGCCTCTGGCAAGCCAACCTGCATTAAGCTTCAGCTTGAAGGAGTTGTGTTTTCAAGGTGACCAGAAGAGATGCCAAGTCTACTGATAGCAAGCCAAAGTGTCTTGTGCTGGAGAAGAAATAAACAAGAGCAACTCAAGAGTCTCTGGAGTATTTTACAATAGCTTATACCACCCTCCTTGTATCAACAGACCTGTCCTCCTGAGGTTCACGATGCATGGTTATCTAATGGTTTAGAGAATAAAAGTGGCCAAATGAAAATGATGTTATTAATATCATCACCTGTTTTACACACACCAGATGGGACCAGAAGGTGCTACAAAGTGGGCTGGGCTGGTTGGGGAGCAGAGCAGAGCTGAATCCCAAGGTGTGGCTGCAGTGCTATTTCTGAAGCATTACCCAGGAGGTTGATGGATCTTCCTAGGACACTCCCAGATCCTAAAATGCTTCTCATCTTTGGAAACAGCACCAAATGTCAACAACAAACATAGGAGGGGAGGAAGATGGTTGATAATAGTGAGGGAGGAGGAGTGATAGAAGCAGCAGTGGGCACAGCAGTAGTAAAATTAGTCTACAGCTCCCAGGAGAATGGGATATTGCCCAGACAGAATGGGATATTTCCCAAGTAACTTTTAAAGCACTGAAAAATAGTAAGAGTATACCATGAATATGCTATAAAAAAATGCTTTGCTGAGTAACATTATATTATTGAAGCATAGATTTAGAAGAGACCACAAGGACCATTGAGTCCAACTGCCTGCCATGCAGGAATATACCTTCAAAGCATTCCCAAAGGATGGCCATCTAGTCCCTGTTTTAAAATCTCTAAAGAAAGAGACTCTACCACATTCCGAGGCAGTGCATTCCACGGTGGAACTGCTCTAACCATCAGAAAGTTCTAATGTTTAGATGGAATCTCTTTTATTGAAGTTTGAAGCCATTCCTCCATCTCCTAGTCTCTGAAGCAGCAGAAAACAGGCTTGCTCCATCCTCCAAATGACATCCTTTCCAATACTTAAACATATCTATCATGTCACCTCTTAACCTTTTTAACCTTCTAACCAGGTTAAACATACCCAGCTACCTAAGCTGCTCCTCATAGGGCATGGTTTCAAGGCCTTCTACCATTTTGGTTGCCCTCTTCTGGACACTGTCCAGCTTGTCAATATCCTTCCTGAACTGGACACAGTATTCTAGGTGGGTTTTGACTAAAGCAGAACAGAGTGGTACCATCACTTCCCACTATACTCCTCTTGATGCAGCCCAGAATCTCATCAGCTTTCTTAGCTGCTATATCAGACTGCTGACTCATATTCAGCTTGCTGTCTACTAAGACTCCTGGATCCTTTTCGCATGTAGTGTCATCAAGCCAGGTGTCACCCATCTTATATCTGTGCATTTCATTTTTCTGCCCAAGTGTAGTACAGTCATCCGTCCACATTCACTAGGGTTAGGGGCACAGGATGCTCATGAAAGTGAAAAAGGCGTGAACAACTCTAGGCCCTCCCAAACCATATTTAATACATACAAAAAAAGTATGATCACCATACTCAACCCACCACGAGGCAGCAGGGTTCCTTCACAAAGCAGAAGTGGGTGGGTGCTGGGGCTTACTGCTACCTCCACTGCTGTCCCACACCAATTTTAATAGGGGCTTACAAGCCTCGTTTGCAGTTTCTCAGTCTCATGAGGCTTGCAATCTCTACTAAAAATGTCATAGGGAAGCCACAGAGGTGACAGCAAATAATCTGTGAATAATCAAATCCGCAAAAGTGAAACCCACACATTTGGAGGGCTGACTGTACTTTACACTTCTCCCTGTTGAAAATCATTTCAACTCAGCTCTCTAATCTGTTAAGATCATTTTAAATTCTGATCTTGTCTTCTGGGGTGTTAGCTACCCATCTTAATTTAATGTCATCTGCAAATTTGATAAGCACGTCCTCTGTTCCCTAAACCAAATCATTGACAAAGATGTTGAATAGCACTGGGCCCAGGACTGAATGCTGCAGCATCCCACAAGTTACTTCTCTCCAGGTTGAAGAAGAGCCATTGGTGAGCATTGCTGTTTTAGTTGTGTGCCTTTTTTTCAACTTATGTCAGCCCTAAAGTAAATCTACCATGGGTCTTTCTGGGGTTGAGAATGTGTGATATCCCCAAGGTCACCCAGTGGGTTTCCATGGCTGAGTACACTCAGAACACTACACCACATAGAAAAATGATATTACCACATAGAAAAGTAAGGCCCTTTTCTCACGGGGTAATTAAATCTTCCCAGGTCGACCTCGATCGGGTGCCTTTTTCACCTTAGAGAGCACCTGATCGCATTAAATTTTTTGGATTCTCACCCCAATCCGCGCGGGGGAGCCACCATTCAGCATTTCTGCGCACTTTTTAAAAACCAGAAGAAATGTGGTTTTTTCCTCCAATCCGCGCTCGTCGTTTCGTGAAAAAGCGACGGTGCGTCCTGATTCGTGCGGGCGATCAAGAGAGGGAGGGATTAAGGCGTGGCCAGCAAAAGTGAGGGAACGCACGTGCATACTGACGTCATTGATGACGCTCCAAATGTTTCTTTTAAAAATAGGGCACAGCCAATCAAATGCTAGGCAGGGCGGGGAAAGGACACCTTCGGGAGTGGCAATGGTAATATTGTGTGAATGCTTTGATGCTTCCTAAGCCTCATCCCTAGGGAGCCGTGAGAACGCTACTAAAAGTTTGGTACGTGTTAGTGAGGATTAAGGAAAAGCCTGCCTGGATCGCGGCGGGAAGATTTCTGCACCCCGTGAGAAAAGGGCCAATGTTCCAGCCCAGAGAAGCTTACAGTTTAAATCCTGGCAATAAGGGAACAATAACACAACAAATACATTCCAGAACTTTCTGCAGGGAAAAGAAGCACCAAGAACAAAGAAAGACAAGAGGTAAGTGCTACCTTTCAGCTATTGCACCCTTGCTCAGTTGCCCTATTATATCCTCCAACATTTCACAGATGAAAATTGGGATACATGTGGCCATGCAATATCAGAGTGTGGTCAAGATGGCAAATGTTATTAGCAAAGAAAAACACACAAGCCAGGAGATGCTGCAGCAGTTTGCCGTCACTTGAGTCTACCGGGAAGGGCAAGACTCCTCCCTCTCCTCCCCTTTCCCCCCACTGAGCTGAGTGCAAACTACTTTCGCACATTGAACTCAGTCTGCAGCAATTAACGTAAGTTGGGGACCAAGGGGGAAAGTGGGAGGAAAATACAGAAACCTGGACATATGAAAAGCAACTGGACAAGTGGGATGACAGAGGATTAACTGGGACTGTCCCTGTCCAATTGACACAGTTGGAGGGTAGGCCTTACCTGTTGCTGTACATACGGCACTTTGGATGCATCTAACTCCTCAAGACTCAGGCCTGTGAAGTTGATTCAGCATTTCTGCCACCTAGTTCCACCAATCCCAGCTGAAGTAATTGGGACAGCTGGTAGATAAAGCCTGCACCCCAGCAAGAACAGGTCTGCTATCAAAGTGGGCAACACCAAGTGGCAGGCTATTTCTGCACTGCACTGTTATAGTGTAATTATTCCACTATCACCATCCTATGGAATCCTGGGGTTTGTAGTTTACTGAGGCCAAAGAGCTCTCTGGCTGAGCATTCTACATGTCCTACCCGAAACTGCAAACCCCAGGATCCCACAGGATGTTGAAAGTGGAATAATAGCACTATTGCAATGCAGTGTGGAAAGGCCCACAAGGTACAGTCATCCCTCCAAATTTGCTAGGGTTAGAGGAGCAGGAGCTCCATGAAAGTGGAAAAACCGTAAATAACTCTAGGCCCTCCCAAACCATATTTAACGCACACAACAAAGTACGTTCACCATATTCACTGCACCACAGATTCCTTTAACGCTTCAGGGTTCCTTCACAAGGCTGAAGTGGTTGGCCAGTGGGGCTTACTGCCACCTCTACTGCTGCACCACACTATTTTTGATAGGGAGTTACAAGCCTCATTCACAGTTTCTCAGTCTCACAAGGCTTGTAGTCCCTATTAAAAATGGCACAGGGAGGCAGCAGAGGGGATAGCAAATAATCCATGAACAATCAAATCCACAAAAGTGAAAGCTGCAAATATGGAGGGCTGACTGTGACACCAAGCAGCCTTTTGAATACAATGTAGCAGCAATTAGCAGTACTTAAGCCTGGACACATAGCATCCCTTTTTAGCAATGGTTACATACTTAAGAGTAGTCAGCAAAGAATAGACATTCAACAGGTTAGTATTTTCCATGGCACGGAAGCTTAGTGACCTGACACTCCTATGCTTTGAAATCCCCTCCTGAGGGAGGTTTGGTCTGCTCTCTGTTGTCTCTTCACTGGCAGGCAAAGATTTTCTTGTTTAAAAAGGCCTCCAGCCTAAGCAGCAACGTGTTATGTGGAGCTGCCTTTGATGATATACAATACCAGTAGGACCTTCTCAGGCAACCAAACTTATTCCTTCTCCATGCTGAGAGAAGCAATCAGAAAGAGATGGCCCAGAAAGAAGCATATGTAACAGACTGCCAAAAATAAGCTACACCCAATCGCAAGAGAGATTGCCATATGAGGCAATGTCCACCTGCCTTAGGCTTACCATAGCTTCAGCAGAAGTCTCCCAAAGAAAAAAGTAAGATAGTGGCATAGCTTGGGACCCAATAGAAGTTCATACTGTCACCTTAACTGTTTGCAGTAGTTAAGATGAGAGACTTGACATCCCTCTGCTGGGGGAATCAAATGATAAGGTGGAAAGCTATCAGACTACCTGGTGTCCATCTTATTGATAAAGACAGTTCTACTGATTGGACGGGGTTTTAAAGTTCCATTCACATCAGCTTGTGCAGATGACACCAGAAACTGGATTGAATCACACATTAATGCTCTACTTCTTGGTTTGGTTGTAGAGAACTAGATAACTCATTTAGACAGATGTAGGGACAAAAAATGGACTTGTTTATATGAAAGTCTGCAACAGATTTTTTTTTTTCCCCATCAAAGGAGTTCAGATTTAGAGGAACTTGCCTCTGAACTAGAACTGCAAACTGAACGTTGTTGAAGCAGTAATCCTGCTTGGCATGAGAAAGTTCTGAAGTGTAGGCACTGGACATAAGTTAAGGATGAAGTGGTAAATAATGAAAAACAAAAATAGTGGGTTGTTTTAAGTATACTTCTCTTTTGTTCTGTTTTCTTTTTCATCTGATTCTTTACTTGCCTAGGCCTTACCATCATCTCATCAATGTTTGCAGTGATGAAAACACACCTTTAACATCTTTCTTGCTTGTTGACTGAACAAAAAGAAACATTTTTTATGATTAAGTCTGTTATTAAACGTGATGGTTGTGCACCGTGAAGGAACTTTATTACTGCCCAAGTCATTAAATTCGCCTAAAGCCTTGCATATATCTGTAGATTGCAGCTAAAGCCCCTGCTGTGCTGTGCTCTTCCCATCCTTCAGAAACAGTTGGAGACGAGAGAGTGACATGCAGTCTCTCTCAGAGCGTTTCCCCACTGGAACATAAGGAGATGACTTTGTTAATTCAAATATTCAAATGTCAGCATGTGGGTGAATATACTTTCCTCAATAGCTTTGCTTGATTTTAAACTACATTACCATTTGTCATGCACAACAGGAAGGCGTGGTAATAACCTATCACTTACCACTATGAAGCATCCACTTCTTGCTTTATAAGGTTGAGCTTGGTACAGTCCTTCACTCCCTTCCCTTCACAATTCTGAAAAAAAAATTGCTAAAGTACAAGTAAATGTATGTAGATGGAGGTGAGTGAAATATATGGATTTTTGGTTTAATTCTTCTTCTTTGCATCTTCAGTTATTACATCTCACTCTTGGTGCCAACTTCAGAAGAATGATTCCTTCTAGAATTTTGTTCTAGTAGTTTTGCTTCTCCCCAAATGATATAAACCTGCTAATCATGTACCCTCTAACTATCTGGATTTGGCAGGGACCAACCCAATTAATCTTCTATCATTCCGCCTTTCCAGCTGCTTTTAAAATGTCCCAGTTTCTGTCTCTTTCTTCCAATTTCCTCTTTCGTCCTCAGCTTATTTCAAATACCACAAACTGAGTTCAAAGTGGAAAAGCAGCAGAAAGTGGAAAATTCAGTAGGGGGAAGAAGAGAAGAGGGGAAAAGAATCTTACCCTTCCTAGTAGACCTATTCTGTCCCACTTTTTTCCGCTGCTTTTAAAAATTTCCCTGTCTTTATATCCTCCTCACACTTGTAGGAGGAGGTCCTGCCACTACTGCTGAAGGAAAATTCAACTGCCTAGCTAGTTCCTTTCTGTATGTGGAATGGATCGTGGGCACTACCTCATCCTTCACCTCCTGTAGCAATATGTTTCTGGAAACCTATGGAGGGAATTTCTCTCCGACCATTTCCACACTAGACTATTATAGCGCTATTATTCCACTTTCAAGAACCTATGGAATCCTGGGGTTTGTAGTTATGGGAGGGGCCTGAGGCCACTCCCTAAACTGCAAACCCCAGGATTCCATAGGATGTTGAAAGTGGAATAATACGCTATAGCAAATATGGTCCAGTATTTCACTTTTAAAAGGAAATCAGAATGTAGTGGTTTGAACAATGAGCTATGATTCTGGAGACCAGGGTTTGAATCCCTGCTTGGCCATGGAAATCTACTGGGTGACTTTGGTCAAGTCACTCTCTTTCAGACTCAGAGGAAGGCAAAAGCAAAAACCCCTCTGAACAAATCTTGCCAAGAAAACCCAATGATAAGTTTGCCTTAGGTTTGCCATAAGTCAGAAATTATTTGACAGCACACCACCACAACAAAGATAAATTGGAAAAGGTTCAGAGGAGGGCAGCATAGACAGTTGATAGGGAAAAGAAGCTGGACAAGGAAAGGTTGAAAGAAGTGGGTATGTCGGGAGAAAGAAGACTGAGGCAGAGACATGAGAGCATGTTTCAAACTCTTAAAGAGTTGTCAGATAGTAGATATCAAAGATTTGCTCTATGATACTCTGGGGGCAGGGTTAGATCTAACAGGCTTAAGTTCCAATTTCAGCTGAACCTTAGGGAAAAAAATTTCACAGGAATTCAACTGTGGAACCAATTACCTTCCTACCATGGTGGTGGAGCCCCCTCACTAGAAATATTGATGCAAAAGGTTGTACAATCATCTGTAAGGAATGCTCAGGCTCTGGATTTTCTGCACTGAGCAAGGAATTGGACAAGGCAACTTGCAAGGTTTTCTGTGGGATTCTTACAGTCATCCCTCCACATACACTAGGGTGAATGAATAGGTTTCATATCTTTTCCTTCACAGAGTCTGTTCCCTTATATGTCTCCCATGGAAGACATGTGATTGCAAAATGTAATAGGATGCACAGTCTTTTTTAAATCTTTTTCTTCCCTTTTTTATTTGTTTACTAGCCATAGTACCTGGCTTTGCTCAGGAAAATCATTAACCATCACTAACAATTGTCAGGAAGACTGTTTTGGGTGCTCAAAGTTTCCTCACATTGTACATCAGTCTCAGTTGCCCTTGAGCAGCATGTCTCTGCCACCTGGTAAAAAATAAAATAAAAATAAAATAAAATAAATATTTGGGTGCCCCCTGACAACCTCCCTCATTAATTTCATGTATACAACACAGTCAGTGCATTAAGACAGGCCATTCAAATATCCCCTCCAAATTTGCTGAAAATCCATTCAACCTTTTACATAAGTGCATTAACAAGAAGATAAACAGACATGCAGAACCATAACATTATTTATGCAGTTGCAGCAAAACTTTAAAAGTTTTGAGCTCAACTCCAATAATTTTAATCATCAATATAACTCAACTCCAGTAACTTTAATCACCAATATAACTTATCAACACCATTTGTAATTCACAAACATCAATACACTCTGTAAACATCTAAACGGTGTTCCCTTTCTTTTTTAATTGCTTTTTCATTGCTTCTTCTCCTCTTACCAGTTTTAATTCTTTTATAGTTTAATTCTATTTTAATGAGATCATTATTCCACCAGTACAGTGGCCCCTTGACTTTTGCAAGGGTTCAGGGTACAGAACCCTTGCGGAAGTTTTTTTTTAAAAAAACAACTGTGAATAACTCTCCTCCTGCCCAAGTGAGCACTACCTCTTCCTTTCCTTTGCCTTTTGCTTGAATTTGCATGCCTTCCTTCTGGGCAAAAGGCAAGTGAATGGGAGGGGGCAGCCCCACATGCAGAGCAGGTGTGTGCCAGCCTCCCTCTATTCTCTTGTCTTTTCCTCAGGCATGTGTGCCTTCCTTCCCCATAAAGGGTAGGTGGGGTGGAGGGAGGCAAGCTTTGCCTCGCAAATGATCAAATTCACAAAGGCCAAACCTGCATTTGTGAAGGGAGCACTGTACTGATATTTTGTTATGGTGTTCCAATTTAATATGGAAGTCTAGAAATAGCAATAGCATGTGTAAATACATTGCTTATCAGCTTATCAACTAAGTGCTCTCTATGTGGTTTACAATGTGTTAGCTAATTGCCCCCAACAAGCTGGGTACTCATTTTACTGACCTGTGGAAGGATGGAAGGTTGAGTCAACCTGGAGCCCGGCAGGATCAAACTCACAACCTTGTTGTGGCTGCAGTACCAGCATTTAACCATTACGCCACCAATCTAGTGATGAATGGATAGAAATGACACATACCTATAAATTGATCTTGCTTAGCTAGTTCTTGGAGAGTTACACGTTTTAGGAATCCAAGCATTCCATATTTTGGAAAAACAGGCTTGAATTGTAGACCCTAATTGTATTTCCAGTATTGCACTACTTCTAGTAGACCTACTATTAAGATGAAGTTGATTACATTCTTACGAGGAAAATGCTGGTCCATATACAATGAGATGCTGCCTAAAAATACAATCATCTCTCTTCTCTGGGCAAATTATCTTCCAGAAATATTTGACTGCCATTTCTAATTTTCTTATTAGAAATGGATGAACCATCTAATTGCCTATCTTAACAAGCCACCAATTATTGGCTTGTGAGTTACACAAACACATAGTTTGCATTATATGGAATGGAATTTCACCTATTATACACATTTTTGTATGCAATCTTCTCTAACATTTTCAATTTTATACTCAACTTTCATCAGTACAGACATTTTAATGCAATTTTGAGCCAAGAATTGCATTGCAAAATTTGGAGAATTGCAGTCTGAAGGAAACTTGTATGCTGATCTTCATATTCCATAAAGTGTAAATTATGTTTCTTTGCTTTAAAAATATGGTTAAAATAAAATTCAACGGCATCCATACTTCTAACTGAGGAACTTTTCATAAGCTTATATAGAAATTCCAAACTGGACTGTAACTATTTGAAAAACACTTTTATTAACAATTAAAGGGCCCTGTCTCCTGCATCAATTGCAGACTTTGGCAATAATGTGCTATGAACAACGTTACCATACCCTCTCACATTTCACAGATGAAAACCAGGACACATGTAGCCAAGCAACATCAGACTATGATCATAATGGAAAAAATTATTAATGAGGAGAAACACACAAACACACAAGCTGCAGTAGTTTACTTTTGCCTGGCCATACAGGAAAGAATTAGACTCTCCCCCTTCCTCTCCTCTCCTCCCACTGAGTTAACTAATTGCAAACTACCTTTGTACTTTTGATTCAGTTTGCATCAATGGAAGTAAGCCGAAAATAAAGAGGGAAAGTGGGATGAGGAGTGAGAAACCAGAACATTTTAAATGCAATATAAAAAGTAGGACTACAGATGATTAGTCAAGAAGGTCTCTGCCAAAGCAGAACAATTGAAGGATAAGTGTTATCTGTACCTCAGCTATGCCTATCCTCAAAAATATCTGATATGGGCCTGATAATACACGTCTTAGTTACAACTCACTGGGATTACTAGAACATCCTGTATGTGGAACTGTCAACAACATTGGAAAAATCAAAACATGTAATTAAAAAATAGTAAAATATAGATTGAAATAGTAGAGTTAAAAGCAATACATTACCCTATTAAAAGTCCTTTCATTAAAAATACTGAATTCTGAAAAGTCTGTGGGAATAAAAAGTCTTTACCTGTTAAGAGCAAGGAGGGAATCATTCTCATTTCCCTCGAAAACGATTTCCAGAGCCTAGGTGTAATTTTTCCTACTTTCATCCCCACCAAATATTCATGACAAGGTGGTTGGACAAAATAAAAGATCTTTCCGGTAGATCTCAAGGCTTGGGCAAGCTCATAGGGGAAGATAAGATTCTTCAAATAGTTCGAATCCAAGGCATAGCATATACAGTGTAATAAGGTGAAGGGCACAGTTCTCTTTGTCTAAATGTGAGGATGGGTGAAAATTTTGTTTCAGTTTGTTTTGCACTAGATTTTATCAACATTTCTAAACGTTTTCATATTTGGGATGGAAAGATCTTGAAAATCTCATTTAAATGTCTAAACAACCAAACTGACAGAGTCCATCCATCCGGTCATGGGGCTTTGAGCGCGCAACTCATCATAGCTTGTCTTTGGATTCTTGTGTGTATTACTACTGAATTAAGATTGCCCCCTCTTTTTCTAACATGTTTATGGCAGTCAGCTAAAACATGATTCTCCCCATGCTGGAAATAATGTGGCTATTGAAGATGGGGAAGAACTTCATTTCAGTTCATTAGGAAAGAAAGAAAGAAAGAAAGAAAGAAAGAAAGAAAGAAAGAAAGAAAGAAAGAAAGAACATTTGTTAATGTTTTTAAAAACTTAAAAGTAAGAGAAATGACAGATTTTCCCCATACTTACTTAAAGCCAATAAAATAAAATAAAAAATGACTTTTTGACCTGAGTCAAAAGGAGGGTTATACTGTTATCAGAGCTGATTGCAAGAAACAAAACTGTGATCGACATCCCAATCTTATTTACAGTTTGATCTTCTACAGCATAATATTTTTCCAATAATAAACTGCTCAAAAATCTTCTTCCCTTCAACTAAAATCAATTTTGTTCCCCTAGTCCTCTTGCCAACAATGAGAAGGGAGAGGGGTCAGCAAATGTAAAATAGTTTAAAACATGAAAAGTGTGGGCATTTTAAAAAGATCTTCTTGAATTGGCTCCTTTTCTAGATACATTCTCCTTGCAGCTACACCCTCATGACTCCAGTATATCTTGAAAGAAATATCATGGACCAGGAACAGGGCTTCTCTAGCCCTTAACAAGATTGAAACTTCCCACCTACTCACTCATGCACGTGTTTTGCATTTCCTTCACTTGACACATGAGCCAGTCACTTTGATCCCTTGTGTTTCTTAATGAAGGGCTGTGGCATGGAGGAAAATAAGAAGCTCATAATTAATATTTCAAGTCATCTTGACAGGATACTTTGCAGCATCAGCAGCTGCAAAAAGGTGGGGGCCTTCAGTATTAGGATGTTTGGGTGCAGATGTGAAATTCAAATGATTGCAGATGCTTTTCCCTGGTTCCCCACCCCTTGGCTTTCTCTGTTTCTCTGCCTGATGAATTTTAAATTGTAAGCTTGAATGCAGAGCAACCTGTTTTCTTGCATCCTATAAAACTTCATGTAAACAGTTGTGTCAAAACGAATGACAGCCAACACCACAACCACCAATTGGAATTGACAACAAATTGTTGCATTATGATCAGCTCCTGACTGAAATGCCAGCCTGCCATGTCCTCTTCTAGGATATTCTATTCCATCAAATGTATTTTTCCTAAAGAGGCAAGCAATCTTCTCTGCCTGCAATGGGCTGCTTTGAGGTTACAGTCGGACATGCCCTTTTCTAGGACCATTCCATTATACATTTTTTTCCTCAAAAATAACTAATCCTGTCCACTCAGAATGAGATGTTTTAGGTTTCCCTCCTCCACTCCTTTTAGCATACTTTCTTAAATATTTTTTGTACTTTTGAAATCTTTGGGTTCCCTTCTAATACCTAGGCTTGCACATGGAGGGTATTGTTTTGGCTACTCAAGGACCACCATCTAAAGACATAGTTTGCTTATACCTACAATAATATTCTCTCTCACTGAGTTCAATTTCCTGTAGCAGACAATCAAATAGCTTATGGATCTACAATTTGAAGTTGGCTTGTTTCAATAAATCACACTTAACACTAATCACAGTTTGTCTGTGTTAAAACATAACAACAATTCAAAGTAAAGTGAAAATAGGCTCAAATGCTCCCAAACCCCCTGCAACTGTACCAGAGGAAGAGACAGTAGCAGAGGACACACAAACCTAAGAGCATGCTAGTAATACTAAAGTAATACTTAGACTGAATATATAATTTTGGGGCTTCAGATTCAAAGACTCAAACTGTGTCTTTTCCAAGTTCTGCCAAGCCTTCCTCCACCTGGCTCTGAGCAAATGCAGTAAACTACAACTGAGTTCTGTGACAATGGACAATGATCAAGGGAGTTGTAAACAGCTCAAAAGACCAAAGTGTTGATTTATTTACTTACTTCACTTAATATCCTACTTTTCTCCCAAATGGGAGTACCATAAACACATCCTCTACACATTTGTTTAGCCCAATGGTGGACAACAGTAGTATAAGGCCCAGATGTGACTCCCCTCCCTGTTTACCTCCATCAATTTCTCCTTCAAATTGGCAACCACAAGTGGAACTGCATCACCTCCCATTGCCATTTTGAAAGAGAAAGAGGGTAAACAAGATATTTGATGGGGGAGTGGAGAAGGGTTGGGCAGGGTTGTTTTTTTTTTTTTTGCATGTTTAGACACATTTGGAGGGCTTAGAGAGTGCTTTTTAGGCATTTTTTGCCTGAAAAATATAATTGAAAATGTTTAAAGTGGGATTTGTGGAACTGGTAAAGGGTTTCAAGGGCTACAAAAACAAGACCATGGCCTACATGCAGCCCATGAGCTTAACTTTTCCCACCTAGCCCTTTTAAAAAGCTCCCTCAAGCAGTTCCCACTGATACAGCATGTGGAATTTATTCTATCAATTATGTATTGCATGAGGAAGTAACAGTACATCTTCCTGAAACTAGCTAACCAGTTCCTTTTGCAAAGTTTGCTTCAGCCACCTCAGTTTCAAAATCTAGATCTGAACCTTTGATATGTAATGTGTGTAAGAGTAAAGTAATTCAAAATAATCTAATAGTCATCTTACATTGAACTTGGAAGGCATTTGAAGTCACAACTGCCTAAGCAGTCCTCCTGTTTTTACCTCTCTACCTCTTATTCTGGAGTAGGAGATGGGGCCCCAAATTTTCATTAGCTACCACCACCCACTTATATAGGCACCTCAAGATTCAGTCACTTAGAGGAAGGACACAGGAGAGATTTGTCTTGCCTTTTTTCCTCCTCCAAATAGATTTTCCTTTCCCTTCCCTTCCCATGGGAGACAAGAATTATGTACACACATATGCACACACATGGAGCAAAAGTATGTGAAGAGAGAATGGAAAGGAGGTTTTCTTAATGAAAGCTTTTTGAAGCATCAGAAAGCTTTCCTACCTTCTCCCCAAGCAGGTCATCCCACTGGCTGATTGTCTCTTGTTTCTGCAGATCCTACTTGATGTGGACCCCAGTAAATGTAACTTAAGCCTAACAGCATTAACCCTTTGCTTACCTAGAAATTAGCCCACATCCCAGCAGTGTGAAGCCCAAGATAATGGCAGAGTGGCTTTACCCAGAAATGATGTCCCCAGATCAGATATTCCTTCCAGGAATGAGACTTAGGCCGTTTCTGCACTAGCCTGTTATAGTGTGATGATTCCACTTTCAACATCCTCTGGATCTGCTTTCAACATCCTTTCAACATCCTCTGGAATCCTGGGGTTTGCAGTTTTGGGAGGGGCTGGCCCCTCCCGAAACTGCAAACCCCAGGATTCTAGAGGATGTTGAAAGTGGAATCATCACGCTATAACAGGCTAGTGTGAAATGGCCTCAGGACCTTTACAATATCTTCTTTTTCTTCCTCTTAAAAAAGAAAAAAAGGAAAAAGGAAAAAGGAAAAGGGGGAAAAAGAAAAAGAAAATACAACCCGGATATTATCCCACACAATGATCAAAGTACTGGGGAAAACTTAGGGTTAGGGTTTTGTGGGGAGGGATAGGATGATGGTAGATTTTAGATGATTGGGCAGGCCATGAAGGAAAATCTCATGAAGTTATAGGCACTGAGAAGCTTCTGAGAAGAGGGGGAGATATAGTTTCCCCAGTACACTACAGAGTTGCCTTGTTTAGAATGCTTTTCCACAAGAGCTCTCACACTGTATCTATAGAATGCAATGTACTGAATACTCTGAAGCAGGGCTTTCCAAATGTTGTGTTGTGACAAATTGTTGTGTCACCTGAAGTATGTAGGTGTGTTACGTCCCTGGGCTGAGAAAGACCCACCACCACCTGAGCTTTTCCCACTGCTGCCACTGCAGCAATCAGCCAGGATCAGGTAGGGAGGATGCCTTTCTCAGTGAGGGCAACAGCAGCAAGCCAGGATCAGGTGGGGGGGGGCTGCCTTTCCTGCTGCTGCTACCCTCCCCGGGGGTCTGTCCTTGATTACGGCATCTTTCTTTGGGGTCTTTTCCTGGCAAGGGCAACAGCTCCAAGCCAGGATCAGGAAAAGAGGCTGCCTTTCCCACTGCTGCCACCCTCATCGGGGTCTTTCCTTGGCAAGGGCGACAGCAGCAAGCCAGGATGCAATGGGAGGCTACATTTCCCACTGTTTAACCTCTGGCTTGCAAGTAAAACTGAATTACTGTGTCGTGAAATGATACATGTCCAAAAAGCATGTCACCAATATGAAAAGTCTGGAAAGCTGTGCTCTGGAGGAACAATATCATTTGTAATCCCCAAAGGCTTTCCCAGCACTTATAACCAAATTAAATAACCTACACAGCGACATGCACAGCTTGCAGTTTTCTTTCTGAGGGAGAGAGGAGAAGACATTTTAAAGAAGAAATAAAGATTGATTGAGAGTTAGGTGCAGTGGTGGAGCTTGGAGCATGTGGGGGGGCAGGAGGGGGTAGGGCTATGGCACATGGGGCATAACCACTGTGTGTGGGGGCATGGCTGCAGTGTGTGGGGACATGGCCAGGGTACGTGGGGGTGTGGCTGTGGGCCAGGATGCCCCAAAAACATTGCTGCCCGGGGCAAACTGCCCTCCCCACCCCACCCCACCCCTACACGACTGGTTAGATGCTGCACTGGGCTCAAGAGAACAATCATGGGGAGGGTATCCCTTGAATACAGACAAAGATTGTGAGTAACAGTACACATTAGTGAAGAACAGCAGAGTGTTAATGGCTGGGCTGGTGAGCAACATTCACAACATTAATGGCTGGGTCGCTGGGTTTGGCAACAAGGAATGCAATGTGATCCTTTTACATAGTATTTTTCAAGCTCTGGTCTTAATTTCTTAATTGAGAAATGTCTCTGCATTTTGTCTCTTTATTTAAAAAGATAGCTGTTTCCAGGATTAGAGATTGTGCTTGCACATCTCCTCCATAAAACAAAACTAAACCCTTCCTTATCTTACCTAAAGGTTTGCTCACTTTTTTTCATTGTTATAAGCCATCAAATTGACTTCCATTTATAGCAACCTTATGAATGAGAGACTTCGAAAAGCCCCAGTCATCAACTGCCCTGCTCAGATCTTGCAGAGTCAGGGCCATGGCTTTCTTGATTGAATCAATTCACCTGTAGTGCAGTCTCCCTCTTTTCCTACTGACTTCCACTTTGTCAAGCATTATAGCCTTTTCCAATGAGCTGCATGATCTCATGATATTTCCAAAGTATGACAGCCTCAGTTCGTCATCTTTGCTTCAGGCCTGATTTGTTCACATTTCTATTTCTATTTCTTTTTCCTGTTCTTCTTCCTCTTCATCTTCTCCTCCTCCTCCTTCTTTAAAGAGACATTTGATGATGGTGCAGAAGAGTCTTTTTATGTTTATGTTCCCTGTGCATGCACTGTACATGTCTTACTCCAAATAGCTTATCTAGTCATCTATCCATTCATCTAAATATTTCCAACCCACTCTGAATATCAGATCTCAAGGTGGGAAGTGATCGGTAAAATCACTTGAAAAACAATCCAAAGCAACTTAAATACTATAAAACTATTTAATTCTGACAGATCATAAATCAAGCCATAATCTCACTTCATTTCAAAGGCTTGGGTGAAGAGTAAGCCAATGACAGTGCTGAACTAAGGGCAACATCAGTGGCAGCTGGAGCTCCAAGGGGAGGATATTCCATAAGTGGAGTTCTATAGCCGTTCATGTATCCACACGATGTACTGCTCCTGATGGAAGGCCAGAGGGGGTCCCACACAACACATCCTAATGATACAAACACACACTGAGAGAGGGGGAGGAAGAGGTGTTCTCAGAAATATTTCATTCCCAAGCCAGTAGAGGTTTTGAAAGTCCTCACCGGTGCCTTGAGTTCAGATGAGGAACATATTTGTAGATGGTCTAGATTCTATGTAACTATCCTTCTATTCACATATTTTTTTAAAAAAATTCCAGCTGAATGGTGGGAGATGAAGCAGGTTCTTTTGCATTCTTCTTCCCATTTCATAAAAGGTTCCTTGGGCTTCTAAAGAAACTTTCTGAAAGCACAAAGGAGTACCACAGGAAATGGGGATCAGTGAAAGTTGCTTCCTCCTCTTCTACTGGCTGGAGCAGCAATGAACGACACTCTATTCAGGGATGTTCCTGTCAGATGACCAAACTCAGGATCCCAGCCTACAAAGAATATGGAAATAAAGACTTTTCAGGCACTAAAGCATTGTCTACAGTCTCATCAGAAACAATTAGCAGAGGATTACAAGACAGTCTTTTTTGCTATTCAGCCCAATTAATAAGAACAGTGGTGGGACCAAGGGCTGAAGTGAATGATCTCTGCAAACAGATCTGTTGTGGAAATATCATACAAATATACCATGTAATTGACCAACTTTTGTTGGGGCAAAACCAGTACTCTTTATCCTAATCCAGCCCAGTTCCCTCTAGACATTTTGGATTACAACTCCCTGAATTCCTGGCCTTTTTCCTTATTGCCAATGAAAGTTGAAGTCCAAGACATCTTGAAGACACCAGGTTGTGCAAGTCTTCCCTCATCTTAAAAGATAGCATGGCTAAACACTTGTTAACAGAGGTAAAGAAGACAGAAATATTATCTAAGATCATTTCAAGCCATCACTCAGTGATGTTACAAATGCAAGAGAAGACTAAACAATTTCAGTGGTGGTTGAATGACAGATTATTTAATGATGAAGAGATAGTAAAACAAGCAAAAGAAGTATTAAACAACTATTTTAAAGAAAATAAGGAAGATATGAAGATGAAAATGGTTTGGGACGTGTCAAAGGTAGTAATGAGAGTTTTTTTATATATATATACAGCAGTGACAAATTCAGAATAAAAAAAGATGAGAAAAATATCAAGCCTTATTGATTAAGCTTCAAAAGAAAGAAATAGAACTTAAAGCAAATCCATTACAGAAATCATCACAACAGGAGATTAAGAAAATACAAAAAGAAATGAAGATAATTACAATTGAGGAGGCAGAAAAAAAGATGAAACAGATGAAATTGTTTCAATTTGAACATGCCAATAAAATTGGGAAGTGGTTAGCATACAAATGTAAGAAAAGGAAAGAAAATAATCTAAGTACAGATTGATTGCTCAACATGAAAAAACAAAACAAAAAATTGAATAATATTTTGGGAAATTATTTTACAAAATAAAATCTTTTCACCAATACAGGAAAAATCTGTCTGAATTTCTTAAAAAATGAAAGATCTCTAAAATATCATTGGAAGCACAGAAACAGTTGAATAAACCAATAACACTCATTGAAATTGAAGAGGCTATAAAAGATTTGAAAGTGGATAAGGCACCAGGACTGGATGGATTTACAGCATTATACTATAAGAGATTCATAAAAGAATTGATTCAGCCAATTTATGCAACGTTGAAAGAAATAGAGAAATATGGTAAACCGGAATCCTGGGGAAAAGCCAATATTGTACTGATTCCTAAAGAGGATAAAGACAGAAAGGAAATGAAAAATTATAGACCAATCTCCTTGTTGAACATAGACTATAAAATCTTTGCAGCAGTATTGGCAAAACAGGTGAGACAGATATTACAGGATAAGATTAATGAAGACCAAACAGGCTTTCTCACTGGTAGATATATGAGACGTAACATAAGAACAAATTTAGATGCAATTGAATATTATGATAAAAACCCAGGGAAGAAAGCAGCACTTATCTTTTTAGATGCAGAAAGGGCATTTGATAATGTCTCCTGGGCTTTCATACATTGGGTACTGAGAGAATATGATTTGGGAAGAAAATTTTTGTAAATAGATTGAGATGATATACCAAGAACAATCTGCGAGATTAATTATCAATGGAGACATTTCAACAAGTTTTGCAATAAACAAAGGGGTACGGTAAGGGTGCCCGTTATTACCATTACTATTTATAGCTGTTTTAGAAGTATTGTTGAATACAATAAACAGGGACTCACAGATAAGAAGTTTAAAAATAAAGAAAAAAGAATTGAAACTAAAAGCTTTCACAGATGATGTAGTCATATTTTTGGAGGACCTGCAAGAATCAATTCAAACGCTGATGGAAACTCTGCAAAGATATGGACAAGTGGCAGGATACAAGATAAACAAGGAAAAGACAATGATGATGACATTAAACATGACTAAAAAAGAGCAAGCTGATTTGGAGAGCAGATCTGGATGCCAATTAACTAAGAAAACAAAATATCTAGGAATTATATTAACGAAAAAGAATCAAGAATTATTTGATAACAATTATTTGAAGGCATGGAAAGAAATTAAAAATGACATGGAAAAATGGAAATATTTAAATTTATCTCTCCTGGGAAGAATAAATGCTTTTAAAATGTCATTATTGTGAGGAAAGGTTGAACAGAACCTAAATCCAAATAAAATATACTTGATGTAAATTTAAAGTTTGTACCAGGGAATGACAGTGGATGATGCAATCCCATGTAACCTGCATGAGTCATTGGGGTTGTGTAACCAAGGCAGGAGGATTGCATCATACCTCTAGCAAGGGCTTCTAGAGTTGCATCAGCAATGGCTGTATATAAGTGGGTGTGTTCTAGCCCTCTATGCCCCTCTTGATGTTTGGAGAGCGGCTGGAGGCTATGTTCTGCATGCTGAAAACTCCGCTGGAGACTTGTATATACTGTATGTATTGTAACTCAAGAGTAAATGCCTCCTGTTGGAAGATAACATTTGCGTGGGAGTATTTTTCCTGGCTTCAGACTTTTGCTGCTAAAAGTTAACATTCTGCTGGGATGCTTCAAGCTGTGTGAGTAAACTCTGCTGTATGGTGATTTTTAAACACTTGATTCTGGTGAGCTGTCTTTTTGCCAGAGCTCAGTGCTGAAGGGAACTACTACTTGGGTTTTCATGTAGCTCCCATCATCCATCATCCCTCTGACAATTATTACCAAAACTTATGTTCCTTTTTCAGAACTTACCAATAATAGGAAGAGAGAAGATATTTAAAGAATGGGGAAAAGATGTTCAAAAATTTATTTGGCAAGGAAAAAAACCAAGAATAAGATTTAAAACACTTTAAAACAGGATGTAAAAGAGAGAGGAGGACTTGATCTACCGTCATTGAAAATTTACTATTACGCATGTTGTTTAGATTGGATCAAAGACTGGATTCAACTAGAGAGAACAACTATGAAAGAATTGGAAGATGTTAATAATAGATTTGGATGGCATGGATACATGGATAGAGTAGGGGTGAATAAAGAGTTTAATAATCATTGCATCCGGAAAACATTGTTAAAGGTCTGGCTACAAATAAAGCAGAAATATTATACAAAACTCCCAATATGGACTTCACCCTTAGAGGTGTATAAAATTGCCCTAACAAAACAAGGGAATTTATTAACATATCAAGATATTTTGAAATGGGAAGGGGATAAACCATGAATGTGTACAGTAGAAGAATTAAAGGCTGATGGACATGAGTTGAACTGGTTCCCATGGAGACAACTTAAAGAAAGATTTTAAATGGATCAAAAACTATACAGGTTTGAGAGAAAAGAGTATGAATTAGATTTATTAATGAAGGAAAATCAAAAGTAGAGAATTTCTAAATTTTACCAATTATTGTTGAAAAGAGAAATGGAACCAGAAGTAGTCAAAGATACAATGGTTAGATGGGCCCAGAATGTGGGACACTCAATTGAATTAGAAGTTTAGGTGAAAGCATGGAAAGCTGACATAAAATTTACTCCAAAATTAAATTTAAGAGAAAACTTCTATAAAATGCTTTATGGGTGGTATATCACCCCAGAGAGATTACAAAAAATAACTAAGAATGGGCATGCGAAGTGTTGGAAATGTGATGAAAAGATTGGGTCCTTTTTTCATATGTGGTGGACTTGTAAGAGTGCAAGAAAATTCTGGAAGGGAATACATGATAAAATTAAAAAAAAAATGTAAAGTAAATTTTGAAATGATACTGGAATTTTATCTGTTAAATATTCTAGGCCAACAAAAGGTGATAAGAAACCACCAGAAGTTATTGCTATATTTGATAACAGCTGCAAGGTTGACATATATGCAACATTGGAAAGAAAAGATAGATATTGACTTAGGAGGGTGGAAACTAAAAGATTTGGATATGGTAGAGACAGAAAAATTAGCATTTTCTTTGAAAAACAAACCTATCCAGAACTTTGAAAGGGAATGGAAAAGGGAATGGAAAAACATAAATGTATAAGAAACCAATGAAAGAAACAAATGTAACTGTTCTTTTCTTATGTAAATAGAAATGTAACTGTTCTTCTCTTCTGTAAATGGAAACAAATTAGATTTAACTGGGGATATAAGCATGAAAGTGGCGGGGGGAGTAGGATATGTCAGTAATGATGTATATCCACTCAGTTTTTTTTTTATGTAACTAAATTTTCAATAAAAATATGGGACGGGGAGATAGCATGGCTCGTCACCAATTATTCTGGATGCTAGTGAATGTGAAAGCCTGTGTATCTACTGTCTCTATCGAAAGTAAAGATTCCACAAAATAAATGAGACTTTTCCACAAACCACCAGTCAGCTTGAAAGTGGCTGGTGCTTTCATGGACCTCAGCCCAAGAGCTGAGAATGACAGACATGTAGAATTGACTCTCAGTCCATAGTGCATGTCAGGCTGATGTTGCTGAAAGCTGCTCCTGCTGCTGTATGGAGTCTCCATACTTCCAGATCTCAGGACAGTTTCTTTTTTTTAGATTACTACCCTCAGAAAGTAACCAGAGAGTTAATGGTCCAAAAAAGTGTATTTTCCAACTTCTGCATATTTTTCCTGCTGACTGGAACAACAACTTATAGGTGCTCAACTTGGTTTCTGGTATGCAGAGATACATATGGGGTTTATTCCTCCACTTTATTCTTTTGTGCCAGAAGAAAAGTGGGATATAAATCAAATTGATAAATAATGTACTTAGCTTTGCACATCCAAGGTGAAATTAGGCTGATGCTCATAATTTAGAAGTGATTATCCTGTTGAATGGTATATCCAGTTGAGATAGTGAAACACCTGTCATTCTGGCACTAGTTACTAAGGTTCCATTTTTAAAAAATCTTATTATGGATGGTTTAGGAATGCAGTTGTTGCATAATACTATAGAAACTGATCCATTCTGCATTTCCAACCTAGACTGATGTATGAATTGGGGGACCTTTCACATTACAGAGGTATACCAATTATGATTCCACTGTAATTGCCTTGGTAATTACATGCAATCCTGGAATCTGGCATTCTGGAGAAGAAGAGCCAGAGAGCTCTAATGCTTCACCAAACTACAAACCCCAGGGTTTCATATGTACAGTCATGGGAGTTATTGCCCATTCATACTACACAATTATAGCACTATTATTCTGCTTCAACTGTCATGGTTTGATCCCATGGAATCCTGGGATATGTAGTTTGCTGAGGCACTGGAGCACTCTGCCTGAAAATTCAAAATCCCTCTCCCTAATCTACTAATCCCAAAATTCCATACTATGGCACCATGGCATCTAAAGTGGAATAACTGGTATAATTCTGCAGTATGAATGGACCCTTAAAGTGGGATCATAGTGTTACTATTGCACTGGGTGAAAAGACTCCTGGAATTTAGTTATCTAGTAAATTCTGCTTTTCATTGAATCATGTAACACAGCTCTTCCTTCAAAAATATATCCTAACATCTTTAAAATGCATATTCCAAGAGAAGTGCACACAGGAAGAAAGATTTTTTTAAAAAAAGTATTTTATTCTATATTTCTATGTAAAATTTTCATGTGATTTTTGCAGATTCGGATGCAAATAGGCTGGAATGAATTTATGGGTGAATTCATGTGAAAGTGGTATGGGCCAGAAACAAAGTGATGAAACCACTCATAATTCACCCACCACCTCCTCCTCCTCCTCCTCCTCCTCCTCCTCCTCCTCCTCCTCCTCCTCCTCCTCCTTCCTCCCTAAGATATATTTGTATCACATTCCAGTGACGTGTTCTAGGATTTTAATACTGTGAATAGAATATATTTGCCATAAGTGACCACTCCTAAACAGTTATGACACTGATTATTGTCTTGTCCCAAGACTTTCACAATCAGCAGTTTTGGTTTTATATCTTAGTGGGGCTAAACAGTGTTCTGGATAATCAATTAACACCTCTGAAAGCCTATTTGCCTGTCGGATGCAATTTTGTGTTGTAGGATGTTGCCTGGATACCTCAAATTAGTCACCTAATTTTATACTGGGGACAGTATACACCCAGTGATGCTTAGGAAGGCCCACAGATGTATGGCATCACCTGTTCAGAGCCATGCCGCACAGTCTGATGTGGTAATGGGTGAGCTTACTGAAATTTGAATTAACATTCACATCAGATTTCAGGCTGGTTTTGGAGAACCAGTCACCTCAAGCCTGGCAACTAAAAAGTTGATTGGGTACAGCATGTAGAAATATATATTCTTCTGAGGGACTGCCACAGTTAGTCCATTATCATTTATATGAAATAATAACATCAGTGACAGGCAGGGCTATGCAAGGATTATGAAGTCCAAGAGTTAATAGATTACTGTTTGTGATTATCTGACAAATGCAAGAAGAGCAAGACACACTTCTCATGATATGAGAGCCACAGTACAAATGTAGGGCACATGCTGTGTTTCTGATCATAACCGCTTCAAATAATTCCAGTGAATTTTATATGTCATGTTATGAATTTGACTGTGCTATGGTCCTTTGACATTACAGCTAAGAAGGATATTGGTATACAGTATTTGTTTTCATGATTTTTTTTCAGCACCTGGCTTTTCCATCTTCAGATAATTTTTCATGCAACTGATGGTGTAGACTTTAAACCATGGGTTGGATTCATGCAACACTCCAGATGTTGTTGGATTGCAACTTAATTGGAACCCTGAACACTTCCAATCTCATCTGGGTTTGGAAGCTAAGCAGGGTCAAGCATGAATGGAAGACTACCAGAGAGTAGCAAGGTTCTCCAGGAAAGAATCTTGCCTGAAATCTTGATTGCAGTCAATGGAAAGCTAGATGGACCAATATTCTCAGTATTAGACACAGAATCACGGAATCAGAAGAGACCACAAGGGCCATTGAGTCCAACACCCTCCTATGCAGGAATATACCATCAAAGGATTCCTGACAGATGACTACTGAGTGTCTGTTTAAAAACCTCCAAAGAAGGAGATCCCACCACACTCCGACTGCTTTTACTGTTAGGAAATTCTTCCAAATATTTAGAAAGAATCTCTTTTCCTGATGTTTTAAGCCACTGCTCTATGTCCTAGTCTTGGAGCAGCAGAAAACAGGCTTGCTCCATCCTCCATATAACATCCTTTCAAATAGTTAAATATAGTTATCATGTCACCTCTTAACCTTCTCTTCTCCAGGTTAAACGTAACCAGCTCCATAAGCTGTTCCTCATAAGGCATGGTTTCCAGGCCTTCTACCATTTTAATTTCCCTCCTCTGGAGCGTATCAATTGGTAGGCTCCTATTTTTGTAATTCTCAGTATTCCTCACATTGGCTATATTGGCTAAGACTGTTGGAACTTGTAGACTAACAATATGTGGAGGACCACACTTTGTCCATGCCTACTCTAGACCATGAAAGTGTATGCAGTAATAACAGCTTTAGGGAAGCAGAAGATTGTTTTTCACTATAACAGACTAACAAAGCCAACTTTCTGGAAAATGAAGATATATCCATGCTAGCTTATGTATGTTTGCATGGGAGCCTCTTTATGGAAAGGTAGAGAAGCATTGATAATAAATGACATTGCAACAGAAGTAATTTATGACTATTTGTCCTGTCCAACAGCCTCACAAAGGTGCCACAATGAGTCAATTATAAGAATGCAAAATCAAAGGAGGCCAATTATGTTGTATTTTATTATGAGGGCATTTATTAGGATTTAACAGACTGGAGGCAAAAAAAAGTCAAATGTTACCTCATCTTGGAATAGCTACTACTGCCTTCAACTAGATACAGAAGCACTTCTTTCCTTTCTTCCAGCCTCGATGCTTCATCCCCATGCTGGCTTTGACAATTCTTCCCCACTTCCAACTGTTATTGGAAAAAGGGTCAGCCCCTATCTTCTGCTGTTGATTTGACTTGGTGAATGACACCCCACATCTCTTAAAGCTATGAGACAGAATAGCTGTTGTGAGAATTCAAGCAAGATGGCTTGACGTTTTCCCGAGCAAATGCATGGGCATCTGATGCAGGGAATGCTAAGGGAATAAGGACATTTCCTTGTGCTTATTTGGTTCTCAGAGTTCACTGCTAATGAATCAATGACTTCTGTTTCATCTTTGAGGTTCCTTTCTTCTCAACAGCTGCAAGGAAGCAGGAGGCTTGGATTTGATTTCTGTGTGATCTTGTATGTGGTCACACAAAGGTATTCTGGCTCTCCACCATCCTCAATCATCCCTTTCAAGGTTTGTTTATCCCATTCTTTCTTAAGAGCACATCCAGGCTGATTGAAAAGTCTCCAATTTCATTCTAGTTCTTTCCAATTTTATACTGGGTTAAAATAAACTATCTTGGGGAGCTGGCATTAAAAAGTCTCCAATTGTAGCAGGAGCTGACAGAAAATATTTTGGGATAAACAAAATATTTTGGGATAAACAAGACATGTACAGATCTCCAAAATAAAATAAAAAAGAAGAGGAACAAAAAAGAAGCTAGTAGAATGTGGGTTGGACAGGTCTGCTGTTAGGTGGATTGGTAATTGACTGACTGAACCCAAAGGGTGCTCACCAATGGCTGCTTTTCATCCTGGAGAGAAGTGACTAGTGGGGTGCCACAGGGTTCTGTCCTGGACCCAGTGCTATTCAACATCTTCATCAATGACTTGGATGAAGGAGTGGAGGGCATGTTGATCAAATTTGCAGATGACACCAAATTGGGAGGGGTTGCTAATACCCCAGACGACAGGATCAAATTTCAAAATGACCTTGACAGATTGGAGAGCTGGGTCAAAGCTAACAAAATGAATTTCAACAGAGAGAAATGTAAGGTCGTACACTTAGGCAGAAATAAGAGAATGCACAAATATAGGATGGGGGATGCATGGCTGGATAGCAGTACATGTGAAAGGGATCTAGGAGTCTTAGTAGATCACAAGCTGAACATGAGTCAGCAGTGTGATGAGACAGCTAAGAAAGCCAACGCAATTCTTGGTTGCATCAATAGGAGCATGGTGTCTAGATCAGGGGAGGTAATGGTACCACTGTATTCTGCATTGGTTAGGCCTCATTTGGAATACTGTGTCCGGTTCTGGGCACCTCAATTCAAGAAAGATACCGACAAGCTGGAGCGTGTCCAGAAGATGGTGGTCAAAATGGTGAAGGATCTGGAAGTCATGCCCTATGAGGAACAGCTTAGGGATCTGGGTATGTTTAGTCTGCAGAAGAAGGTGTTATCACGGTTATGATATGTCTGGTGAGAGCACTAGATATCCTTTTGATATCAAATAATTTGGCCTTTGCTTGACCTTTCTCTGCCACCCTACTCCACGTGTTTGCAGAGGTCCCCCAGACAAGCACGTAAGGGCGCGGCCATTAATGGGTAAACATTCCAAACCTCTTTCAGGCAGGCAACTTAAGCCTCTCTGTTGCTTTAGGGAAAAACCTCCCTGCAAACCGGCTTTCCTCGGCGCTTATCCACACAAAGCCACACAGCCAAGAGCCAAGCCATTTCATTATGTCGGGCCATCAACATACTGGCCACGCTATTGTCATTAAATGCTAAGCTAATCATGCAAAACCTGACCTTTTCCAAATCCTTTGTCCAGCTCCGAATTTCCTTTGTTCTCACCGAGCATAGCATAGCCTGTAGGTAAAATCCACCCTATAAAAAGTCCCCACTTTTAGAACTTCCTTGGATCACCCTGGACTTCCATCCAGCCCTGCTGCCACTCTGTCCAGTGAAGTTTTCCCCTCAGTTCCCTATAACTGAGTCTGCCTCCCTTTCGGACTACTTTGGACTTCCATCCCGCCTTGCTGCCGGTTGTCTAAGGAAACTCCCCTCAGCGAACCACACTGAGCTTTCTCTCCCGGAACCCGTTTTTCTCTCCAGGACTACGAGACCAGGTGTCGTATTACCCTTCCCTACAGCTCTCCATTTCAACTTCTAAGTTAGTTAGTATTTGTCGTGTCTTTCGTGTTGCTTGTTCTTAATAAAATATTATTTGTTACTTTAAAACCTTGTCTAGCCGCTCTCTGACCTGATGCTGTATACATTGGGTTAAAGATCCTTGCTAAAGTTACCGTGCCTCTCAGTTAGCTGAGAGAGTGCTCGAGTTAAATTCCCCCAACTTGTGTTTTTATTTGGTTATTTGGGTGCCCCCCCGGGACCCCCAGCATACAGGATAACAAGGGGACATGATAGCCATGTTTAAATATTTGAACGGAAGTCATGTCGGGGAGGGAACGGGCTTATTTTCTGCTGCTGCGGAGACTAGGACAAGCAGCAATGGATTTAAGCTGCAGGAAAGGAGATTCCACTTGAACCTCAGGAAGAATTTCCTGATGGTCAGAGCTGTCTGGCAGTGGAAT
Source organism: Ctenosaura bakeri (assembly GCA_948474755.1). Taxonomy (NCBI): domain Eukaryota; kingdom Metazoa; phylum Chordata; class Lepidosauria; order Squamata; family Iguanidae; genus Ctenosaura; species Ctenosaura bakeri. The sequence goes on along the minus strand of CAOLHI010003288.1, from coordinate 151,692 downwards.
ATGCTGCCTAGGAGTATGATAGACTCTCCTTCTTTGGAGGTTTTTAAGCAGAGGCTGGATAGCCACCTGTTGGGAATGCTTTGATGGGAGTTCCTGCATAGCAGGGGATTGGACTCAGTGGCCCCTGGGGTCTCTTTCAACTCTATGATTCTATGATTCTATGAAATGTGGCACTTTTTAACCTTTTTAATCAGTCTGGATAGATGGTCAGAGTGCCATTGAGCACTACAAAATGAGGTTGGGCTCACTGCTGAAGAAGCAGAGTACTTTTCGAAATCCTGCTGAACTAGACAGATTGAGAAGCAGCTTCCACTGGGTGACTTCCAGAGTATTTTTCGAGCCTACAGGAATTCTACCATATTGCAAAATATAAAACTTCTCCATATCCATGAAGGAAAATAAGGGATGTAAATCTTTAACTATTTTATATTTGCATGCAAGAACAAATGATTACAGTAGCTTTCTCTTCATTGTGGAAGAGAGCAAATATTCCTCTGCACTATTTTCCCCATATTTGAACATCACAAAGTATGGTCAAAGGCTACAGAGAAAGGCATATATTTGTTTTGTTTCATATGTATGCAAAAGCCCATGGTTTTCTGCACAGAAAACCCATTTCCCTGCAGAAAGTTGGGAGGAGGTTGTACAAAAAAATAGTGTATTTTTCCCTGCAAAATAATTCCTCCACAACACTTTGGGATGTTTGAATTCTAGAAGAATATGGTCCAGAATTCTCACTGACCTAGTGTTCTTTCCATTGGGGTTTTCCCTAGTAGAGATAGTTCTGGTAGCCTCAAGGCTAAACTTCTGCAATGCACTGCACATTGAGCTAGCTATGTACCAGGCTCAGAAACTTCAGTTAGTTCAATACATGGCAGCCAGATTGGTTATTGGCACATTTAGGAGTGATCATATTACGCCGATATTAAAATCACTCCACTGGTTGCCAATCATTTTCCAGGCAAAATACAAAGTACTGGTTATTATCTTTAAAGTCCTACATAGTTTGGGTCCAGGTTACCTACGAGATCATCTTCTCCTGTTTAATCCACCCCATGTTTCTGGGAGTCATCTACTTCAGTCAGCCAAAACTAGGCTGACTGTTACCCAAAAGATATTTTCTTCAGCCACCTCCAGACTGTGGAATGAACTAACAGAAGAGATTTGTCAGCTCAAGACACTGACTTAGTTTAAACCACAGTAAAGATCAGTCTCTTCCAGCCGGCCTATCTAGATTATTTTTAAATTGTGGTTTTTAAAGTGTTTATTGAAGGATTTGCATATGTATTGGTTTTATATGCTTTTATATATTTTTATATTTATAAAACCATGTATATAGTTTTATATGTATTGTGTTATTGATTATTGTTCCTTGCCTAGATCCACACAGGCCCTTTCTGCACCGGTCTATTAAAACGGTGCAGAGCGCCCTCCGACGGAGGTCTTCTGCACTGTGGAGTGGACTGGGGCAGACTACTTTTCGTAGTTCCACACCTCAGTCCGCTCTGGAGTGACCGGAACTGGTCGCTCAGCGTTCTTTTTAAAAACCTCTTTTAAGAGGTTTTTAAAAAGCACGGAGCGCGCGACCCCATGTTGCTCCGTCACCACACTCCGGTGCAGATTTGCAGGCACGCACTAGTATGTGGCTGCAGATCTGCCAGGGGCGGACTTTAGGCTGGCGAGCTTCTCCAGTTGGTGGAGAGCCTCCACCAACCGGAAGCCACCATTTTGGATGCTGGAGCAGTGTGGAGCCACGAGCTCACACTGCTCCTTGTCCTGACAGACTCGCCCGGATGCTGAAGAAGTCTGGTGAGTCCTGTTTTTGCGCGGTTCCTTTCCCACATGCGGAAAGGGCCACAGATTATAAAGAATATTCCAAAATGCCCAAACAACCATAGGTAGGAAACAAATCTTCACACAAGATGGAATATTTGCTCTAAACAGCTGCAAGTCCTCCTTTTCTTCCAATAAGGACATCTTGCAGCAAAATTTGCTGGGGTCTTCTGGAGGCCTCATCAAATGGTGTCATCAGTTTGTGTCAGGCTATAGACAAATAGCCAGATGTCTCTCCAATCCCTCCATTCTTCATCAGTGATAGAATGGCTGTTGGGGGTAGCTGTCACAGTGACAAGGTGAGTCAAGGAGGCTTAGAGTGTTCTTAAAGGAAGGGAATACCAACTTCCCCTAAAAAAAAACATGCACAAGCACAAGGTGGATTTAGGCTTGTGTATGTCACTAACAGGATGCCAATCCTAGAATATCTGCTATAGGTCTGAATTTCCATTTATAGTAGCTCAGTGGATGTTAATAGGGATGATCGTAGTCTACCTTAGCTAGGTTAGCATTGACCCTGGGACCATAAGCTGCCAGAAAACTGAGGTTGGTGAATGAAATCTGAGAACCCCAACTCAAACTGGGCTCTCATATCTAGGACAGCAAGAAACAGAAATTCAAGTCAATCTGTGTTCACTTCCTAATAAAATGTGTACTGCTCTGTCATATATACATTACTGAACTTGTATTCCACCCTATCCACTGTGTTAAGGGTGGCTTACAACTTCATTAGTCACATTTGCTTTGTGACTTTGTCTGACCTACTTGTCCCCATGTCTCTGTTTATGAATCCAAGTCCTCAATCCATAATTCAGTTTGAAATGAAATCATATGGAGCAATTAGCCCTGAATCATGACCTATACTGCCTGACATGTCTTCTAACTCTGTGTTTGCCCTTTGGTATGAACCCCTTTCCTCTGAGAAGCTTAGAACAATTTGCAAACAAATTAAGATCAAATGAAAACACCCTTGTTTATAGTATTCATTCTCCAAAGCACTAATAGCTAACTTGTGGCCTGTGTGTATTTAACATATGAAACTGAAAAACAGGATTGAAGCTGAAGGGCCAAAGGAAAATGCCATTAATGGAAGCTAAATGTATGGAATCTTAACATGACAGATTGTAGAACATGTTTACTGCTCACTTCATGTAGAATTTAAGACAGTAACTTAGCATATTCATGCCTTTTGGTACATAAGAGAATCTGTAAGCACATTAACATTTATCTTAAAGGAAGGGCTTTTTAATCTATGCTTTTCTTTGTTTCTCAGAAGGAGAAATAATTGACAGGGCAATGCTAAATATATCTATTCGGAAGTAAGTGTTACTGACTTCAAAGGGATATACTCTCACTCCTAGGTAGGTTTGGTTTAGAGGGGTTTAGAGGGGTCCTCTGTAGGTTGACTTCTGAGTAGAGCTTGGAATTGCTTAGAAACATTCTTTCTTGGCTATCCTTGTTGGAGCATTCTGGGAGTTGCAGTATGCAACTTTACAAACCTTGCTGGCCATTTTTTTAAAAAAAATTGGTTGTGACTAACCTCATTGATGTTTGTTTGTTTTTTTTAATTTATTCTCTTGGATCAACACATCTGCAAACATTCTAAAAACAGACCACACCTCCTCAAAGTTTTACTTTGCTAGACTTTACCACTGCCAATTACTGTGTCCTCTTCAGGAGTGGTTTTGCAACTTGAACTAGCATCTGGATTAAACAGTAGTCTTCATTGTGGGAAAACTCACTACCGGCCAGTGTTTCCCAAACATTGGTCTTCCAGGTGTTTTGAACTTCAGCTCCCAGAATCCCTGATCATTGGCAAAGGCACCTGGGACTTCTGGGAGTTGATGTCCAAAACACCTGGAGGACTAGAGATTGGGAATCACTTCTAGGCCAACCAAAAAGGTACAAAGATTCCAGTGCAAGTTTTCAAAACCAAAGATTCTTCATCGGGCAAAGATGTTTAAAAACATACAGGAGGAAAGGGGGTGTGAATGTGTTAGAGTCACTTACTTTGCATGTTGTCTTCCAATGGTTTGGGAGAAGGGAGCAGCAGACTAGCAAATTTAGCTTATCAGATGACACTCCTAGTGGTCCGAGGCACATCAAGAAAGAGAAAGGCAAAACAGTAAAATTTGGTTCTCCATTTGAAACTACAGAGGACCCCATGAACACTTTTTATGTGCTTAGGTATTGTGTGCATAGAGAAACTGGCCTAGGTTTGGAGTTCCCAATGGCCACTCCACTACTGCACTGATTGGTGGATGTCCTACTGCTACTTTTTTAACAAATGGGCATCACTTCAACGTGAAGGATTAACTTCTACTAATCCATCATTTTTTCCCAGAAAGTCTACAGGCTCATAGGCATCCTTCCAAGTTGCATTCTACTTTAAGCCATCAAATGTAATCCTCATTTAATTAGAGGGTTGTACAAATATCCAGGGTTAGGGTCCCCACTAGAAATGGACTGATTCATCCCTCCCTAGTTTTAGTTGATGTGGCAAATCACACCAGCACGTAAGCCAGGGTGATACAGTGGTCTCATGATAGACTGGAAGATCAGGGTTCAAATTCCTGTTTAGCCATAGAAATTGACTGGGTAACTTGGTTAGGCTTGCCAGAGAGAAAACTGGAAAAGGCTCCTTTATGTTAATGGCTGTGCAAAAGAAAGAAGAAATTTCAGCAAGTGTTTGTTTGTTATGTAGTTGTGTAGCAAGCAGCTCTTACTGAAATTTCCTCTGCTACACAATTATTAAAGGTATACAAGCCTTATCCAGTTTCCACTCTGGCAAACTTATAGGTAATTCACACTCCCTCAGCCTCAGAAGAAGCCAGTGACAAACCCCCTCTGAACTAATCTTGCCAAGAAAATCCCATAATAGATTTGTCTTAAGATTGCTATAAGTCAGAAATGACTCGAAGACACTCAATAACAGGCAAATCAGAACAAGGTTATAGTTCAAAATGCATTGAGCAGCCATAGATTATACCTTTGATCATGGACTGGATATGTTCTCATTGATTGATCTACCTGACAGGGCTGCAGTGAAGACAAATATGAGGGTAATTTGTAAGGTGCACCCTGCTAAACTCTTTTGAAAAAGTCCAGTCTAATAAATGCCCACGAACCTCTTTGTTGTTCTTATATTCCTGCAAGTGAAATCTGACTTATGGTGACTCTGTCCTAGGGTTTTCTCTCAGAGACCCTTTCTGCAGGTTACCGGATCCCAGCAGCATCCCATGGGGATCCTGGTAGAGCCTTTCCCAAGAGGGGAGCATGACAAGACTGCTCCCCTCTCCACCAGCTGACTGTGGGAATGGAGGAGGCCTGGTGGCCACACCTCTTCCTTCCACAGCAGAACCAATCACTGTCCCAGGCTATGCTGAGGCAGGAAACACAGCCATCACACTTCCTAACCCTCCACAGGTCAGGTAAGTGCCAGAAGGTGGCTAGAGAGCTGCACAGTCGCTGGTCATTGATGGGTACAACCTGTGACTTGCCCAAAGTCACCCACTGGGTTTCCATGTCTGAGTAGAGATTCAAATCCTGGTGTCCTTGAGTCTTACTGCAATACTCAAACCACTACACCCCACTACGTCTCAGTCTTCTGCAATCTAATGACAATGTCAGCCACCACCTTTCCTAGACTGGTCTTTGTGAACTGGGTGGACCAGGTACTACAACTGCACCCTATCTATGAATATGTACAGTGCAGTACAGCTAATCCACAAAAATCAAAGCCATGCCTGAAGCTAGATCAAAGTAATAAAAGTAGCGAATGCACCACAAGAGCTTCAATAACATGGGCGGTGTGGTAAAAAAGAAACTCTGCCCATGTCTTTCTGACTCTCACATTTCATCCTAGTCTTTTTCTCACTCCCTTCATCTTATTGACATGATTTCTGACATCCTATACTGCTTTGTTGCTGCCACCCACTCCTCTTCATTCCCTGACTTCCAGGCTTGGAACTCCCATAAACAGCTGTTTCCATTCCATTCAAATCTCTTCTCCAAAACATGCCCCTCCCAGCAAATGTCACCCTCAACACTCGCTGTTACACAACCCCTGGAAGAAAAAGAAAAACCATCCAGTTCTCCTTTGATAACTATCTCAGGGTGTTTCTCTTTCCCTCTCTCCTTATGTCATTCAAGTCATGAGAAAGGTGGCGTATCTTTGGTAATAGCAAGAGCAGACAGCAAACAACAGTGCTTCCTAATTGGATGTGCTTGAAATAATTAATAAACATTCCACATTTAAAACAGAAATAAATAAATCGAGATCCAGTTTCCCTCATAAGGGGAAAGCATATTATTAACCCTCAGGCACCAAGCAAGGGACAATTTGATTCCCCAGAATCATGTTTTCATTGCAGCACCAACATAGAACTAGACCTACAATACAGGGACTCTGTGAGATTATATACTTATAAGCTATAAACAATATCCTCCAATTTTATGCAATTATCATGGAGAAAGAATCTTTTTACACTCCACAACTGTAGTGTTGATTCCATTTAATGGCCAGGGATCTATCTTTTGGAATCCTGCTATTTGCAGTTTAGGGATGGGTATTTAATCAGTTCAAAATGTGGTGCTGGAGAAGAGTTCTACAGTTACCTTGGACTGCTAAAAAGACAAATGAATAGGTCCTAGAGCAAATTAAGTCTGAACTCTCTCCAGAAGCCAAGATGACTACAATGAAGCTGTCATGCTTTGGCCATACCATAAGAAGACATAGCTCCCTAGAAAGACAATGATGCTTAGTAAGATAGAAGGCAGTAAGAAAAGAGAAAGACTGCATTACAGATGGATAATCAAAGAAGACATGTCTCTGAATCTGCAAGACCTGAGCAGCATGGTTGATGACAGAGTGGCTTAGAGGTCTCTCATCCACTGGGTCACCATAAGTCAAAGTTGACTTGATGTCAGTTAACAACAATGAATTTAGAGTTCTCAGCTAAACAATTACAGTGTGGTACCAAACTAAAAACCCCAGGTTCCCATAGGTTACTGTCCTGGCAACTGAAGTGGAATTAGAGGTCATTTCCACACTACACTGTTATAATGCTATTATTCCACTTTCAACATCCAATGGAATTCTGGGGTTTGCAGTTTAGGGAGAGGCATTTAGAATTCTCAGCCAGAGAGTACTTTGGTCTCAGTAAACTACAAACCCCAGAATTCTGCAGGATGTTGAACATGGAATAATAGCACTATAACAGTCTAGTGAGGAAATGACCAAAGTGTTATAATTGTATCATGTGAAAGGGGCCCAAGGTTTATTTTTACAAGCAATAAACAGCCAGGAGGAAAAATGCCTCAATAATTCTATAGTTGTTTTTTCTATTAGGGTGCATATTTGTTTTAGCAAATGTATAGTATTAGAATAAGAAAGTAAAAGTCCTATGCTATTTTTTCAAGTGCAACATGATGCAGAGAAGGAAACATGACATGCTTCCATTATGGAGGTGTGGGAAGGGCATTTGAATTACCACTGAGATCAAAGAACTCAAGAAGTGTGCATTATACTCTGACCCTTCATACCTAGAAATCTCATGACATCAGAAAGCACTGCACAATTCACACAAAGCAATTCCTTCTTACAAATCATAATGTATGAATTTGATCATGTTAGCATCAAAGGCAAACATATGACACTGATGTATGCTAGGGCAGATTATGGTCAGCTAGATGTGGGGCAGGTAAACTGCAGCACGCCTGAGATATTTCTGTACTGCAGCTCTCAGAAGACTTAGCCAGCACAGGCAATGGACACAGATGCTGGGAGCTGCAGTCCAGCAACATCTGAAGGGCTACACTTTGCCCATCCTGATCCATAATATATTTAATTATTTTTATCACACCTTTTTCCTAACAAGGGACCCAGGTTAAAACAAGACAAAGCTAAATCATGTTGATAACAAAGTTAAAACACAAATAAACAGACTACAGTAGTTTTTAAAGAATTTTTTTTAAAAAAAATATATCATTTAAAACATAAAGAATAAAAGTACAGCACATGCACAGGGATCATAAAAAGACTTGCGTTACCCTGATTTCTGGGGTCCTTTGGGGGACATCTCAATGTGCACCACGTGATGGCGAATGGAAACTAGCCAGAGCACAAGCAATAGCAATGCAAGAGGCACAGTAACCTAGTGGGGTCTTTTTACCCAGTTTTTATGGGGTCAGGCCAAGCCAAAAACCAAACAAGAATGTCCAATAAATGATTTTATTGAATGCAAGTCTCATGCACCAATGCAATCATGCACACACACACCTGTTCCTGAAGTCCTGGGTCCGGGAAGGCAGCGGAGAAGTGGGGCTCAGCACGGAGAGGACTGAGGGGATCACTTAACGGGCGGAGCAACGGTCTGCTAGGGTGACCGGGAGTAATCCAAAGAACCACTCAAAAACTGGGACTATTTGTAGGGGAAAAAGTACCTGGAGGACTAATCCTTTCCCAGGGAGAACAATGGGTGTTGGAGCAATAATGAAGCTCCACCATGGCAATTTCCTTTGTGTGGTGGGATTGCAAGGTGTTGCCAAAGTCTCAGGACCTTCGGCTGTGTTAGTTTGTGGTGTGACTTCATGTAGATGGTCCTCGCTTGATGGAATATTTGCTCACCTTGGGGCAGACATGCTAATCCCCTCAAGTCGGCTTCTCAGGGGCTGAGGACTCTTTGTTTATTGTGGGTTTACACATCTTGAGGTCTCCTGGAGCTACGTGATTGGGGATTTTACTGGCCTGACCTGGTTTTCGATCTTTGACCATTGCTGCCTATTTGCCCATCTGGGTGGCCTGTCAGGCACATTGAATCATATTTTAATATCAAAATTGTAGACCCCGGGACAGGGTTTACCAGTGAGATAACACCCTTCTACACCATCATGAAATGTCTCTTTAAGGAAGAAGGAGGAGGAGGAGAAGGAGAAGGAGGAGGAGAAGTGACAGTAGTACTAGTTGTCTATTTACTAGTGAAAGAAGAGCAGAGAAGGGGGCAGCCTAGCATTCTGCAGAAAAAAAATTCACAGTCTGGGAGCAACCACTGAGAAGGCCCTTTCACAAGTCCTTACTAGATGGACTTGTGACAATGAGGGGACTGACCAAATCCAACAATCATAAAACTTGTGTTATTGTTGTGTGCCTTCAAGTTGTTTCCAATTGATGGAGACCCTAAGGCAAACCTATCACATTTTTTTCTGGGGCTGAGAGTGTGTCATGCACCAAAGGTCACCCAGTAGATTTTCACAACTGTGCAAGGAATTGAACTCTGATCTCCAGGCTCATAGTCCAAAATTCAAACCACTACACCATGGTGGAGCTCCATCTTAAAACATGGGTAGGTTCATAAAGAGAAATACAGTCTTCATACCAATAATATCTACTCTGATTCACAGCAGCTATCCAGACACTCAGGCAGAGGTTTTTCCTTCTGTCTAAATTCCCTTCCCTTCCCTTCCCTTCCCTTTCCTTTCCTTTCTGAAACAAGGTATGCTTTAGCACTGAGCTCTGGCCCTACCTCAGATGATTTATGTCAAAAAGTGGACAACTGATACTTATTGTTCAGGTAATTGCCTAATTAACACCTTTTGTATTTAAAACAGTATTTTGATTGGATTGTCCTAGATGCAATGAAGGTGCCTCCCGTTTCTGGTCAGCAGGCTGTTGTGGTTGTGCACCTTCAAGTTGTTTCCAACTCATGGCAACCCTGGGGTGAACCTATCATGTGGTTTCCTTGGCTAGATTTGTACAGAGGGGGTTGCTTTTGCCTTTATCTGAGGCTGTAAGAGAGTGACTTACCCAAGGTCACTCAGTAGGCTTCCAGGACTGAGCAGGGATTTGTAGTCCAGTGCTCAAGTCATTGTATCATAATGGCTCTCTACTCAGTTGGCTACAGAATTGTTAATCAGCAAAGCCCACCCATCTGTCCCTGATAACTGTTTCCTCTGCTGCTAAGTGACTGCTTACTGACCAAATTATCCAGCATAGCTACAGTTATAGTATATTTGGCTCTAAAAGTTCTGGGCTTTTCAGTCAGTTATCAGTTTAACGTACTAGAATGCCAAATGTCCAACCAATTTTCTTCCTAATTTCTGATGAGACATTGGGTAAAAGGGAGAAAATGCCAATAATCTTACTGGTGAAATATATGTTACAGTCCTCCCTCCACATCTGCAGGTTTGATCTTTGCAAGTTTAATTACTCAGGCCCTTTTCGCATGGGCTTTCTGTCGTGCGAGAGCCCCCTGAGCCTCGCGGGAGTGGGAGCATCGCTGTGCATGACGCACTCCCACTTCCGCGGCGCTCACGGGGTGACGCTGCGCGAGCGCATATTTTTTTATTTTCGGCTGGAACTGAAAATAAACAGCGCTCGTGCAAGGCTCCCGGCTGCGCCTCGCACTTACCGAAGTGCGGAGCTCCGTCGCAGGCGAGCCTGTCACGCTTCCTCCCCTCTTCCGCCCCCAGTGCCGCCTACAGCTCCCAGGGAGCACTGCGGAAGCTGGGGGCGTGGCTGAAGAGCGCCCGTCACAGGAAAAGACGCCAGGTGTGGTAAGGAGGCGGGGGGAAGCGGCGGCGTTTCGGGAGACAGTTGTCGCGCGAGCCACCCTCCTCCGTCGCGCAAGCGCCGGCGCTGCGAAAAGGGCCTCAGAAGGTGTGCACATGCTTTTGAGCCCAATTCTCCTCCTTCCATTCCCTTGCCTTTTCCCTGAGCATACGGGCTTTTCATCTCTGCATTTGGGCGGAAGGCAAGAGAATGGGAACATAAATGGGTGTGTGTACAAGGCTTGCCTCAAGTCTCATGAGAAGAGGGCCTCTAATGAAAGTTCAAGGTTCCCACAAGATTTTGTAATCTGGTGGGAGCCTGAATTCTCATAAGATGTCCTTCTCTTGCAAGATGTGGGATGTGTTTTATATAGGCCTGCTTCACATAGTATATATAATCAGTCTTTGTTATCACGGTTATGATATGTCTGGTGAGAGCACTAGATATCCTTTTGATATCAAATAATTTGGCCTTTATTTGACCTTTCTCTGCCACCCTACTCCACGTGTTTGCAGAGGTCCATCAGACAAGCACATATTAAGCGCGGCCGTTAATGGTTGTACATTCCAGACCTCATTCAGGCAGGCAACTTAAGCCTCTCTGATGCTTTAGGGAAAAACCTTCCTGCAAACCGGCTTTGCTCAGCGGGAATCTACACAAAGACGCACGGCCAAGAGCTGAGCCTTTCCTTTATGCTGGGCCATTTACGTACTGGCCATACTATTGTCATCGAGTGCTAAACCCATCATGCAAAACTTGACCTTTTCCAACTCCTTTGTCCAGCTACAAATTTCCTTTGTTCTCACCGAGCATGGCATAGCCTGTAGGTAAAATCCTCCCTATAAAAAGTCCCCATTTTCAAGACTTCCTCGGAACACTTTGGACTTCCATGTCGCCTTGCTTTCGGTTTGTCCAGTGAACTCCTCTCAGCGAACCGCGCTGAGCTTCTGTCCCTGCACCTCCTCTTCTCTCCAGGACTATGAGACCAGGTGTCGTATTTCCCATTCCCCAAAGCTCTCCATTTCTACTTCTCAGTTAGTTAGTGTATGTTGTGTCTTTCGTGTTGCTTGTCTTCAATAAAATATTGTTTGCTACTTTAAAACCTTGTCTAGCTGCTCTCTGACCTGGCGCTGTATACATAGGGTTAAAGATTCTAGCTGAAGTTACCCTGCCTCTCGTTAGCTTAAGAGAGTGCTTGAGCTTAATTTCCCCATCTTGTGCTTTTATTTGGTTATTTGGGCACCCCTCCCGGGACCCCCAACATACAGAGTAACATCTTGAGCTAGTCTGGCAACAAAGAGGACTGTCCCCTATTGCTGTGTGAAAAAACAAGCACACCTAGCTAAGATCCTGGAAAAAAAGAAATGATCTGGACCAAAACTCACCCCTGGCAGCTCTCAAAATCCTCTGAGATTTCAACAAGTGCCATTAGATCTGGCAGTGCCATACCCTCTAGCTTATCCAATTTGGAAGAGACCATCCCAGTTAATCCTCTGCTGTCCCACTTTTTAACTTGCTTTTTAAAATGTCCCAGTTTCTCTCTCCTCCAACCTCTTTCCCCCTTTATCCTCAGCTTACTTCTGCTTCTGAAAACTGAGTTCAAAATACAAAATTAGTTTGCACGCAGGGCCTTTCCACACTACACTGTTATAGCGTTATTATTCTACTTTCGATATCCTGTAGAATTGAGGTCTTAGTGGTTTACTAGAGCCAAAGAGCTCTCTGGCTAAGAATTCTAAATGCCCCTCCCTGAACTGCAAACCCCAGGATTCCACAAGATGTTGAAAGTGGAATAATAGCACTATAATAGGTTAGAGTGGAAAGGTCCTCAGTTAACTCAGCAAGGAGGGGAAGACCAGAGAGGATGGAGTTTGGCCCTTCCTAGTAGGCTCAGGCAAAAACAAACTGTTGCAGCCTCTCCTAATTTGTCTGTCCTTCCTCATTAATAAATTTTGTCATCTAAACCACACTCTAATATTGCCTGGTTACACTTGTTCTAGTTTTCCTCTGAAATGTTGAAGGGCATGTGGTGTTAGCACTATCCTTCCATCATTGGCTGATTTGTGCATAGGCCTTCCTTGCTGCAAGTTAATAGCAAAGAAGCTGGCTGTCAAAGGTGTTGGCCTTCCCTCCCTCTTTGAGCCAGGGAAAACACAACTGTTGGAGCTGCTGTAGAATGCACCAAAGTAAGGTGACTAATTGGTAGGGTGGAGTGACAAGAATGAAAATGAGGCAAGGAGTCAGTTTGGGAGGAGTGTAAACTATGCAAATCATATCCAGGGAAGTCCAAAGGTGCTAGTACTATGAAACCCAGAGTTGACAACATTGGCAAGGTTAATATAGAAGACTGCTGTGATGTCTACAGCAAACTTTCTCTTACTTCTCCTAATAAAAAACTGACACTTGTATTTTCTGTGTTTCCTTGCCGAATAGCTAAAAAAATTCTGGGCACAAATACACAAGTGCATTTCACAAATCTTGGCACTGAAATCTGAAATGAAGCCAGAGTTGTATTTGTTGAGCATGTTGGGTGATGATGCCACATTTAAAAAGCATACAAAATTAATGTTACGTTTTGCAACATAAGCAGGAATATGCTCAGAAATGGAAACTTGACGAGAAATCACGACTTGGGCCTTTTCCACACTACACTATTATAGTGCTATCATTCCGCTTTCAACATCCTATGGAATCCTGGGGTTGCAGTTTAGGGAAGGGGCATCTTTGGCATCAGTAAACCATAAAGCTCAGAATTCTACAGGATGTTGGAAGTGCAACAATGACAGTGTAGTGCAGAAATGGCCTTGATGATTGGCTTTTGAAAGTACTTGAAATGATGGAGATGGAAAAAATACCAGCACTATTGAGAGGAGCATCTATCAGTGAATTTGAAAGAAAATGGGAACCAATTTGGACCGTATAAAAGAAAAAAGTGAAAAGATGATTCTCAACATAAATTTTGGCTTAGCTGCTTCATCGCATCAAATGATATAAAATCTGATAAAGAACAGTTAAACAAAATTGGTAATATTTACTGTACTATTGGATTGATAGGTTTAATTTCTGTTATAGATACATTTCCACAGCAAAAAACAATATTAAGGAGGATTGAGAAGGGAAGAGTGAGATATGGTAAGGGGAGGGTGGGAAGGATTTTTCTTTTATTCTATTATAGCATATGTGTTGTTCATGAAATGAGCATGTTACCCTGTTCTCAGGGGATCCCGGGAGGGACGCCCAAATAACCAAAACACAATGATGCAACTTTGGGGGGAAATTAGCTGGAGCACTCACTAAAGCTAGCAAGAGGCAGGATAACTTAGCAGGGATCTTGTAACCCAGCGTCTACAGGGTCAGGTCAGTCAAGCAGTCAGACAGTTTTAAAATAGCAAAAATGATATTTTATTGAAAGACAAACAAACAGTAAAGACACCACAATCACTCCGCTGACAGAAGAATTGGAAATAGGAATTTTCAGGGGAAATGGATGATATGACACCTTTCTTGTAGTCCTGAAGAAGTTTGAAGATTGAGTTCATGGATATGGAGTCTCATTACGTAGGACTGAGGGGACGGCTCGCCAGACACAACAGCAGCAAGGCTGGATGGAAATCAGGAGCAATCCAAGGTGGTCTCAGAATCAGGGGGTTTATATAGGGTGAATTGTGACTGCAGGCCATGCCTTACTCGGTGAGAACAATGTGAGTTTGGAGCGGGACAAAGCTTTGGAAAAGGTCAAGTTTAACATGATTGGCTTTGCGCTGAATCAACAATAGTGTAGCCAGTATGCAAATGCAAGGTGCTTAGTTTGGCTTTGTAAAACTATCTGCTCAGGGCCGGGCACCTTTGTTAGTGTCGTGCTTAAGCAAAAAGATGTTTGCAGGAGAGGTCCCTGAAGCAACGGAGTGGCTCTGTTCTGCCTGCCTAGGTGGAGAATGGAATGTCCAACAGCCATGCCTGTTTACGTGCTTGTCCGGAGGCCTCGCAAACACGTGGAGCGGGGTGGCAGAGGAAGACCAAATGGTTTGATATCAAAACGATATCGTGTGCTATCTCCGGGTAGGCCTGGGCCGCAGGAACAGGCACTCACCTTGCTTTGTTATTTATCTTTACTTTTCAATAAGGATAATTTTAAAAAATTGGCACTCCAGATGATAGATTGCAACTTCCATCAGCCCTAACTAGGGATAATGGGAGTTGTCACCCAACAACATCTGGAGGCCCACACTTACCACATCTCTGCTTTGAGGGATGTCATGTAAAAATGAGGTTCCACCACTTGGTATTTAGTGTCAAGCAAACTTGAAACTGCTTAAAATAATATTTTGTAATGTTTTATCTGATGCCAACTGAGACTTCAGGGAGACACTTGTCCTGTGCTGAAGTCATTGGGTGTGGAAGGCATAAATACAATAGTCTTATCTGGATGATGTTCTTTACCAACCGTTTTGGAAGGCAGTCAGAAATGAATATTAAATCATTCTCATTATCAATCAGGGTTATGGGAGAAGTGAATGGAAAATTTAGCAAAACATACATCCACACTTGCAGGTGCACAGAAAAAAAATGTCAGGCTTGAAATAATATTTTGTAAAATATCTGAAATTAAATGTAAAGATTCTGTACTTTCTATTAAAAAAAATTGGCTGGCATCTTTTACAATATTTTCAAAATTGTAAACTGGACTTCCGGATCTTATAACGTTTGAGATTCACACTTGTTATCATTATTCGTCCCACGCTGCCTAGCTTGCTATGGCGGGGGGACGGCCTTTGCCGCCCTCCCATACCACGAGATCACACTGCATTGGCTGGCGGGAGGAGGAGGGGTGGGGCTCAGTATTTGGAGCCCGCCTCTCCTCCCCATCAGCCATTCTCGTCAATCCAGGCGAAGGAGGAGGTCGTATCAGCCCTGGGCGGAGGCGCCACATGGCTGATTTGAGGCCTGTTCAGGCCTTCCTCCTTCGCTGGGACCCGAGGGGCTCCTGCAGCGTCCGGGCCTTTTCAGGTGGATGGAGGGTCGGTGGCCGGCCAGGTAAGGCCTCGGCCGCTTCGCTGCGGCCACGTCGGTGCCGGCAGCGGCGTACTGGGCATTATTCGCAGCATTTATTATCTCAACAGTACGAATCTGTAGAGTGGAACTGTGTTGTCACCAGTGTTGATTCTTGTAATGCAGCAGAGGGGATATTTATGTTTGACAACCAGCCAGAACAGTTAAAATTTGTAGATATTCTGAAATGCAGGAATGTAAATTTTCATGAGTTGTATCCTCATAGGCAAGAATGAGTACTATTGCTATAGGTCTTCAAATTATACAGCATTTACATAGTATTTTATCTTAGTATCTTCACTAAGGCCATTTTAGCACTACGACTGGGGCGGGGCCTTCCTGCCAGGCCAGTGAATGTTTTGTACCTGGGAAGGAAGGGGTGCATTTCAGGCAACAAATTGTTTTAGAAGAACCCCTAGTTACTTTTCTGTAAAATGTTCCAATATTTTATGGGAAGATTACTGTATGACAAGTGTTATCATGCACTCTTGATGATATACTACAACACAGAGAAACTTCAGAGTCCAAAAGCTTGGAAGAATGAGACACATAGGCAAGGGGCCCATTCACACTACACAGTTAAAGTGCTATGATTCTACTTTAACTGTCATGGCTGCCAGCTATGGAATGCTGCAGTTTATGAAGCAGTGGTTACAATTTGCAGTCAGAGAGGGCTGCAAACCCCAGGATTCTACTGGTTGTTGCCATGGCAAACACAAGTAAGATACGAATATCTTTGCAAACTGAAGAACTGGGTTGGAAGCTAACTGCACTCTAATAGTGGATAGGTATTATTTTAGTGTTAGAAAGTGCTGCAGCATCAGCCTTCAGTTACAGATCCCAGGTTTTGGTCTGTAGATATCCGTGCAAGGATGATAAAGTTATCTGGAATTGCTTAGGGCAAAATCGAAGACATTTCTGCCCAAACCTGTGATTAACAATCTGGCACGGGCACATTTCAATGCCGCACTTTTTCCATGAGGGCAGAACTCATTATCTCCCATACCAGCAGCCTTCTGTCTGATGGAATGGCCTCAACTCTTACAGAAGCGTAGTCCTGAATAGTCTGTCTAGTTCTGGGTTGAGTTTGCCTCTATTCCAGTTCACTGATCTTCCAGACCAACCGCCTGTTATGCTTCAGCTGCTTCAGCCCTCTCATCAGTATTTGTTATTTACTGGGATAATGTATTAACTTCCTTCACTGATAGGGCCTTCTACATTCAGACTAACAGTACAATATTATTGCTGACACTGCTTTCTGTTTTGCTTTGATCCCTTTGCACAGGCAGTGATGGTGTACAGAGCAACCAGACCCAAAATCCTGACTCTGAAGGATTCTTCCTCAGAACCAGGCACTGTGGGGAGGATGCCCTGGAAGTTTGCCTTTGTCTAATAGACAACAATTGGCTCTGTGTTTTTCTCTGCATTCTCTTCAGGAGATTCTGTGCAGTTTCTGAATTTTGGGGAGGTCTTTTGGGGCCTTTAACAACTGCTGTATCTAAAAGGCCAAGATCTATCACTGGTCTTTCCTTTAGTAATTATACTTGATACAGCAATAAAGTAATACTATGGCTGTATACACAGTGGGCTAAATAGGCATCTAAAGCAAGTGGTTCTTCTAGTGGATTAAAAGACGTTTATGCCAGATGCCAGTACATCGGCATCCAACAGGTAATGTAGGTTTTCATCAGGGTAGTTTTGTTTTCTTCCTGTTAGTATTGAGCATCAGTGAAATGAAAAGAATGGGAAAAGAAGGTCAGGAATCAGCCACCTTCTTTACCTTCTTTTATTAAATCCAAGATAAATCATATTTAAGACCAAAGAAAAACATGAACCAAGGGGGAAATCTATGAGGCACACTTCTGTGTACCAACAGCAACTCAAATGTGCCATGGTACACAGAAGAGGTATGTTCAGTTAGGTATATTTCATTTGATACAGCAGTGCGGGTGGTGCGCAGGCATGGGGTTTGGGCTGAGCTGGCCAAAGCAGATATCAAGTCAGCCTTCCACCTACTACATGTGCACCCATCCAGTTTTGAACTTTTGGGGTTTACCTTTGAGGGTAAATTTTACGTTGAACACTCCCTCCTGATGGGACGTTCAGGTCGTGTTTTGCCTTTGAGACGTTCAGTACCTTTTTGGATGGGTCATTAAAAGGAAATTAGGCCTTCAGGGCTTTGTGCAACATTGAGATGATTTTCTATTGTCGGACGCTGGGGCTCCGGGCAATGCGCATTTCTTTGTCAGAATTCGCATCCTTGATGGGAGAACTGGGTGCCCTTGGCACACGAGTAAACAGAAGGCCCCACACAGGGACTTACATTTTTGGGGAATCGAATTGGACAGTAAACCAAGCCCATAAATTGCCGCCAGCTAAAGTTCAGGATCTCGGGTCAGGGGTGGCAATTTTCTGGAGTAGGCGCAAAGCAACTCTCAGGGAATTTCAGGAGATATTAGGGTATCTGAATTTTGACTGCAGGGGATGGCGCGTGGCAGGGCGTTTATCAGGCGGCTTTGCAATGCCTCTAAGGGTGTCACCAAGCCACACCACCGAATTAGGATCACTAGAGAGTTGAAGTTAGACTTAGAAGCATGGCAGGAGTTCTTGGCTGTTTTTAACAGTGTCGCCTTTTGGCGTGATGAAATTAAAGTCAAGGATACATTGCAAATATATTCTGACGCAACAGGTTCCATTGGCTACAGTGTCTTTTTCAGAGGCAGGTGCTGCGCTTAGAGATAGCCCGGGAGTTGGGGTGGAAGCGGGCATCACAGCTGACCTGAAAATTTTTGGAGTTTTCCCAATATGGGTAGCAGTGCGCATCTGGGCACGTAAGTAAGCAAATGACGCCGCCCAGTTTGGTGTGATACCAGGCTACAGTCAGAGTGATCAACTATCCTTCTTCAAAGTAATAGCGTGGTATGGACTGGAGCGGGCTTCAATGTCTACGATTTAGCATTGTTTTCAAAGCAGTACATGTTGCGGGCATTGATAATTCTTTGGCTGACTCTCTTTCCCATATGCAGATGGAACGCTTTAGGGAACTGGCTCCAGCCCTACCAGAACCGAAGCCCGCTGGCCTGTGGAATCTTGGCGGGGTGAGGTGATGAGGATGATAGGTATGTCAATTGCACCCAGCACTAAGAAGGGTTACAGCAAGGCAGTTAGGGAATTCAGCAACTTTCGTAAGTCCAAAAGGTTTCAGGACACTTGGCACTCCCAGTAGACCACATTTTGCAACTTTGTGTGGTCCTTAAGCAAGTAAACGGTACGAGGTAACAGGCAACCACTTTCTTCTGGTACCCTGAGGGGTTTGGGTGATGCATGGAAAGTAGTGTGTTCCTCAACATATGAGGCTCCTTTGTTTCACTCAGCGGCTCTCATTGCATTTTTCGGGGTGCTAAGAATAAGTGAATTGGTTGTTCAGAGCAAAGAGGATAGATCGGACAGGGCCCTGGAATTCCGGGACCTGTCTTGGGGGAGCGGAATTTCTATCTGGTCATAAGGGGATCAAAGACAGATCAGACCAAACGGAGCGATGTTGTGACCTTACGGGAATACATTGATGCAACCTTGGACCCGGTAAAGGCGCTTAGAGCTTATACTGCTAATAAGGAACATGCGGGACCTCTTTTTTATCATGCAGACACAACACCACTCACTAGGTATCAATTCTGGACCATTACAAAGAAGGCCCTGCTACAATTGGG
Organism: Ctenosaura bakeri; assembly: GCA_948474755.1. Classification (NCBI taxonomy): domain Eukaryota; kingdom Metazoa; phylum Chordata; class Lepidosauria; order Squamata; family Iguanidae; genus Ctenosaura; species Ctenosaura bakeri. The sequence continues at coordinate 132,552 of CAOLHI010003288.1, read as the reverse complement.
CCTGTAGGGAGTCAATTTTGGCACACACTCATTTCGCATAAGGGCTGCTTCCACTGCAGCACAGATGGGCAGGAAAGCTGACGACATCAGGAGGATGTGTAGGTGGAAATCCTCGGTGTTCAGGCGCTATGTCAGGCCAATTGATCTGCCTTAACGTTTTGGTTCCTTTCCAGATTGACCTGCTGCGGAGGAGAGGAAGCGAATGTGGATTTGCGGTCATAGTTTCAGCTCCTGGGCCGAGCGGCAAGCTTGTATTTGTTATATGGGCCCGAACCTGGGACTGGGTGATCGGGCGGCCATACATTGGCTTGGAAAGAGAGGTCTACAGTGGCATGGCTTGCTACCTCTGTTGTTCAGGGAGCATGGTGAGCCTCCCCCTGATGTGATGGTCATTCACCTGGGTGGTAATAACCTTGGACTGCTAAAAGGAAAGGCCTTGGTGATACAGGCCATTCATGATATGCGGCTTATGCAAGGCACATGGCCTCACACTTCTATTGTTTGGTCTGCATTGATACAAAGGACATGAGGAGAGTGTGCTGATCCCCGGCACATAGAACGAGTCCGCCAATTGGCAAATAGGGAGATTCGTTGTGCCTTGAGACAGGGCTTGGGTTACTACATTCCTCACCGACATTGTTTTTAATAAACTGGAGATCTATTGGCATGATGGCGTACACTTGTCACCAGAGGGCAATCAAATTTTTTACAGGATTTGCAAAAGGGGCTGGAATTGATTCTGAGGGGATGGGGGGATAAGGACTAAGCGGACGCTTGCCCTTATCCATGGCCGGCAGGGGGGGCTTTAGGTTCGGTGTGTACCTATGGTACCCCCCCTTGTGGGGTGTAGGATAAATCCTATCCTTGGGGAGGGCCCTGGGATCACCCCACTTGCTGCGCAGCGGGGGGTGGGCCTTGGAGCTCTCCTTCCAGACAAGGGCTGGCCAAAAGCCTTCATGCAACTTTAGCGGTTGGCTTTGGGGCCCGGTATTTCACCCAACGGCTAGGGGAGATGGTCAGGAGCTGCCTCTTGACCCTAGTCCGTGGATGCTGTATACCCCCCCTGTTTTTCTCCTCAGATCATAAAACGCAAGTTCATGTTGAAGTTGAAGTTCAAGTTTAAGTTCACCCCTTGTTAAATAGGCATATTAATAAATTGCCCTAGTTCAACCCAAGCTCTGTCTGTGGTCTCGTTATTTCGTGGGTTGGGTGGCAAATGACCAAAACTCTACCTCTTAAGCCAGAGACACCCCCCCCCTCAACTGAAGTGCTTCTGAGATGCTGCAGACTGGAGCACCAGGAGATGACAACTGAAGTGCTCTCTGGATCATGGGCTGCATTCAAACAAGCAGCTGGTAGAACCCCAAATCATCTCCTCAGCTGCCTGTCCAAATGTGCCCTATGTCCAGGAGAGCAGGGCAGTCATAATTCCCAGTGGTCTTATCTGTGGCATCTCAGAAATCCTATGGTTTGGGCATAGGCTGGCTTAAGATGTAAGTTGGCATCAGCAGACGTATGGCCCTTTTCGCATTGCATTTGCCATGCAAAAGGGCCCCTTGAGCATCGCACGAATGTAGGGAGCAGTCCACATGACACACTCACATTCACGCGTTGCCCCAGGGCCTGGCAGGTGCCGCTCACACACTTTTTCATTTTTGGCTCTAAGCCAAAAATGGTGCATGAATGCACATTGCTCCAGGACCCCGCGCACACTTACCTGGTGTGCGGAGATCCAGAACCAGACTGGTCGCACTTCCTGCTCCAGTGCAGCCTGGGAAACTCACAGGCTGCACTGCGGAAGGAAGATGCGGGGCTCTCGCATGACCAGGAAGCAGCTGTGGAGCTGAAGCAACAGAGACACGACAGCCTCTCGCTGGAGGCTGCTTGTGCGATCCCCACACCCCAGCACGGAGAAAAGGTGAGTTGAAGAAGGGGCCATAGTTACAACAATAGAACTCCATCATCCTACCTATGCCTTGTGTTGGATTTTGGGTATCTTTAAAAATTTCACCATAAAAGCTGGCATCCACGTATACAAAAGGAGAGATTTCTTCTTCTTCTTTTTTTCCCCAATCCTGGTCCTAGAATTTCTTAATGCCTCTCCCTCAAAAAGATAAATACCAAACTGGAAGCACATTATGACTCCTTTCACTAATATGACGTGTAGCTTGATCCTGCTTCAGTAACAAATCCAACACTTTGCTCAGAGCAATTAATTCCCAATAAAACATGCAATGTTGTGCATTTTTACACTGGAAAAAACTCCACTGTATAAAATCTCTACTGATGTATCTGATTTGGAAACTTTGGCCATTTCCAGTACACTGTTATAGTGCTATTATTCCACTTTCAACATCCTGTTCTGGGTTTTGTAGTTTACTGTGGCTGAAGAGCTCTCTGGCTGAGAATTCTAAATGTCCCTCCCTAAACTGCAAACCCCAGTATTCCATGGGATGTTGAAACTGGAATAATAGCTCAATAACAGTGTAAGGACGGAAATGGCCTTTGACTGTGAGAGGACTTATTTTCTATGAAAAGTGGAAGAATTGTGGTTTTTTAAAAAAAAATAAAACAGCACACTTTTGATCAGGATAAAATTCTTTTTATAAAAGGACAAAAAAAAAGCAAGACCTCAAACATATAGTAATATGTAATCCTAAGGCTGATGTGAATGCCAATGTCTATGAAGTTATCATGTGGCTATTTCTAAATAAAACGCGTGATACTCCTCAAGATCAATAGATTATTTACCCAATGTCTGTGACACACATAACTGCATACAACTAAATTGACACGTTTTGTGCCACCTGCTGGTAAAGTACTGTCATTTTACATTTGGCTGAAACCCACTCACTTTGTTGTACACAACCCATGGCTTCCAAGAGCAATGAAAAATTCCAAGACGCAAAGCTACAGGCTGGGTTTTCATTTGGATGAGACAGAGCAGTGGAGGGATACGGATGATGGCTTTATCTTGCTTGCTTTATTTATAGAGACAGTTAACAAACCTTCTGACAATTGAAGTTCTTCTTTACAAAGTCTTTTAACACCTATCGAACCTTCTCTTTCCCCTTGTTCTATGTTTTAAAATGATCTTAACAGATCAGAGAGTTGGGCCAAAACTAACAAAATGAATTTCAACAGGGAGAAGTATAAGGTACTACATTTGGGCAGGAAAAAAATGAAGTGCACAGATATAAGATGGGTGACACCTGGCTTGACCACAGTGCATGTGAAAAGGATCTAGGAGTCTTGATAAACCACCAACTGAACATGAGTCAGCAGTATGATGAGGCAGCTAAGAAAGCCAGCATAATTCTGGGCTGCATCAACCGAAGTATAGTGTTCAGCTCAAGAGAAGTGATAGTACCACTCTATTCTGCTTTGGTCAGACCTCACCTGGGATACTGGATCCAGTTCTGGGCACCACAGTTCAAGAAGGATATTGACAAGCTGGAACTTGTCCAGAAGGGGGCAACCAAAATGGCAGAAAGCCTGGAAACCATGCCATATGAGGAGCAGCTTAGGGAGTTGGGCACACTTAGCCTGGAGAAGAGAAGGTTAAGAGGCAACATGGCAGCTATGTCTAAATATTTGAAGAGATGTCATATGGAGGATGGCCATCTGTCGGGAAATGCTTTGATGGTGTATCCCTGCATGTCAGGGAGTTGCTCTCAATGGCCTTTGTGGCCTCTTCCAGCTCTATGATTTTATGATTTTGTTTCACTAAATGTTTTCAGCAGCATTGACACTGGGAAAACAATAAAGGAGGGCTGGAGAAACACAGACTTTCAATGCTGGGTTGCAGCAGTGTGTCTGCTGTGTGTCTGCAGTGAACAATGCCTAGCTTGAACTAGGAAAGAATGAGATCTTATTCTAGCTGATCCTACTGCAGCTGCATATGCCTGCCTACAACAGGCAAGGTAAACAGCAGCTGCCTCCAGTATTCTTTACTGAGCATGCATGAACAGCAAAAGAAAAGAAAAGAAAAGAAAAGAGGAAAACAGATTATCCTGCCTCACCAGCTACTCTCAGCATGTTAGAGAAACACAAATCTATACATCTGCTGTGAGTCAGCACAGTTTCATTGTCTGAGTATTGAACTAGACTCAAGCAGACCAGGACTCAAATCTCCACTCAGTTATGGAAACCCACAGTGTCACCCTGGGCAAGTCACACTATCTCAGGCCATTTCCGCACTACAGTGTTAAACTGCTGCTATTCCACTTTCAACGCCCTGTGGAATTCTGGGGTTTGTAGTTTACTGAGACCAAAGAGATCTTTGGCTGAGAATTCAAAGTGCCGTTCCCTAAACTACAAACCCCAGAATTCCATAGGAGGTTGATAATGGAATAGCAGCACTTTAACACTGTAGTGCGGAAATGGCCTCAGTTTCAAAGGAAAGCCATGGCAAACCCCCTCTAAACAAATCTTGCCAAGCAAACCTCATGATAAGTTTGCATTAGGGTTGCCATAAGTGAGAAATGACTTAAAGGTACACAGCAACAACAACAACAACACTTAAATGTTTTGCCAACAAAATGGAAATTATAAGAAAAGTCAAGACTGGTGAAAGGGAAAACAAAAGCACCCCTGGTGGCATTTTGTATGAAGCTTTCAAGTGGTTTCTAGAGGATTCAAAATGAGCTTTGCGGGGCGGGGGCAGGATCAGGCTTACCTGACCTGGCTGTTTCATTTCAAATGCGCATACTGTAAGTTTTGTATAAAAAGACTGCTGAAACCTGTTCAACAACTCTTCTGTTTTGTCGTTTAAGAACTGATTCCCATTCTGTCAATGTTATTTTTGTTAAAGAAACAATACCTGGGAAAACATCTGCTTTATTAACTGAAGAATACCTGAAGTAGTAGGAACAGAAGACATAGCAGATGGTAAAAACTGCTTATCTTATGTTGGATTTCAAGAGAAGGCAGCTGCAACTCAGAGGGATTCATGACTGTCTTTCTTTGTTTCCTCTCACTTTCTGTCCTTGGATTTAAACAGCATAAGTCAGTTCCTAGTGACCTCTTTGAACCTTCCAAAGCCTTAAGGGCAGGGGTTGGTAAACTGCTGCCTTCCAGATATTATTGGACTGTAATCCACATCAGCCATAGCCATCACATCCAATGGAGATGAATGCTGGCAGTTGCATACTAACAATATCTGGAGGGCTGGGTTTCCCCGATCCTAGCTTAGGGTAAACAGGGGATCTTAAGGCTCTTTTGGGTCACCTGTATTTGAGCAAAACAGCAGCATTGTGACAGATGTATGTACAGTAGGTTGAACAGGTAAGACTCAGCAAGAAGCACAAGCGTGATTTACTTCATAGGATAGCTTTCTGCAATTCATTCTTATCAGCTATATTTCCCCTGAGTATAAAATCACCCTGCTTTTTATCATTTTGAGCACCTAATTTGATCAATTAATGATTTTTTAAAAGTCTGCTATATCTAACATGTGTGACTCTCTGAATATGCCCAATACTTTTTCACATTTAGACCATTTCTGCACTATACTGTTGTAGTCCTGTTCTTCCACTTCTATTCTAGTTTTGGGAGAAGCATTTAGAATTCTCAGCCAGAGAGCTCTTTGGCTTCAGTAAACTACAAACCCCAGGATTCCACAGGAAGTTGAAAGTGGAATAATAGTACTATTAACAGTATAGTGCAGATATGGCCTCAATAGTTTCTTTTGCAAGTCCATATGAACCAAGTGTTTCCTATGAAAATGGCTTTGTGATAGGATAAGCTGATCACGTCAGTCTATCCATTCTGAAAGAAAGCAACGGCTAGTATTCAGGATACAATGATACACTTATTATATTAGTAATTAATTGATTAGTAATTACTTCCATTCAAAATTAGATAATTGGTAATTACATAAAAAGGGAGCCAGTATGGTGTACTGGTTTGACCCTTGGTTCTTTGCGGTTGCTTCCATCTACTGTTTTCATATGATGACTGAAGAATAACAATCATATTCATAGGGCAGTATCAGATTGTAGTTTGAAAGCCTGTTTTGTTAACCAGGCTACTGTATAAGGCCAGGAAAGCCTGGTGTAGTTCTAGCTCACTGATGCATCATGTTAAGTATTCTGTCCATGTTTCCTGACAAAGGAGACTAAAGAAATGGATTTTGCAAGGATTCATCTATGAGGATCATTTCTTTATATTTTCTTGAAGTAAAAAAAAATTACACACCAAACTTGGATGAAATCTTAAGAACCACTATTTGTATGTTGAATTCTTGTCTCACCTTCCTTCCAGTGAGCTTCAGTAGGCACACTTTTCCTCACAACATCCTATCAAGTTGGTTAGGCTGACAAAGAGTAAGGGCCTTTCCGCGTGACACTGTTATAGTGCTATTATTCCACTTTCAACATCCTATGGAATCCTGGGGTTTGCAGTTTAGGGAGGGGCATTGAGAATTCTCAGTCAAAGAGCTCTTGGTCCTCTGTAAACTACAAACTCCAGAATTCCACAGGATGTGGAAAGTGGAATAGTAAGCACTAAAACAGTGTGGTGTGGAAAGGCCCTCAGTGATCCAAAGTGAGCTGAATGGAGACACGAACCTGGATCTTCAAGTCACAGTCCAGCATTCCAATCACTACTCCCCACTGGATTTGTTTTATTCTAAAAACATAGAAAAGATCAACTTGGGTCCAGACTTGGGCTCCCTTTATGAGCCCATCAGAGCACTAAGATCTTTTGGAGATGTGTTTCTTTCAGTCCCAGCACCTTCTCAGAGTCTTTCATGGGAGCAAGAGAGAGGGTCTTCTTAGTGGTTGCTCCCAGACTGTGGAACTCCCTCCCTAGAGATGCCAGGATAGTCTCGTCCTTCCTCTACTTCAATCAATAAACATTTTTATACCATCAGGATTTTTGAAACTGACTGGGGTGAGCTTTTAATGCTGTGTGGTGCTGTTTTTAAGGTTTGCATGTAGTCTTTTAGTGAATGTGAATGTTTTTAATGTTTTATGTTTTTTATTTTATAAATTGTTTTTAAATAACTTTTGTGTTTATACTTTTATAGAATATTTTGCATAGTTTTAATCTGTATTGTATGAAATATGCTGCCAGCTGCCTTGAGTCTTATTACTGAGAGGAGGGCAGGATATCAACTAACAACAACAACAACAGATAAAGTAGCCACATTAAAGTGAGGCCAGGGTTCCTCTAGCTTTAACAGTGATGTAGCAGGAGGTATAGGAGTTTCAGCAAGTGAAGCCTATGTATCACATGCTGAAATGTCTCCTTTTACATGACTGTCAAAGGAGAGATCGCCCACCCCCCTTTCTCATGTGACTGCCCAAAGCATTACAAAAATTATTGTTTCAGGTGCTCCTTAGCTGATTTTGTGCAAGAAGATCATTGCTGTCCAGCAGTTGCTGAGATCACACTGAAGTAGGACAAAGATTTCCAAGGTACCTTGTGCATCTCAAAATACAAGTGGTGCGGCACGGCCATGACAGTACTGAATGACAGCATCATTACAAACCTCCCTGCAAATGTTGGTAGCACAGCTATAGCAACCAACTCCTTGATCCTTGGCTCAGTTTTATGCTGTCTGTCCTGATGGGCAGTGCCTAATCTATTTCCAGAAAGACAGATTTGAGGCAGAGTATTTTATGAGAAAATAATAAATTTGCCTTTTGAAGCTGAGTGGCATAGCTACAGCTGTTAATGATCAATGAATTCTCTGATCCTAGTCAAAATCTCAGCACACCCTGAATAATTGCAGGGTAGTTTATCTGATTATTTAAATTATGGTGATGAAGATGGATTAAGTAGAGCAGGCAATCTGGGGAAGAACTAGGGAACAGTATGGGTTCAATTTCTCTTATGTGGCTGAGATGTTAAGGTAGCATTTGCAGGTAGGTATACAGGATTTCAGCCTTTGCATGGCAGAGGGGAGAAGCCTGTGGAGCTCCACATGTTGCTGGACCTAAGTTTTGCTTTCTGCATTAGTGTTAGCCAGCAGTGAGGGGTGGTGAGAGTTGCAGTCTGCATATCTTCCAACTGTTTTGATTTGGCAGGAACAGTCCTGATTAATCCTCTGCTGTCCTACTTTCTTAACTATTTTTAAACATTTCAGTTTCTCACTCCTGCTTCCACTCCCCCTGCTTTTTTTTTACCTTCACCTGCTGCAAACTGATTCCAAAGAGCAAAGTACTTTGCACTCAGCCAAAGGGCAAGGAGGGGGTGCAGTCTTGCCCTTGCCAGTAGCCTCAGGCAGAAGCAAACTTCTGTAGCCTCAGGTGGTTTGTATGTTGTTCCTCATTAATGATGTTTGCCATGTAAAACTGTTTTGGCTACACTGGTTTTTGGGGGCATCAACACTCAACATTAAACTAGATGTTAAGGGAAATGTGTGTTCCCTGCTTGTTAGAACATAGAGACAATGGTCTTTTCTTGGAACTGTGAGCCACAGTTGACCAGAGTCCAAGCTCATTTAGTCAGATATATTCTGTGGCTGAGCCAGACATATTGTTGTCTCCAATGAAGGACCAGAAGATACTGCTCTGTGCCTCCATGTGCAGTAGCCAACCAATCTAGGACCTGAATATTGCTTCAGCACTACCTGAGGACGTGACAGTGCCCTCCACGATGCTTGAAAGAAGCAGCTAGTTTAGGGGAAAGTGGGCAGTAATAGCCTGTAACCTTTTCTCTCTGGTACTCACAGCACATCTGCCATTACAGGCAGCCGCTTCATTCCAACTAATGGTAGGGCCCGCAATGCCACAACTTATAAATTGTTCTCCACTTTAGCATCTCAGTGTCATAAAGTGCTATGGTGCTTGTCCTTCCCTCCTGCAACCAGTTTCCTTTATTCTTCCTGTCTGTCCACCAGAAATGGCAACAGCAACTGAGAGGTTCTGAAACTTATGTAGAAATCTTTGGTATTTACAGTATGCCCAATGCAGCAAGTTAGTGTAATATGTTTGTATGGCAGAAGCAGATGTAATTACTTAGGGTGCTTTGGAAGGATGTTTTTGTTTTTGGCTTGCAGTAACTTACAGAAGGCATTGAAACAGGGGTGGGGATCATGTGGTTCACTGGTTAAAATGTATGTGTCCGTGTGTCTCCATTGGGCATCCAAAATCCAGGACTGGCTGCCTATTTGGACACATAGCTATCACATTAAAAAAGAAATCCTTGCCCGTTAGTTACAGACTTCTCCACACTGAACAGAGAACAAAGAATGTGAGTAGCATGCTGTATGAGATCAGGACCCCTGATCAAGCAGTTTCAGAGCTATGGGTAAAGCACTGAATTCATGTTCACTTCTCTGCAAGTAGGAATCATCATTGGGTTAAGAGCCTACTGTTCAGAATGCTGTTTACTTTGAATTCTGCTTCTGTTGGTTTTAGAAAATCTTTTAAGATTTTAAGAGATTTGAATAACCCACATAAATACTGAGTGAAAGGTTTGTATAAACTTCTTCAGCCTGATCTAAAATTTATTCTCATTTCTCCCCTGCTGCACTTGATGTGAGCCAGCCTGGACCTCCCACTCACATAAATTTTCTTCTCCGCACTTATACTGACCGCAGAGCAAGAGAGAGAGAGAAAGAGAGAGAGAGGCCATTTGCACACAGGGTATTTAAAACGGTGCAGTGCGTCCTCCACAGAGGACGTCTGCACCTTGGAGCAGACTGGGTTCAGACTACTTACCATAGATCCGCACCTCAGTCTGCTCCGGAACGAACCCAAATAGTCCTCCAACGTGCTTTTGAAAGACCTGATTTTTCTGGTCTTTCAAAAGCATGGAGCGCACCACTGCGAGCCTGCTCCCTTGTGCAGATTTGCAGGCTCGCACCAATGCAAGTCTGTGATCTGCCAAGGGTGGGCTTTAGGCTGGCGAACTTCACCGGTTGGTCTAGACCCACAACCAACCGGAAGCTGCCATTTTGGATGCCGGAGCAGTGTGGAGTGACAACCACACACTGCTTCTCCTCACCCCGGACCAGACGGGACCACCAGAAGATCCGGCAAGTAGCAGCACAGGGCAATTCCCTCACCCTGTGTGGAAATGGCCAGAATGTGCTTGATTCCAAGGTACAATTCTTGATTGATGCTAAACCTGTAGTGTTTGATCAATGGCATATGAAACATAAATAGCCCTCAGGGCAAGTGTGGAAGTTGCCCCCCTATCTTCTCACCCCTTCCCCCACCCTTCACCCCTACACACATGGCTTTTTTGTGCCCCCCTCCCTGGCATTGGCTCCCAGGGCATGTGCTCAGATAAGCCTCTAATTTCTTCCCTTGATGGTTTCTTCCAGTGTTCCCCGAAGCAGCTTAGCACCTCATCGCATTCAGTAAAACACTTCTCCAGACTTCCTGACCCCTCACTTTGTGATGATATCATGCCACCAGCTTCATCATTCGCTTCACTCTTCAGATGCTGTTGTCCACCATTTTGACCCAAGGGACTCTGATTGGTTAAGACTAATGAAGCAATTTCATTCATTTAGGACAGTTCCTCCTCTTCTAATTCTTTTAATTCTATTTCTTCTTTTTCCATCCTTCATCTGCTGTAAGAAGCATAGCATCATAGTTCATCTGGAATACTGTGTCCAGTTCTGGCCACCTCATTTCAAGAAAGATATTGATAAGCTGGAATGTGTCCAGAGGAGGGTAACCAAAATGGTGGAGGGACTGGAAGCCATGCCTTATGAGGAGTGGCTTGGGGAACTTGGTATGTTTAGTCTAGAGAAGAAAAGATTAAGAGGGGACATGATAGTCATGTTCAAATATTTGAAAGGATGTCATATTAAAGAGGGAACAGGCTTGTTTTCCACTGTTCCAGAAACTAGGACAAGGAGCAATGGATTCAAACTATAGGATAAAAGATTCCACCTGAACCCCAGGAAGAACTTCCTGATGGTCAGAGCTGTTTGGCAGTGGAATATGCTGCCTTGGAGTGTGGTGGAGCCTCCTTCTTTGGAGGTTTTTAAGGAGAGTCTGGATGGCCATCTGTTGGGAGTGCTTTGATGTGTGTTCCTGCATGGCAGGGGGCTGGACTTGATGGCCCCTGTGGTCTCTTCCAACTCTATTATTCTATGATTCTATGATTCTAGTCTAGTAGAACCAAGATCCATAGGATATTAGCACAAGGCCTTCTAGAATAGCAGGGATACTGATGTCATCTGTCATCTACCTCAGATACGCTTAAGGCTCAGATGTACCTCTACACTACTATAATTATAGTAGTTTGATCCCTACCACCACCATTTAAACTGTTATGGTTCCATCCTATAGAACCCTGGTAAATCTCTAATTCCCTTACCAAATGAGAAATCCCAGGATTTCAGAGGGTGAAGATATAACAGTTAAACTAGGATCCAACTGCTATAACTGTGTGGTGAAGATAAACTTTATTTCCTTCATATTACTTCCCTCTAGAGTTGGAAGTAATTTGTTACTATAATGCTCATTAACAGATGAATCTATGGAGCAATGAGGTATAGCATCATTCATCAGAATCTCGCAAGAAGCCAAGATGACTAAACTGAAGGTATTGTACTTTTGCCAACATGACTCACTGGAAAAGACAATAATGCCTGGTAAATTGGAAGGCAGTAGGAAAAGAAGAAGCCTGTATTACATGGGGATTGATGCAATCAAGGAAGACACAAACTCTCTGAGTTTGAAAGACTTGAGTGAGACATTTGATGGCTGCAGATTTTGAAGATATCTCATTCATAGGGTCATCATAAATCAAAGTTTATTTGATAGCAAATAGCAACAGCATCATCCTTGGCCTCCTAAGAAATGGTTGCATTACTTCCTGTCCTTTTTATTTGCTATTTGTCCAGAAAAGAGGTAGGGAAAAGTCAACTTTCAGATCACCTTACTAGGTCCCTAAAGGCAGGATTTTCCTTCACCAAATGCTTCGTGTGCTGGATCATGTTGGAGGAAGTTCAGTATACCAGAGCATAGGGAATGTTGGGCCTTGGCACATTGAAGGAATAGAAGAAGACAGCTGCATTGATATGAAGAAAAGAAACTGTGTAAGTTGATTTGCAAAAAGAAATGAAAACTAGTCCTTGACAATTTCATAAGGGAAATAACCTGATTTTCTCCTTCCCACCCTCTTCCCTAGAATGATAAACTTTGTTGTTGTTTTTATTTGCCTGTATGAATGAAAACTTCAGGAGCTCCTGCTGCTACTTTGCTATGCAATGTCACCTCTTCCAATAAGTCACATCATTCCATAATATCTTCAACGTATGACAGCCTTATCTTGCCTTCTAGTGAGAGTTGAGGTTTGATTTGATTTGAATTGAATTGAGTTGAGGCTCTAGAACCCATTCATTAGTGTTTTTAGTAGTCCATGGTATCTATAGAACTCTCCTCCAACATTATATTTCAAATGACTGAACCATGTATCCCAAATATACACTGTAACATGATATTTCCTCAAAATTTCTCATGAGAACAGGAGGCACAACACATACCACTAATAACATATGTTACTTCCTAGACATAAGAGCTCCAAGCTCTCGTTCTCTTGGAGTTTAACTGCAGTTTTACAGTAGCTGGGCATGGAGATGGATATTTCCAGCAGCAACATTTAGTTGTGAACTGTCCTTGAGGCAATGCAAAGTATTGCAGGGAGCTTGTGGGGAATAATCTTGGTCTTGAATATGCTATTTAGATTCCTTAGCTGTTCAAAAGCCCAGATTCTGTTAGCTGTGAAAACTGCTAGAACTGGCTTATTGGTATGACTCTGGAGTCTCATGAATTTCAAAATGTACCATGACATCATTATGTTAGAACTAAACTGCCTGTGAGGAAGAGAACACTGTCTCTCATCCTATTTCTGGTAACACCCCTTGCACATTCAGATGTGCCCATTGGCATAAAGATGAAACCAGCATCAGTGGGGCAATGAACCTGGTCTGGCTTTTAATCTGAACTTCAGAGGAGCTATGCAAAGGGAGTGTATATATAGAAGGCACATTGAATTGGTTTGGTTCAAATTTCAGGGAAGAAGGGCTAAGAGTCAGTCCTTCAGCCAGAGAAATTATCAGTGAACTAAAGGGGAATTGAGTGAGAAGGTATGTTTTTTTCAGAGAAAGCCTAAGAGAGAGAGACAGAAGAGAAATCAACCAACTTTTGAATCTGGTCAGAAAGTATGACCAAGATTTGGGAACTGAACCTTTGGGCAAAAGGATAGCCAAAGGGCTTTGTATGAGAGACATGTGCCTTCATGCTGTTATGAAGATATAAGCAACTGCTTAAATGTATTCTGAAGATTTGCTTGAGCTTGGACATACCTGCGAAAACCAATTCTTTATTCTGGTTGTTGTTTTAATAAATATTATAGCATATTTTTATAAACTGAGACTTAGCTGAATGATCATAGTAGTTATAGCCAAACAGAATCATGCTACCATAGATCATTAAAATGACTGTAAATAACAATTGAAAGTCTTTACCCTTTTTACACGAAGGTGGTGTTTTAAAGGGAAAGGCAGAGTTGAGCAAAGTGACAGGGTGCTTTAGCAGACTGGGGAAGCTGCCATACCAGTTTGTGAGGAGTAAAGCAGGCCTTGCCACAGTTCAGCACCTTGTAGAACACCTTTCAGACAAAAACCCTAAGAAATTTACCACCTCCACTGGCATAAGTGGATGAAGCTGTGAGAATGTATTTGCGAGTGCAAGCTTATAGCCATGTGAGCTAGTGGCAAAACTGCAACTTACAAGTCTGGGATTCCATTTTTAGTTCCTGTAACCATCCATGCATTTTTGTTTTCTCTTTGCTAAGCATACTTCACATATTACTGTGAAAGCTATATTTAACATCTTACCAATTGGTGCTTCGTAAGCCACATCACTTACTCCGCAGAGGATGAACTTGGGCAGTGTTTGTATGTATGTGGCAAACATCATATTCTGGGCAAAGCCATCTTCTTACATTAGCTTTTGATGTGCCATATCCTTCTCTACAAATTGAAACCAACCACTTTGATATCTTTGATCTGTACCCACTTTGTGGAATTTTTGCCATCTTTAATACTCCAGTTTAGTTCGCTGAAAATGGTTGTTCTGGGTGTTTTTATGTGTGTACATCTTAGCATTATCAAAATCCTTGTCAGAAAAAAAAATGGTATTGTGACCTGCTGGTATTCTCCGAAGGCAGCAATTTCAACAGAAGCTTTGCTAATTGCATGTTATCATAAATTCTCAACCTATTTGTTTCTCTTCCTATGTCCTCATCATCTGACATTTTTAGATCCTCTAATACTACAAAAATGTGTTGGAATATGAGCACTTAAATTTGTAACTAGCAATCTGAATGAGTGGAGAGTGATAGAAAGCAAGCCAGTATCTCTCTCTCCCTTCACCATCTTTTCTAGGAAGCTATTTCATGAAGCTGTTTTGAAGTTCTTACTCATGGAAAGAGGCAGAACAGGTGTCCTCCATGATGGTTGAAAGCACACCCATACTTAAGAAAGAAAGCTCTAGAGGACTTTGTAAACTAAATTAAGATTTCTGCCAGTATGGTATAGTGGTTTGAGTGTTGGGATATGACTCTAGAGACCAAAGATCAAATCCACTCAGCCATGAAAACCCATTGAGTGATGATGGACAAGTCACATCCTCGGAAGATGGCAAAAGTAAACCCCCTCTGAACAAATCTTGTCAAGAAAACTCCATAATAGTTTTCCCTTAGCATTGCCATAAGTTGGAAATGACTTGAAGGAGCACAATAACAACAATAATAACAACAACAACATATCTCCTCATGGTTTCCATAAATGACTAGAGGTATATTTTTCTAATTACCCTCCCCTAAATTATTTATCTGCATTCATCTGGCAGAAGCTCAACACCCAAATACTGTACTGTGCTATTATATAGATAACCAATCTTTCCTGTAAAATTTACAAAATAATTGAAGCTATTTTTCTCTCTCATTCCTCACTGAAAGTTTATGGTGTCCATTAAGTGGAACAGTAAACTTACTCTGGATTTTGGTGTGAACCAAGGTGCTGGCCCCAATCACCATAATAGGCTTAGCACCTTAGATGAAATCTTTAAAGTTCATACTAAATTCTAGAGTGGATTTGCTACCCCCCCCCAATGCTGTAGCTGTTTAGCTGTGCAGAGGGTTGTTTTCCCCCTTCTACCAGCCAGTAAGTTGCAACTCCTTGAAACATGTATATGTTCAGTTTTGCAGATTTCAGTTTTTGTTTTTTTACCACCAAACCAGAAACACTGGGACATTATTTTAGTTTATAAATGCTTCATTTGCCAAAGTACATCTGTGCATCAGAAGTTGAAAAATAAGACTCCTTTCAGAGAAAAATGGTTTCTATTTGCCTGTTGGCCCCAGCCCACTTTTTGTTATGCTTATGCTTCTTGCAGAATATTAATGCTGTGCCTTAACTAAGGACAGATTTCACTTCCATTTTTAAACCACACTGACTTGATGTTTTCAGTAGGTTTGCACATCTTGACAGTGGCAGCTGGCAAAGCAGCTCACTAACTGGAACCACCAGCTGCTGTTGCTGGGTCAACTGAGGGGGAATGAAATTCTTAGCCTTACAGAAACCAATGGAACATGGCCCTGGAGGCAAGGAGTATCTTGGCTAGCATGTAAGTATGTGCCATGAAAGTGTATATGTGGTTTCTGGTTGGCTGACTAGCCCTTATCCCTACCCTATGCCCTCACACATACAGTAAAGCACCCTCCAAAATACCTCAATCTAGATGAGATACTGCTCTCCCTCTCCATATACCAACAGTCACTGTCAAGAGCACCAGAGGCCCTTTCACACAATTATAGCACTATGATTCTACTTCAACTGCTACAATTCTATCCTATGGAATTGTAGAATTGACAAGAGATCTCTGCCTTCCTGTGCTGCAGATCCCAGGATTCCATGGGATGGAACCACAACAGCAAAGTAGAAGCTCTATAACTGTGGGGTGTGAAAGAGACTCAAAAAGAAAAGATTAAACTGCTCTTCTATTTTGCTTTAGTACAGGTCTTACGACCTCCTGGCCATACTACCTGCTGAACAGAAATTGCTGGAGTGGCCCAGTTCAGTCTCCCATAAGTTAAAGCAATACTTTGAAAGAGGATACATAAGAACCAATCGGTACTAATACTGATTTCATTCCAGTTTCAATCAAAACTATGGTTTTTATTAAAGACTTTGAGTGCTTGTTTGTTTTTTCCAGAATATAGATGTCCTAAACCATTTTAACTTGTCAAATTGCTTAATATGTTTCTCTTCTTTTAAATGTTTAATTGCTTTAAATTCTTATTTGTTTTAAACTGCTTAAACTGATTTTACTTGTATGAGGGCAGGACATACATACTTTTATAAACACATAAATACCCTGCCAGTCATTCTAACCAAGAATCAAGTGTCTGTTCCCTCCCTCCCAATCCCCTTCTCCTTTTCTATTATACCTCTTAGATTGCAAACATGTAGGCAGGGATGGTCCCATTTCTGACATTTGTAAGTTGGTGTAGTATTCTTTCTGGGTGAAGGGTATGGTGAAAAAGAAATTATGAAATGAATTGAATTAATAAATAAGCAAGCATCAGCGAGGACAGCTAGCCCATTGCTACCCACACTGAGTGGGGCATTCCAAGCTCTCACTGACATTTCCCATTAGTTTCTTCAGCAACTCCTCTCTTCACCAGTTGCCATTGGTATTACATTTGTTTTGAGCATATTTTGACAATATTTTCCAACTATATCTCTTTAACACATGCAGTATCTCCTGATTAGCCCTATTGGAGCATTCAAGCTCTCTTCTGATTAGTACTACCTGTGGAAATGGAAGGACTGTGTTCATTTGCCCCACTCTTTTCTATCGTGTTCACATTGCCTGATCCCACTGACCTCCATGTATTGAAAGGCAGGGTTTGAAACATAGTTTAGGGAGGGGCCCCTAAACTGCAAACCCCAGGATTCCATAGGATGTTGAAAGTTGAATAATAGCACTATAACAGTCTAGTGCAGAAATGGACATAGTGTTGGCTTTGTGTTTGAAGTAGAACTTGGCAGATTTACCATTTTGAACTTCCTGAATCCTTTGCCAGCTGTGAGTTGAAGACTCTTCTCATGATGGAAAACTCCTGAAATGATATAACCTCTACTAAGAACAGACTCTTCAACCTATGCTGGCAAAGCTTTCCATTCAATAAGAAGAAATAACTTTCCTTCATGACCTTGGAGACAATGTCACTTGAAAAAACTGTAGCACACAACAGGAGATAGTCAATATTTTTATATTTCTGCAGGTCTTGGGGGCAAGCCTGAAACATTTCACAAATGCCAAAATGATTGTCCCTCAAGGGTCACTGGTGGCTTCTGTGTCAGTAGGTGTTAGCCTGAATGTTTAAAGGAGCTATCTTAGTGTCTGAGTCCAAAATGGACTCAATGCCTTAGATTAGTGGTACCTAGGCTTTGATCCTCCAGATGATTTGGACTTCAGCTTCCAGAATTCCTGACTGTCAGCCAAACTGGCTGGGGCTTCTAGGAGTTGAAGTCTAAAAGGAGGATCACAGTTTGTGAACCACTGCCTTATATATATCCTTTAACCTTCTTAGAGTGGATTTACCACCTCACAGATGTGGGAACCACTAGTCTCCACTGCCCCTTTTACCATTCAACTAGACTGGCTGCTGTAATACTAGTGCTGTAGCAGCATATTCCACAGCTCCTACAGGCTACTTTAGGGAGCCAAACAACATACACAACTCAATCTTCCAAAGAGAGTGAGAGAGCAAGCTATCACAACCAGAAGCCAACTTCTGTATCCCCTTCCCAGTATATGCCTCCAGAGGTGGTCACCACGTTACACTTAACAGGTGGACCAGCCCTGCAGAGTTCTTGCAAACCTTGACTGACTTAAATTGCTCCATTGACTTCAACCAAACTAGAGGCATGGCCCCAACTAGTTATTACATGTCAGCTTGGCAGGCATTGCTGATCTTCAGCCAGACATGCAAAGAACAACAATTAAGAGGGAAAACATGGTTGAAGAATTCCTAATTACCTAGGCGGAAAATTACTGTTACGCCGTGTTGGATGAATTTACATCATGCTCATTTGGATCAAAACAAGCAAGCTTCTTCTGTGATGTGTGCTAAGTCACAGCCATCTCAGCCTCTAGCTACAGCCTTTCTGTAAAGTTTGCCATGGCTGATTCTAAGCTGATAAGGCCACATGGTACTTCTGTCTAGACAGGTTTACTGTAATGAAAATTCACAGCTGGAACTTGGTGAATGTTTTTTTCCCTTTCCACATTTTCTTTTGCCAACTTTGAACAACCTGCCCCATGGAGTATACCCTGAAAGCTCCATTGTGGTGCTTTAACCAGCAATAACTATCCACTTTGTGTCACAAACAACCATCTCTTGACATTGGCTTCTTGACAAGAGCCATAGCAAGGAGGTGCCTCCAGAACTATGACAGTGCATAACAAACTTGTGAAGTTCTAGTTTATAGGAATGTTGGGTCCACAAATTGTTTCCATCCAGACTGATGTAGCCTGGCCAAGGCCTGCCCTCCTCCCTGAAGCCTCCCTAATCAAGGAAAGGTAAGCAGGGCTGGCCTCAGACATTTCCTGCTCAGGCAAAAGACAATTGGCACCTTTTCCTAGTCTACGTACAAGAGCTAACTGTACCTTCCTTTGCTGTTTTGCATGGGACAATGCTTCCCACTACATGTAGGGTAGTTGGTTAGTTTAGAGAGCCCAGAACACATTGTTTGGCATTCACAACACTGTTCTCTCTCAGAGAAAAACAGGCAGAGAATTCAGGGAGAATAACTGAGAGGCTGCCACTGCTGCCCTCCAGCATCTGCTGCCTGTGTCACTTGCCTCACTTAGATTAATGGTAGACCCAATTCTACACTACACTTGATCTTAGCCAAAAGCCTGAGAAGATGTACTTCTGAAGGAAGTGATACAGGGAGACAGATATATTGACAGTCACTCCCGATGGTGTATGAGACAGGCAAGGCAACTGAGCAGAGGCCTCAAGCGATAGTAGCAATTTGCAGGCTGTAGGAACAAGAGAGAGAGAGAGAGAGGGCAGTCCAAGTCAAGTCAAGTCTGAGTCAGAGCCAAAGGTCCAGAGTTCCGAGATATCAAATCCAAAGGGGTAAACCAGAATTGTAGTCACACAGCAGGCAAAGGACCAACTGACAACAGATTTCTTGGCAAGGGAGAGATGCAGGGTTCAACCACCAAGGAGAGCAGTTGTTGACTCTGGTGTGAGAAGCCAAATACTTCTCATTTATAGTCCAGCAGTGTTGATGCAGGTGTCCTCTCATTGGGGCTCGTTTGGTATATAAATGAGCTGAACACCTGAGTCATTCTTTTTCTTGCCTTTGTTCTGCCAAGATGGTACCTTTGCTAGTTCTTCCTCTGATGCTTGTTGCTGCTGGTTCTTTTGGCCCTCTTGCTCTGGCTCCTGCTGCTGTTGGTTGTTCTGTTCCTCTGGGCTATTCTCTGCCTCTGAATCAGAACTCTCCTCCTCTCTGTCGGGGTCTCTGCGGCAGGGCATGACACCTCCTCAGTATGCCTTGGAACAGTGGTTCCCAGAAGCATCACTTGCCTTTACTGTCAGGAGAGCAGGAGAAACCAGCTTTGATGGAAGCCACTGATGATGAGTCTTCCACCATGCAGGACCCTGAAGTGGCAATTCCCAAAAGTACCATCCTGCAATGCTTGCTACTGCTCATTTGTTTCCTAGTCATCAATGCAGCTGTGAAGGAGAGGGGAGAGATTGTGGAAATGAAGGTTTAAACCTCCATTATCTATCCCCACTTCTTCACCACTGCTCAGCTGAACAGTGTCAAAGGTGGTGGCATGGGGAGGTGGTGGAAAGAATCCCTACAACTGCCCCTCTTAGCTGTTACAGGTATGTTTATGCTGTGTATGTATGTTTATATGTGTACACGTGTGATGTGAATGTGTGTGTTCATAGTTTATATTGCATACAATGGCAGTTGATGGAGTCCAAGTTAGGGGAGTAGTCTGAACTTTAGAAGAGCTATCCCAGGTGCTGAGCTTATCAGGGGCTATGATTCAGAACCTTGGATAGCTTCTGGAAGTTGTAATCCAAAAAGTCAAAATTCCCAATGTCTAGACATACAATCTTCATGAGGCCACAGCTGCCAGCCCCTAGCCTAGGAGAAAGGAACAATGGCATTCCAATCACCAAGTCCAACACTGTGGTTTCCAAGGTATATTCTTTAAATATTCTTGGAATTCTTTGGAATTTTTTGAGATTTTCCTCAAGAAGATGCTTAGCAAAAGCCACAAGCTTTCCTAAAAGTTGTCTTGCACACACTGATCTTCCCTTGCAAGGTATATAGACCAGTAAGACTACCTGGTCAAAAAAATGTTTTTTAGAACAACTACAAACTACATCACAAACCTTCTGGCTAAACTACCAAATTTATCTTTACCAACTATGGAATTAATTTTGGGATGTTCTCAGCCCTTTCCTCCACCAGAGTTAAAAAGCTGTTCAAGGAAAGAATCCATCTACATTCAAAATAGCAGAATTCATATTCAACAAAGACAGAAAGAATACTCAAAAATATTCAGTACCTAGTATTCAGTCACGCAAACATCCTGCCCTTTATGGTATTCTGTATACAAAATGACATTTGGTTACGACCCATACTTCACACTCCTCACTGTTGCCCCCTTAAGAAAATCACTTTCAGGTCTGCTGTAGCAATGTATGCCTACTGACCTTTTGGATGAAAGGTTAAATAATACACCATCAGACCAAAGAATCTGCATCTCTAAGTCTGGCGGAGGTGGGGATATGTCTCATTATTTATTAAGATGCCCACTGTATAATTCCCCAAAGCAGTGGTCTCCGTTTGGTCCTCCTGCTGTTTTAGACTTCAACTCCCAGAAGCCCCAGTCAGCTTGGCCAAAAGTAAGGAATTCTGGGAATAGAAATGCACAACATCTGCAGGACCAAAGGTCAGGAACCACTTCCCCACGGCACAAATTCCTTGCCTACATCCTCAGCTCTTTGGCAAACAGATCCCTCTTTGGAACAGATATGTATATTGCTAAGAGGAAACAATATTTTTATTACTACACAGATTGTTTATTTTGGCCCAGTTGCTAGAAAATGAAGAGCTAAGCACTGAAAAAATTAGTAGGGTAAACAGTATGTCGCCTTGCCTTTTTAAACTTTCTGTACCTATGTTTTAAGCTGCCAATGGGCTCTGCGTGTGTTTTTTTAAGCACCGGAAAGGAAAGTCTTATTATAAATTTTTAATTTTAGTTACCATTAGCAAGTTCAGCTTTTAAAGGAATGTCTGCTACTTGATAAACATAAATGGCATAGTAAGCTCATTTTGTAGTTTGCTTTTTATATACGTTTTACTTTTATGTACAAAATTGTGATGGCTGAGGGCTACGAACAATAAAGTTTACAAGACTTGACACTGAGACTACCGTCAGAGCAGAAAGTTTGAAAGCCGTTGATCTGATGTTATTATAGCTGAGAAATTTTCTTTGTTGGAATGAGAACTCAACATGGAATAGCGTATATGAATCTGCAAACATTTACTTAGCTATAGAGCCTCTGCAACTAGATATAACTGTAGCTTTTTCAAATGAATCAGTTTGGCAACATATGGAGCTCTCCCATGCAAAACAAATTTAAAAAGCCAGCAGGATCTTCCATTCCTTACTCTCTTCATGATGTTTTGCCTAATGTAATGAATATCAGCAATTCCTCTACCTAGCACCTATTACTGCTCAGAGGAAACATTTGTTTCATGTTCACATCAGAGTAGTCATCAATCTTAATGGCCTATCTGCAGGCAAAATAACACATTCAAAGGATATTTTCCAGCAGGGGGACTTTCTTCAGAGAATCTTCGGCACATGATTTCCATAAGTCAACTGTCTTGTTTCCAGAGTTGAGAAAAACTGCTTTTTGGAGTATAATTCACATAGTTTCTTAGCCAGCATGGGGGTTTGGGGAGTTGTAGTTCAAAAAAGCAACTTTTTTGTACTGTTTGTTTCTGATTAACATGTGTGTGGGTGTGTGAGAGAGAAAAAATTACTGATGATTCTTATAGTGGATTTCCTCTGAAGATGGACTGGTAAACTTCAGTTTAGGAATGGAAATGATATTCAAAAAATCTTCAAAAAATGGCCAAAGTCATTTCATGGGCATCAGAAAATCCTGATAAAGTGAATGTTGGACTGACAAGAATCTTTAGAGTTCAGGGCATATTCTGTGCAAAATTCACATTTTTATTTTATCTTACAGTCCTCACTCCGCACTCATAGGTCCGACTTCATGAATTTGGTTATTCACAAGGCACGTACTTGCCTTCCTTCCCACAATTCTCCTCTTCCCATTCTCTTGCATTCCTCACTCCAGGTTTTAGTTTAAAATTGATGGGGGGGTAACCTTTTGGGTGGGCAAAGCCACCCACACACACTTCTGGAGACATGTCCCCTCTGCCACTGGCTGCAAATTCTGTTATATAATGGCTACTTATTGGTCAGATGCTCTCTTTGCTCCAACCCCTCCCCTCTGAGAGGATTCTTCTTTCTCGAGATGGTGACCAGAACTAACTAGAACACTGGACTCAGCACTCTGTTCTCTGTCTGAGAGGAAGGTACCAGTAAGCCCTTTACCTTGTCTTTTTCCTTCCTCTAGGAGCCCTGGAGCCAGAGACAAGGGAATGAGGGGGAACTCCAGAGATGGGATGGGGATTGTTGGGGCGCTTCATGGTTTTTCCACTTTCACAAAGGTTCTATGCTCCAAACCTTCACAAATGTGGAGAGGCCACTGTATTTTATTGCACAGAAAGCTCCATTTTCTGCACAAAACCACCACATGAGAATTTTGTGCAGAATAAGTCTCAACCTGTGAATGCTCTTTCCAAAAATTGTGCAGTTTTCAAAGACTTTCTTACAGTGGGAAGAAATTTGCTAAAATTACTTGTTGCTTCCTCAGAAAGCCAAACTAGCAGACTTACACCCCTATTTCAGCTATTTCTGAATAAAAGTAGCCAGAATAGTGGTCAGAACTATTGAAGAGAACAAGGCACTGACTGGAAATAAGCCCAAGTAACTGTCACCCCATTTGTTTCTGAGCCCAAGTCAAAGTCCTGGTTGTGGACTATAAATTTTTGCGTATTTCATGACCACAGCTGGAGAAGGTTGCTCTTCCAGATTACAACTTCTGGAAACTCCCAATTGCCTGTGCTAGGTGGGAGGATTCTAGGAGAGCTAGTCCAAAAAAGGTGTTTTTCTCCAAGTTCTACTGCGACCCCTACACCTTTCTCGACCCAAATGCACCCTAAATCCTGAGATCAGCATCTCAGGCTTTTCTCTCCATGCCCTTTCCCAAAGATATTTGTTGGCAAGCAATGGGAGACTGGGCTTTTTCTATGGCAGCCCCCACTTATGCAACACATTCCCCAGGGAATCTTGCCTAGTGCCAACTTTGACATATTTTGGGAGCCAAAGATGTTCTTTTTCCCAACTGTTACTATTAATGGATTAGCTAAGGTTAATATTTTTTGTTGTTTGTCCATATGTTGGATAGGACCTTTTTATATGTTTGTGTTTGTGTGATCTTTTTTACAGATAGTTTTCCAGAACTGTGTAGTTTTAATTAATACCTTGTAGTTTGTGTGTTTCAATCTTTTGTTAAATCCCTTCAGGATTTCTTTTAGCTGTATATAGCTTGGCATGCATTTAATAACCTCAGGCTAAACTAAGTTATATATTCTGAAACAGACATCCTAACTTCTAGTGAAACATTTTGAACCCCAATGTTCTGTTTGCATGTAAAAATAAATAAATAAAAACAGCATTTTTTCATGAAGAGAAGTAATGGCACAACCAGCAGGAATATTTATTTATTCTTTTAATTATTTAGATTCAGTCTTTCCCCCGAGAAGCCACATACTCCTTAGAGAGACTTGGCAGTCCTGTAGGCCAGAAATGGAAATTGTGTGGCATTTCAACTACAACTCCCCATTATCGTCTCTGTTGGCTACACTGGCTAAGACATATGGAAATTCAGACACATCTGGAGGGCTACAAAATGTCCATGCTTATGGGACAAGAGGGGTGGGCAACTGTGTGGGAATGAGGGGCCGATTTTCCCAAAGACTTTACACCATAAGCTAAATCTCATCCCACACATATACAGACATACACAGAAAGCAAGCTGAAATACCTCCATCTTTGTCTGCAAAGACTCTCAAATGGTGGAAGGAAGTGATGTATCATTTCCTGTCACCATTTTGAGAGGGACAGTGGAAGAAGACAGAAGTATTTGTGGAGGAATGGGCACTTGTGGGGTGGGGTATTTGAATGTGTTTTTCATACTTTGCAGATTCTGTGTGATTTTGAGGCAAAATTTGCCTACAAATCATGGCATTTTTTAAATGGGCTGTGGGAGTTTGGGGGACTGGTGGTGGGCTTCAGGAGCCACAAATATGAGGTGCAGGGGTTGCACTGTACCCTGTGGTAGGGGAGGGATACTGCTTTATGGCTATGACAGGGCTCTTCTCTTGTCAGAACTAGCAGCTATCACTTAGGCCCTTTTCGCATGGCATTTGCCATGCAAAATGGCCTCTGGAGTATTGTGCGATTGCAAGGAGAGTTTCAGACAACATCCTTGCAGTCATGTGATGCTGCTGGGGCCTGCAGGTGCTGATTGCACACCATTTCAAAAATGGTGCATGATCGCGCATTGCTCCAGCGCCCCGAGCACACTTACCATGCATGCGGAGCCTCCGGAGCCATGGTGCTCACACTTCTTCCCCCAGCACAGCCTGGGAAAATGCCCAGCTGTGCTGCAGAAGGAAGAGGCAGAGCCCTCATGTTGCCTGTCGGCCAGCAGGCAACAGCTGCGGAGCCAAAGCAGCAGGGACGCAAAAGCCGCTCTCAAGAGGCTGCTCGCATGATCCCCACACCCCAGCACTGAGAAAAGGTAAGTTGTGAAAAAGGCCTTAGAGGTGTTAGCAGGTTAAAGGAATTCACACCCTGACCTGTCAGTTCCATGAACTGGCAATGAACTCATTGTTCAGCATCATCAAAGTACACAGTTGAGGAATCGGTAGACATACACAGTATGGCTGCTGACACAGCGGGGGGAAAGGGAAAAATAGCGGTGGACAGAGCTATCATTCAGTGACAAAATACATGGTTTGCTTATAGAAGGTTCCATGATTAACAAGTGCTATCTACAAATAAGGTAGGGTTCCTGGCTGAAACTTTGGAGAAGCCACTGCCAGAGTCAGCCATACTTAATTAGATGGATGGATGACCTGTCTTGGTCTAAGGCTGCTTCCTAGGTTCCTATATGGGCCTTGCAGATGACACCAAATTGGTAGGGGTTGCTAATAGGCCGGAGGACAGGATCAAAATTCAAAATGACCTGGATAGATTGGAGAGCTGGGCCAAGGCTAACAAAATGAAATTCAACAGAGAGAAGTGTAAGGTCCTACACTTAGGTAGAAAAAATGGAATACAGAAATATAGGATGGGGGACATGTGGCTGGATAGCAGTACGCGTGAAAGGGATCTAGGAGCCTTCATAGACCACAAGCTGAACATGAGTCAGCAGTGTGATGCGGCAGCCAAGAAAGCCAATGCAATTCTCGGCTGCATCAATAGGAGTATGGTGTCTAGATCGAGGGAGGTACTGGTACCACTCTATTCTGCTTTGGTTAGACCTCATCTTGAATACTGTGTCCAATTCTGGGCACCCCAATTCAAGAAGGACAAGGTCAAGCTGGAGCAAGTCCAGAGGAGGGTGACCAAAATGGTGAGAGGCCTGGAAGCCATGCCCTATGAGGATAGACTTAGAGAGCTGGGCATGTTTAGTCTGCAGAAGAGGAGGTTAAGAGTGGACATGATAGCCATGTTTAAATATTTGAAAGGATGCCATGTAGAGGAAGGAGAGGGCTTGTTTTCTGCTGCTCCAGTGACCAGGACAAGGAGCAATGGATTCAAGCTGCAGGAAAGGAGATTCCACCTGAACCTCAGGAAGAACTTCCTGACAGTCAGGGCTGTCCGGCAGTGGAATATGCTGCCTTGGAGTGTAGTGGAGTCTCATTCCTTGGAGGTTTTTAAGCAGAAGCTAGATGGCCATCTGTCGGCAGTGCTTTGAGGGTGTTCCTGCATGGCAGGGGGTTGGACTGGATGGCCCATGTGGTCTCTTCTAACTCTACATTTCTATGATTCTATGATTCTATGGGCCTTGGAAGATGTTACTTTTTTAGACTACCCTTCTCAGAATCAGCCATCAGCCATAAGATTATGATAGATGAAGTCCAGAAAATAAGTTTTTCAACCCTTGTGTCTTCACCCGTGTGGTCACCTACCCAGTCAGTAGGTAACCCTTCTGACCTCACCACTTCTAGGTACAGATGGTGGCTGGAGTTTTTTGCCCCAACTCCATCATTGAACAGTAGGATCTGGAAGTTCCAAATAATGAGCCATTTCATCTGCAACAGAGTATACCAGCAAATGAAACAACTTCTTGCTACATTGTGTTTGCAATCAAGTAGATAAATGCTGCTTGCAACTATGTGGACAGTGATTTACCTAACTATGTAGTTCTGGGATGGCCATTACTGGTCTATCCTGGAGCCATAGATATATGTTCACCATAATGCAGGTAAACCAGACACTCTGTGGAACTGTAGCATTGCAGCTGCAAGTGCTGAAAGTAGTTGATGATTCGCCATCTCATTGTGTGTTCCAAGCATCCACAAAAACAATAATTAATCATTACAACACTTCAGTTGCCACAAATGAGATTACAGACCCACCTAAGAAACTGAGGGCAGACAGGAAAGTGATGCAATTTATCCCTTGGGACATTCATCAATGATTCATTTGGGGAGTGTCAGATTTAGAACTCAGAAACCTTAGGATTCCTTCCAAGCTTATGCTTATCATTACTGTTGAATGGATTCAAGTGAACTCTTTAAGCAAGTAGCCTGAGGAGCACTGGCTTAGCCTCCTGGATGTTGTCAAGAACAGGCCAATTTCTGTTGTTTAAAAGGAAAGCAATTAACTGTGTCAAAGATCTCATGTGGATTAACAAACAATAAAAAGAAAATCTTTTGCAATGCAATTCAAGGCATGTCTGCACAAAAGTAAGCCCAATTGAGTTCACTGGCATTTTCTCCAAGAAAATACTGCACAGCAGAGCTGGGAAACCCATGTTGCAAGGGCAACGTATGGAATTCAGCCTATTTTAACATGTATCCAATCTGTAAACTCTACTCACTTTGGGAAACTTTGGCTCTGTATCTGCTCACTGCTAGCAATATCTCCCACCCAACACTAGCATGTGATCCCCATCACATTGTCTCAAGAGAATGCAGTTTTTGACAGACAAAAAGCTTTCCCCACCTCAAAAGCTGTTTACTGTAGAGATTCCAGGCAAAGTTAGATATCTGTTGAGCTGCTCTGAATAACAGGATTTTTCTAAATGGAAGCTGTGAGGTTTATAATTTTGTGTCCAAAAATCCTATCCTTGCAAATGGAATGCAGGCACACACATATTTTCAGAAAGGTGGTGTTTAACAATGTGATCTTATACACGCCTACCAGAAGTAAGACTCATTAAATTCAGTGGGATTTCCTCCCAGGTGCATGGACAGAGGAGCGTAGTATGACTCCATCAAGTTTTAAGCTGGAATGCAAAATATCCTCTCTCTTCCTCCAACCCATTTAGTTATACATTGTGTGCATTTCTGGTCATCTGTCTACCATCTGAATTTCAGCAACTGAAATGGAGCCAGCAGATATCTCTAGGAACTTTCCCAGGAATAATATATTAAAGATGATCAAACAAAAATCTGGATCAGCCACTTCTACTGTTAACATTAATCAAGTGAGGAGACCCACTGAAACCTTCCATACCTTTTTCTATTTATTATTTATTACATATTTGAAACATTAGTACTTCAGCCAAAAAGACTCCCAGAGTGGCTTAAAAATGGTTAATTTCACAATTCCCTGCTTCAGGCTTACAGTCTAAAAAGACAAGAAACACAAGCACAAGAGAATGGCAGCAGGGGAGGAGGGTTAAGTTCAACAAATGCTGGCTGCTCTTCTCTTCCTCAGAGACCAGAGCAATGGCATTTGGAAAGGAAGAAAGGCCTTTCAACAGCTGCTGGAATCAAGGCATGATGATGCTGTGTCTGGCTGGACTTCCCTCCCTCAGATGCCACAGCAATGGCATTTGGAATGGAGGAAAGGCCTTTTACTTGCTACTGGAATCAAGACATGATGGTGCCATGTCTCTCTGGTCTTCTCTGTCCCAGATGCCAAAACAATGGCATTTGGAATAGGGGAAAGGCCTTTCACCAGCTATTGGAATCAAGGCCTGATAATGGTGCGTCTGGTTACTGTTCTCTCTCTCAGAGGCCAGAACAATGGAATTTGGGATGGAAGTAGGGCCTTTCACCAGTTGCTAGAATTAAGGCATGTTGAGGCTGCTCATACTGTTCTTTCCCTCAGGGGCAAAGCAATGGCAGGTGCAGTTGCTCTTCTGGGCTCCTCCACCTTTAATAGCATTGTAGAAGAGGGAAGCTGAGATATGGCTTCTCTTTTGCATGATAATCTTGTATCTGTCATTCTGTTGTGATGAGAACAATGCCTTCAGGCTCCACAGATTTCCACTTTAAGGCCCTTTCCGCACCTTACCTTGTTCCAGCACTGGGGGGCGGGGATCACACAAGCAGCCTCTAGCGAGAGGCTGTCATGTCCCTGCTGTTTCAGCTCTGCACGAGCTGCCTGCTCACGCGAGAGCCCCGTCTCTTCCTTCCGCAGTGCAGCCTGGGAGTTTCCCAGGCTGCACTGGGGCAGGAAGCATGACCAGTGTGGCTCCAGAGGCTCTGTACACCAGGTAAGTGCACATGGGGCCCGGGAGCAATGCACAATTGTGCACCAATTTCGGCTCCTAGCCAAAAATGAAAAGGTGCATGATCGACGCCTGCCGACCCCTGGAGCATCATACAATTGTGAGTGCGTTGTGCAGATCACTCCTCACAATCACACAACACTCCAGGTGCCCTTTCACATGGAAAATGCCATGCAGAAAGGGTCTTAAACAAAACCTGTCACTTGCTGTGTAGTTTGATTATTCTAAGTGAGTAGTAACAGGTAAGAGGCAATAAGGTGCTCAAATGCCTTCCAAACTCCCTCCTAGAAAGGGCCTTATGCAAATTATTTCTTTTAACGTGGATTTTAAAAAATGTGTTCTGTTCAGCTTGGCCTTTGATAGTGTTAAGCTGATTTTCATGCTTCAACTAATTCTCCTTTAATTATTAGCTTGTTAGTCTTCATTTAATGGGTTATTGTCTGATGCATAGATATTCTGTTCTTCCTCCACTTGAGCTGAGGAGGTATTTATTATCAAGTAGGCATGGAGGAGGAGATGGTGGCAACAGAATGTGGGGATGTCCACCTGATCAGAAAATTACAAGTGTGCCTTAGCTAGGTGGCCTTACCTTCTATAGCAAGGGTGGGCAACTGCACAAAGGGAGGTGGCTTTTTTACCTCACAGCACTCCCACCCAGCAGGCAGCAGCCAGCGAGTTTCAAAGCACATGAGGTGACATGATGTCACTTCCAGTCACCATTGTGCCCTATTTTTGACTCATTTTTTCTCTTTCTGTGTGTGTATGTGTGTGTTTTGGGGAAGTCTCGGGAGCTTTTCAGGGCAAGTGAAGGAAAAGTGCTGCATTTTTTGGCTGTTTTGGCACATTTGGGACAAAAAAATTGCCTGAACATCAGCCCTCATTGTTTTCTTTAAAAAAAATGGTTGGGGCCAGGGGCTGAAGAGGTCTTCTGGGAATCCCAAGGGCCACACTGCACCACACTGTCCCCCCTAAATACAATAACCTCTGTTTGCTCCTTTTGGCTTCTAGTAAAAGTTCAGGCTTAATTTGCTCTCAGACTCATTCATTCATCTTTGTGGGGAGTCATGGTTATTGGCAGAGCTCTGTTCAAGCACTACATTTCAAATTATTTGACTTTTTTTCCTGTCAGCTTTCTTCACTGTCCAGCTTTCACAACCATACAAAGAGACTGGAAACACTATGCAATAGTTACTCCAAGTATTTGTTATTTTCTGCTAGCATGGCAGAGGGTTGGATTGGATGGCCCATGTGGTCTCTTCCAACTCTATGATTCTAAGATAGTGTCTTCAGCACATCTTAAGTTGTTGATGTTCCTCCCTTTACAAATAAAGAGAGGGTTTGCGTAATGAATACATAATAAGGTAGAAATGTTGCAATGTATTTCACGATTTCTTTATTAGTTATGTGGGTATGTTGCTTTTCTCCAACAAGCTCAAGGTAGTATACATGACACTCCTTCCTGCTTTATCCTAGCAACAACAACCCTGTGAAGCAGTCAGACTGAGAGTAAATGGCCCATGCTCTCAGTCCCACTGTCAGACCACTGCATCAACGATATCTTAGTTTCGAACTAAGCACATAAAAGCGGTTTTATTTATTTTTTCGTAGTATTAGTATTATTACAGACTGTTTAGTTAGGTTTGACCCACTGGATTTGTTTTGTTTTTTAAACAGAAAATCTTCCAATTTATTTGAAAATAAAATACAATAAAACAGGGGAGGATAGCAATGGAAGTTACAATAAAGATACTGTCTGCAGAACATATCCATGCAACTCATTCTCATCCAGATGGGAGTTCATTTCCTAATTCGCTTTGATACCATTTTGTTTTAGTTTTTTTAACAAGGTGATGGAGGGCAGAGGTTAACTAGGAATGTAACAGGAAATGGAACAACAAATAAAAGCCCCGAAACAAAAAACAAAAAATAATAACCCTGCTTTTTCTGTAATTTGATCATTTACTGCTTCGTCTAGCAGGAAGACATGGCAAGTAGGATTTGGTTACATAACTCATGCCTAGGCCCAGCAATGGCTTGCTGGAATAGTGCCAAGGACTGCACTACTAAATATCAATGAGGAGGAGGTGGAGGTGAAGAGTCTTCTAATACAACACCTCGCTTGATCCCCACTCTCATACTATAAGTTCCTCCTCTCAAATCCCTTCAGAACATATTCTTAAACTTTATTCCATCTACAGGGGAAGGGGAAAGGTGAGTGAGGTCTTGCGGAATTTCTTTGACTTCTCACTAGAAAACTTACTTCACCATTGCAGAGAAGTTACTTTTTTGGGTTTATAATCCCCTACCAGCACCACCAAAATCCTGAGTTCTGGGAGCGGTAGTCCCAAAAGTCACTTTTACTAAGCTTTGAAGATATAATCCATCTACTGCAACCCTTCTCCAACCTAAGAGATTTCATATGTGCTGGACTGTAGCTCCCATCATTCTTCAGGAGAGGCACCAGTCACCTCCTACTAGTGTAGTGAGGCATTTCCAACCTCCCAGACCTGTACAGACAATCCTCCCCAGTGGAGCTTTCATCTGCTGGGTCAAATTACTTCAAGTGTCTTGTACACATCATTAGGTCTCAATAACTTAAACCTATCCCATGAAAACTGACCAAGTGCTGCACCAGACATGTCCCTAGACCCTGTAACAGGTGCGGTGTCAAGTTCTGAGCAATTGTGAGCAACATTTCCTCAAAGTAGGTAGCACATTTTTCATAGCAGGTAGCCATGGGTTGCAAACCTATGCTCTCTGGACTTTACCCAAAAACCTTCTCAACACTTGGAATAATCCTGCTGGGTAGCAGGTTGAGGATACAATCCTAGAGGGATAATATGAATTTTTGGCCTTCCTTACTGCTACACATCAGGCACAATGAAGAGCACTTGTTGATTTCAGATAGCATTTACTCCAAAACCTATAATACCTGCACTCTGGCCATCTCCCAGCCTGCTTCATTGCCTATGAGTCTTCTGTAAACCAAGATGAATTACAAGCTCCCCAACACTGGACTGGGCACTTAACAGCAATTGTTTCGATGGCCCTTTCCATCTCTTCATTCCCTGGTGAAACCAAGGCCTCAATTGAATCTCTGGCAGGGGGGACAACTCACTAGTTGGCCTTACTGACCAGTTAAAGACTTTTAGGAACAGTTTTCTATGGTTTTGGCTGCATACATATTTCCCTTGTCGTATGTCCCAATGAACTTAATGCTACTCAGTTTGGTGTAGACATACACAACATTTGGTGTTTAATGATTATGGGGTTGTTCCCGTTTCACTGGACTGTTGTTTTCATTGTTATTACCCTGGTCTGATACCACTGGATGAGGAAAATAAGAAACTACGACGCCTTTATACATAATCAGCCTAGCAGAAACAAGTTAATTCTGGATATATATTTTTTCTTGATAAGCAGTCTATCCATTTGACAATCTGAAAATACCACTATATTTGGGAATGGAGAAGTGGGTGGGTAATTGCCAAGCAACTTTTTCTAAACCTGTCATTGGGAATTAAATGTCTTTTGGCTTCATAGATGAGAGCAAGAATCTGATGTGAGGATGGAAAAAAACTGTCAGTTCATTACCAAAATATATAAGACCTCACTTTTAATTATTCACTTAGTGGCAGATTAGATCTTATTGCCTGCCAACAGGCTCACCTTTACACTCCTTAAGGTCAGCATAAATCAAAAGAAATCAGATGAGCTTGGACTGGTCAAAGCCACTTCTAACCCTTTCATAAGAAAATCAAGTTACCAAAAAAGAAAAAGGAAAAGGAAAATAGAAGGGGGAAAGCAGGACCCTGCTCAATAAAGAAACCATTATTAACTCTAAAGAGTCAAATTTCCTGTTTTTTTAACTGCACTGCCTCAAGTAATATTCCAGGAAAAAGCTTCAATATTGTTTTCTTTTTGAAATAAAGAAGAAAATTAGTGTTAGAAACACAAGCATGGGTTATAGGTTCCCAATATGAATAAAGCCTTCCAGGTTCTGCACTTGAAGTATTAACTCTACTAAACAGTACAAAATGGCATTTGTCATGTTTAATTTAGCTGCCTCGATTGGACAAACTTCTGCTGAGCTCAGGCATGTATGGTCTTTTTTTTTTTTTTTTCAGGTATTGTCCTAGTTATTGCAAGGTACATACCCAAAAACTGCAATATTCATGGCTGGTCCATCAAATTAATAGATGACACATCTGTCCCAGATGCTTTTTCTGCAAGAGGCAACAAAGAATTGAAACACAGGAAACTCCAGCTCTTGGACATGGATATGATAGCCATGCTGAAATATTTGAAGGGATGTCATGTTAAGGAGGGAGTGGGCTTGTTTTCTGCTGCTCCAGAGACTAGGGCCCTTTCTGCACCTTACCTTTGTCCGGCGCCGGGACGCAGGAATCACACGAGCAGCCTCTTGCAAGAGGCTCTCACCTCCCCGCTGCTTCGGCTCTGCAGGAGCTGCCTGCTGGCTGGCAGGAATTATAAGGGCTCCGCCTCTTCCTTCCACAGTGCAGCTGGGTATTTTCCCAGACTGTGCTGGGGAAGGAAGCATGAGGGCTGTGGCTCTGGAGCTCTGCACACAAGGTAAGTGTGCATGGGGCCCCGGAGCAATGTGCTATCGTGCACCATTTTTGACTACAAGCCAAAAATGAAATAGTGCATGATCGGTGCCTCCAGCCCCGGCAGCGTCTCGCGATTGCAAAGACATTGTCAGAAATGCTCCTAGCAATCATGCGATGCTTGAGAAGCCGTTTTGCATGGCAAATGCCATGCAAAAAGGGCCTAGGACAAGGAGCAATGGATTCAAATTACAGGAAAAGAGATTCATTCCATCTAAACCTCAGGAACAACTTCCTAACAGCCAGAGCTGTTCAGCAGTGAAATATGCTGCCTCAGAATATGGTGGAGTCTCCTTCTTTGGAGGTTTATAGCAAAGGCTGGATGGCCATCTGTCAGGAGTGCTTTGATGTAGGTTCCTGCATGGCGGGGGATTGGACTGGATGGCCGCTGTAGTCTCTTCCAACTCTATGATTCTATGGTAGCCAACAAACAGTAGGCAGAAAAGCAGTTTGCTAGTCAAATCACCAATTTGACTACAGGGCAATAGAAGAAAGGAGGAAATTCTCATCCTTACTAAAGGCTGCAGGCAGCTATTAAGCAAGGCTGTTTCAGTCATTTCCATGCTAGTTGGCCATCACTGAGGATCAGAGGTGGTCTTGTTTTTAGGCAGTATATATTAAACTCTTCAGGGAGCAGATTTGGGATGTCCTGAAAGGAAGCTGCCATGAAGGAAGTGAAACATAAGAGAAATAGACTGCTCATAGCCAGCTGATTTTGTTTGTCTTCCCTTACCAATTCTGTGTGACCCTGGGAAGAAAAAATCACCATTAGCATAGCACACTAGCAAGATTCCAACCTTGGTTATTGTTACATTTCTATTGCTAAGGCTAGGGGGAGGTGCTTGTGTGATTTTCAGCCCTATTTGCCAAAAGAATGATTATTTGATGGTGCTATGCACTTTGAATTAGGCGAAAGCAAGTCATCATATGAACCTTGCTTTGAGGCAATGCAAGTCATCGTTTGCTGTTCTACCTTGGGCAGCAAATTGTCAGCCTTGATGAAAGTGGCTAACCAATTAGGAACCGCACATTTGAATAACGCTGAGCTTATCCTGCCTCCAACAACAGCCCTACAAATTGCATCAACAGTATCTACCACAGTTTCAGTTGCAGATACACAACATACCTCTTCTGGCACAAACATCCCCTAGAAACTGCTTTGAAGCATTACACATTTTGTCCTTCCTCCTCTGTCAGCAGTAGCATCATCAGCACCATTTAATATATTTATCCTTTATGTGATATAAATCCTAAGAGCACCTCTGGACCCAGAAAGCCCAAGAAAACCTCTGTATCATTGCATCTCACCTAGATGGAACAGTTGTCTTTTCTTTGAATTAATTCCCCAGTTACTCCTTCCAAGTCTCACTGTAATTTCATTTGTCTTCTCCTTCTCCAGAGCTATAATCACCTATCTTACAGCCTCTTACTTTTATCTCTCTTCCTCTTCTATGGAGTGTCTTCACTTGTCAATTACAGTATAATTAAATCTTTTTACCAGTTATAATTACTGTTATTGAGTTATACTTTCTCACAAAGCCATTCATTTTCTGAAGAGTTCTGTCTCTGCTGTGCCTTAGGAGGGCACTCTTAGATTAATCAGTCCTTATTTTATACATTGGGTTCCTGTATATATTGGTTTAAAGGTGTTAGTTTTGGTTTACCTCTACTAGACAGATAGCAACCTGTATTCCAGAAAAATAGAGTCAGGATCTCATTATGTGTTCTTTAGCATGTAACTGAACCCAATTTTCTTTTCCCCTAGTTATTTGTATTTTAGAAGGATTTATTTCTTGAATATAGACAAGGAGTCTACAGAAAGTTTTGAGATAAGTGAGCAGCAACATATGTTCAAATGTGGTAACTGACAACATATACCTCCTGGTATGGCTGAATTCTAAGGCAAATGGGTCTTCCAGCATTCCAGATGCAAGAGTGGCAGATATAGGCCGGACATGCGATGTGTGCCACAAAAGTGATTCCTCCTCTTGGGCCACCCAACATATGGGTCATGGGCTGGGAGCTACTCTAGTCCCAAGACAATGAGGAAATGGGGTGTAGAGGCTAGGTAAAATTCCTCCTCTTTACTATGGCCCTTTTCACACCTTACTTTGTCGCGGCAGCGGGGAGCGGTGCTCGCGCGAGCAGCCACTCACGCGAGCTGCTCACAACAGCCCTTTTTGCCTTCAGCATGCCTTCCTTCTAGCATGACCATCGCACGAGCTCCCCGCCCCTTTCTTCCACAGCACAGTCTGGGAGTTGTAGGCTGCGCAGGGGGAAGGAAGCGCCACCGGGCCACCTTGCCGACACACCGCACAGAGGTAAGTGCGCGAGGGCGCCACGAGCATTGCACGAGCATTGTGCGAGCACGGGGCATTTTCAGCTTAAAGCCGAAAATCAAAAAATGTGCACGCGCCCCGCTTTAGCCTCGTGAGCGTTGCGCGAGTGGGTCATACGGAGCGCCGCTCCCACTCATGCGATGCTCAAGGGGCACTCGCGCAAAAAAAAAAAGCATGCGAAAAGGACCTATGAGTCCCCATCTGCATCTGCAACATCTCTGTTTCATACACTATGGGGCCAGACGACAGGGTATTGCCATCAATCATCTCTACCACCAGAGGTGGTTGAAGGGGACACCGAGGAACCCCCTGCTTGTCTGCAAAGGCAACGCCTATAAAGCTGGCAGTAATCTATCATCGTCCTTGTGTGTATAGCAAGTTGTTCTGGGGATGTCAGAGAGACAACCAGATGCTTGGAGAGTACGGTGCATGGTGTTTGGACATGGGCAGCAAGGACTTGTCCCAATTTAGTGGCCTTCCAAAACTGGGTGTGTTCCATTTCCCTCAGGACATGTAGCAACTAGGTGTCCTTGGCCCCCCACAATATAGACACAGGCCTTCTTGGAGCCTTCGTACCTTTTCTGCCTTGGCTAGTCAAGGATGGGCACCCCCAATCTGCACCAGCTAAGCAACTGGCAGAGGTTCTTCAGCAGGCCTCAATAGGCTGAATTCTAACACCAATCCAGTATCTTTCACTGGTTTACAGTTATCTTTCAGGCTCAAACCATGATAATAGCTTTATCTTCTTGACACCAGCTTTAATAATATCAATTTTCCTTGAACAGTGAATCACGAGAAAATAATATTAAAATCTATAGGAAACCTTGAATAGTCTTATGGCACTTTAAAAACTAGCCACTTTTATCACCCAGAACCCACTCAGTCAGATGTTCACAAAAGCTTGTGTTTCAGTAAAATGATACTACAATCTAAGACTCCTCAGTGCTTTTTTTTCTATAACAGAATACCAGGGCTACCACACTGAGATCAATGTTACAATTAAAGATGCACTATTTCCCCTTTCCATTGTCCTTGTCCCACATAAAAGCATTACTGATGAGAAGCTGATTGCTTAGACAATTTACTTAGACATCACTGACAGCATATCTTGATTGCATATTTCCTGTTCTAACATAGCCACCAGCAGTATATTTATTGGCCTTATTGAGCATCTATATGAAAATTTCAGAAATGCTCTCAAAGGGATCCCCGCAAACCTTCATTAACCCCAGAGCATTACTGGGGCTTGTTAAACACAGAAGTACATGTCAGCTTCCTCTTTCCTTCTTGCTTAATTCAGGAGTTTTCTAGGGAAGAAAAATGAGAAATCTCTCTTGTTTCATAAATGCACATTTCTGATGGGACCGCTTTGCTGCAGATGCCTGTAAAGACGGAGCAGGAACCATCAACGACTCCAAGACACACTTTTAGTATTTCTATAGGAAAAGCAACTATTACAAGAGGGATGGAAAACTTGTACCACCAGCACCCCAGTCATTAGATTCCAGTTCCACTCATGTTTGAGCACTGGGCATACTGACCAGGCCTGATGGGAGCTAGAGTCCAACAACATTTGGAGACTGTTAGTTCTCCATCATGACGTTACAGGAACAGTTGTTATATGAAAGATGAAGAACATAGCAAACAGTTCATTATATGATGCTTCACATGTTATGAAAAAACAAGTTACCAATCATGTACCGTATATCTCTATGGAACGTTCCTACTTCAAGTGACCCATGAATCCAAATTTAACCCACCAGGAAAGTACTGCTGATTGCCAGTGTTGAACA
This sequence comes from Ctenosaura bakeri, assembly GCA_948474755.1. Classification (NCBI taxonomy): domain Eukaryota; kingdom Metazoa; phylum Chordata; class Lepidosauria; order Squamata; family Iguanidae; genus Ctenosaura; species Ctenosaura bakeri. The sequence continues at coordinate 94,866 of CAOLHI010003288.1, read as the reverse complement.
CTCCCTGCTTACTTTTGCTATCCCAGAAAGGAAACAAAGCCCTATGTTCTCAGTCTCTCTTGAACTGCTGTGTACTGCTGGCAGGATGTGTTCAGCATAAACAGGTCATGCCACGAAAACCAAAGTATCGCAAGAAATATTCCCTCCCACATGCATCTTCATGGATCCTTAGAACATCTTCAATGGTTCACCTCCAGATCCTCCCACTGGAGACAAATGGCTATGACACTTGTGCATTAAATTTAATACTTATGCAGATTTCCTAGTGACTTTCCTGGTGATTACACTGATGACTACACTGCTTTCCCTGTGACTACACTGCTACTCTTTCACCACCAGGTAAAGACTTTTCTTTTCATACAGGTAATTGATGGCCATCTGTCGGGAGTGCTTTGAGGGTGTTCCTGCATGGCAGGGGGTTGGACTGGATGGCCTGTGTGGTCTCTTCCAACTCTACATTTCTATGATTCTATGATTCTATGATTTAGATTTGCAGATTCTATAGCTATTTCCGTTTATAGCTGTTTCCTGTGCAGTTTTATTTTTTGGACAGTATTACATTGCGCTTTATTCTTTCAATTTTATGTATCTGCCTAGAGAATTTTTATACTGGATGAATTAAAAATATAATAAAACCATAATGCAAGCAACCACATTCTTCAGAACACTACAAGGCGGATAAGAGTCATCTGTCTAAAAACAGATGATAAACACACACTGTGGACACATCCATCACTCCCTGTCCTTGTCTGTCCCTTCCTATTCTCTATTGTCACTCGCATTGTTCAAGACCATAGTCTGAAAATACCTAATTTAAAAAATGGCATAGAAGCTAAGAGGCTTACAGACTAGTCTGTGTTTGTGATGGGGACCACTTTGGAATCCAGAAAAAAATGCATCCCTAAATGTAAATACAACAAATAAAATATTCAAGATAGTAAGGTCTTTTGTACTTATCGTGAGATGACAAGGCTCTTTGGAAAAGATGATGATGCTCAGTACAATGGAATGCAATATGGGGGGGAGGGAAAAGGAGACTACATGACAGGGAGAGCCAAACGGTAGCTTATAGTGGTTTCTGTGTTGGGCTACAATCCTGGAGACCAGGGTTCAATTCCCTGCTTGGACATGGAAACTCACAGGGTGGCTTTTGGCACATAACACACTCTTAGCCCCCAAGAGAACCCATGATTGGTTTGCTTTAGGGTCACCCTAAGTCAGAAACAACTTGAAGGCACACAACAACAAACACAACAGGTAGATTGATTGATTCAATCAAGGAAGTCATGGCCCTAAGTTTGCAAGACCTGAGAAGAGCAATTCATGATCAGAGTACCTGGATGCCTCTTATTCAAAGGCTCACCATAAATCAAAGTCAACTTGATGTCAAATAATAGCAACAATTTTTTTTGAGAGAGAGAAAGAAGAGGTGCTTTTTTTTTCTGGCCAATTATGTAAAGCAGAACTTGAGAGCAAGTGAAATTGGATCTATTAATAGACCTCTGAATCCTTTCTAGTAGGTCAGCAAGAGTTTCCAGCTCTTTTAACATTTACAAGGAAAATGGTAAGGGCAAAAACACTTTTGCTGCATCTCTGAGACACAGAAAAATGCAAATACCTATGCTAATTTCTTGTGCTAATTGCTGTCAAACTAGCAAGTAGAGCTAAACAAACACTTGGCAAAAACTAATTAGTAGTCCAAGTGTGCAGATGTTTTGATCTTACATTTGTTCAGGTCTGTTGGCCAGTGTTGGAGAATCATGTTAGAATCCCTGATCTTTGACTACTCACATGGAGGTGTTCATATACGCCTGTACCATAGATGATTGACTCTGCACTTTGAATTACCTATTTTAATATCTGACTCTGAATGTTGAAGTTGAGCTTTCTAGCAAACAAACAAACACGTTCCCCCCTCCCCCCAAAAAATCTAAAAAGATCTTGTAAGCCTGAGGTCTGCTTACTACAGTGGTAAAGCACTATGCATTTTCCCTCTATGAATTATGAAGTTTTGCAATGTAGATACATGTAGAAGACTGACATGAGGAATTCAGTTATCTCTCTAAATAATGGTGCTGTGGGACAACAAAGGTAGATGAGCAAAGGCATTGATCACTTCAAAGGATAGCAGATGGAATTTCACTGGTGATAAAAAAAAAAATGGAAAATGGAGAATACATTACCTACAACCAAGTTCTTAAACTGTGGTCCAAGAACCCCCTAGAGGGCCATGATGTACTCCTGTCTGTGAAGGCTTGGAGAAATGTTATAGAATAATAGAATCATAGAAATGTAGAGTTGGAAGAGACCACACAGGCCATCCAGTCCAACCCACTGCCATGCAGGAACACCCTCAAAGCACTCCCGACAGATGGCCATCTACCCTCTGCTTAAAAACCTCCAAAGAAGGAGACTCCACTACAATCTGAGGCAGCAGATTCCACTGCCGGACAGCCCTGACCATCAGGAAGTTCTTCCTGAGGTTCAGGTGGAATCTCCTTTCCTGCAGCTTCAGTCCATTGCTCCTTGTCCTGGTCTCTGGAGCAGCAGAAAACAAGCCCACTCCCTCCAATGAGGGAGTTATGACCTTTTACTGCTAAGATATAATGAAAGGAAGGAAGGAAGGAAGGAAGGAAGGAAGGAAGGAAGGAAGGAAGGAAGGAAGGCAAATTTGTATGCAATAAAGAGATACATTTTAGTGCGACAGGTAAAGGAAGTCAGTTGGTGTAGTGGTTTGAGTATTAGGCCCTTTCCGCACTTTACCTTTTTCTGGAGCTGGGGTGCAGGGATCGCATGAGCAGCCTCTGGTGAGAGGCTCTTGTGTCCGGGGTCCTTCAGCTCTGTACAAGCTGCCTGCTCACGTGAGAGTCCCGCCTCTTCCTTCCACAGTGCAGCCTGGGAGTTTCCCAGGCTGTGCTGGGGCAGGAAGCATGACCAGCATAGCTCTGGAGGCTCTGCACACCAGGTAAGTGTGCATGTGGCCTGGGAGCAATGTGCAATCGCGCACCATTTTCAGCTTATAGCCAAAAATGAAAAGGTACGTGATTGGCACCTGCTGACCCCTGGAGCATTGCGCGATTGTGAGTGCATCACGCAGATTGCTCCTCACAATCGTGCGACACTCCAGGTGCCCTTTCACATGGAAAATGACATGCGGAAAGGGCCTTAGACTAGAATCCTGGAGACCAGGGTTCAGTTCCCCACTCAGCCATGGAAACTCACTGAGCGACCTTGGGTGCATCACACACTCTCAGTCCCCAGAAAACCCCACGATAAGTTTGCCTTAGAGTCACTATAAGTCGGGGGGGGGAAGCTACAGGTATGTCAAAATGATGGCATTTCCTCCCCTAATAAGAATCTCCTCCAAGTGAAATTTTCCTTTAGTCCCCAAATTTCAAATATTGGATTAACTAACCAGACCTAGACTTTCTTAGGTTCAGGAAAGTAAAGCATCTTCTGCATTCAGAAATGCCTTCCTCCGACTAATAAAGATTATTTTTTTAAAAAGAAAGAAAGAAATGCCTTGCTCCCAAAACTGTGAAGTATTCTTCATGTAATAATGAAAGCACTGCAAATGGGATTATACTTGCTCTGCCTACCACTAATTTTTATGCATTCAGCAGAAAGTCCAAATACAGCTACATATTACTTTCTGCAATGTTAAAAAAAAAAGTAGAGGACTGGAGAAAAATTGTACTTTGGAAGCAGAATCATTACCTTGAAGGGTGATGCCCTCATTTCACAACCCCTTGAGATCTACCCCTGTGTTAAAATTTGATTCCTTCAGTGACCACAAAAAATGTAGTTTGAGTGATTAGAAAAGACTGGTAACTCACAGCCAGAAGAAACAGGTTGAGGAAAGTTAGATCTTGTATAATCCAGAAATTATTACTGAGAGATATCTGTAAAGAAGAAAAATATACAGAAGGGATATTGAACTGGAGAAAAATACTGACACTAGAGGGCACCAAATCAAGCATGATGTTCTTGGCTCTCTTGTTGGAAGCAGCTGGAAAAACTACAAATAGATTTCAGAAAGAAAAATAATGTTCTTGGGTTTAACTACTGAAGATTTGAAACAGACTTTTGCATAAATGTGAAAATAGTCATTACATACAGAGCCTTTGTTTTCCAAACTTCTGATTCATTTCATTTTGCAAGAGTGCAGAGAAGTTTCTTTTGGAGCCATCCTGCTCTCATTCCCAGGCCCTCAAGACTCTTGGGAAAATTCAGTGAATGTTTCAGTTTATGTCTGTACATGGCATAGAATCATAGAATCACAGAGCTGGAAGAGACCACAACGAACATCTAGTCCAACCCTCTGCCATGCAGAAATATACAACTAAAGCATGTCTGAAAGAGGTCCATCCATTCAACCTCCAAAGTTGGAGAGTCCATCACCCTCTGTCTTGTCTAGATTAAGTTTCAATCTGTTTGCCACAGTCCAGTCCATTATTGATGATTTAGGACCAAGACAGACTCCTTGGATTGGACTGGAAAGCCAGTGCCAGTATAAATTAACAATAATGGGCAAGACAAACACATGGTTGGACCCAATATAAGAAATCTTCCTACTTTCCTCATGATTCAGTAAATCCACTCAGGTTAAGGGTAACAATTATTTTTAGGGCTGGGAGTTTGCTAAGTACTTTTAAAACATTTGATGGACAGTTAATTCCATGAATTGCATACATACTAGAAGGGAGACAATAGTTCTTTTCATTTATCCTGGGCCGCTGCTTATAGGAAAGTTGAAACTATTCAGTACTGATAATGCTGCTTTCTTTTTTCAACCATGTTAGGACTGCTCCCTCTCCTTTCTGTGACTTTTTTTTCTTTTTTGTCAATATTCTCCTCCCTTACTTTCTCAAATAACCTCACAGGGACATCATTATGGGAACAAATCTGATTGACTACAGCACATTCCTAAAAGCATTCCTGACTGGCTACGATTGGAGACCAAGCACCTCCAAATAGTGAAACAATGGCACTCAGCACAAATGAAAATATTGAGAACTATGATAATTCAAATATCTTAGGTAATTATTTCTAATTCTACGATCTCAAATGACTGTTCTCCGTCTGGAAATCAAAACTGCAGAATCTTCAGAATAGCACCATTGACAGTCATTACCATTACATGATCCCAGCTTGTAGAAGTCTAAGAAATAAATTCATTTTTCCTTTCTTCCTCTTATTGTCCTTGGGTTTCATAATTTTATGCACCTGGTGATAGGCTACTTCCTTATTGCTTTCTTAAATAAGGTTACTTCCTTATTGCTTTCTTAAAAGTTTTAATTAATTAATTGTGGCAGTAAAATTTTTATCTTTGTATTGTTTGAATTGGTTTTTATTCCTTTATCACCTTGGGAGCCCTTGTGATCTGGAAGTTGAGACAGAAATATTTTAAATAAATAAATAAACCTTCAACTCTTCCTACAACAAACCAAGTTATCACCTTTCTCGCCATCAGCAACCTCTTCCTCCTCCTCTTCATTATTACCTTTATTTATACCATATTTCTCTCTCAAAACTAGGGCTCATGATGGCTTACAAATTAAGATTAATACAATATAGTTAAAGCTACAAAAGATCTACATTAAAATAGAATTAAACTATTCACTATTTTAATGCACAAAATTGAAAAGTGTCTTTCTTTTTTCCTGATAGGGCGTTTGTGCTTTTGGCAAATTTTATTTTTTTAAAAAAACAAAAACTTGCCTTTTTCATTGTGTCAATTGCAGCTTGTCAGTTACAGTCATTTGTGATAATTAGTCATTTACACAGAGCCAATTCTTCAATAAGTGAAATCCACTTTATTAAAGAAATCCTTTAATAGGATTTGGCAAAATTTATGAATGACAAATACAGGGCTCATTGGCAGCAGAAGCTAGCTGCCATTGTCCTGACATAAGTTAAGAGGCATAGACTATTAATTAGTATTAGGAACAGGCCATGTCTAAATAGTTCACCAGGTATTCCTTTTGACTGGCTTTATTCCAAACCCTGCAGTGATGTTTATTGGAATTAAGTACAAAATTCTTTTTTTAAAGGAAAAAGTTACATCACTGAACATTTAAATATGAGGGATCTCTGGGACTGTTTTTATTAAAGAGGCCCTAAATGATACAGGCTGAGATCCTAGACCAATATACTTAACTAAATAGCATTTCCTGGCCTCATTGCAACAATCAGAAACAGGCCCCCCGTCATAATTCTTCCTCACACCAGAGATTGCTGGGAGGAGGAGGGGTGGATACATCATTTTGCTGCACCCCAACTGGTAGGAGAATAGACCTCCATCGCTCGCAGCAGCTGCTGCTGTCTCACAAAGCAGGACTCGGGGACATCTATGGCCCTTTTCGCATGGCAGTTTGCAAGCGAAAGGGCCCCTTGAGCATTGTGTAAATGTGAGGAGCAGTCTGCATGATGCACTCCCATTTACGCGACGCTCAAGGCCCTCACGCGCAGTGCACATGCATTTTTTTATTTTCAGCTTTTAGCCAAAAATGACCCAGCTTGCTCACAAGTCAGGGGCCCCACACGCATTTACCTGCCGTACAGAGCCTCTGAAGCTGGACTGGTCACACATCCTCTTCTCAATGCAGCCTCCAACTCCCAGGCTGCACTGCAGAAGGAAGGGGCAGGGCGCAGGCGGGGCGTGGGTGGGTGCAGGCCGGGTGTTCGCACGAGCAGGAAGGAGTTGCGGAGCTGAAGCAGGAGGCTTGCAAGAGCCTTCCTGCCCAAGCTTCTTGCGTGAGCCCCACACCCCAACAGCGTTAAAAAGTAAGGTGTGAAAAGGGCCTATGTAGGAATTGTGAATAAGAATCAGCTACAGATGGGTACCTCTAGGTGAGAAAGTCTTCACAATTCTTAAAGACTATTCTTAGTTTGGGACTTATTCTGTGCAAAATTTGCGCGTGATTTTTTTGTATAGAAAACAGTAGTTTTTTGTGTGAGAAATAGTTTTCTTCACAGAAAATAATATTTTGGTGCAGAATATGCTGTTTCCTGCACATACAAAAAATAAAAATCCATTTTCTGCACACACACAAACACTGCGAATTTTGTATGGAATAAATATCAAATTGCAAAGATTCTTGTCCAGGATCTTCCTCATCAGGGTTTCCTGACACAAGAAATGTGTTTTTCAATCAGTCTTGACTATATTTGAGTATTCTTTCCATCCCCCGTCAGTTCTTCTTTGAGATAATAAAGATCTGTATTAAATCAGAAGCTGGCAGCATTTAGATTTAAAACTTTTAGACCAGGATTGCATAAAGTGCTATGTGCCCCCCTAAGGCCTCCCATCCCTCAATTTCTAATTTTTTTTCTTTTTAACTCAAAATTCCCTTGTGCATTATTTAGGAGGTATATAGTGCAACTATTCTATGTTTCTGACTGTGCTGTTTTAGGCTCAAAGGAGGACTTTTTACAACTAGGAAATAAAAAGATAGTGACTTCCAGTTTCCTATTTTTGAAAAGACCCCTCTAAGGCTTGAAGCAGCAGGTGGGTCAGTAACATGGAAAAATCTCCTCACACTCACTTGACAAGACAGAGAGAGAGAGAGAGATTTCGATATTTCAAATGAAAGGATAGGATGTAGCAGGGGAGCATGCCCTCCAAGGTTTAGTGAGAGGTGTGTGTAGCCCTAGACCTCAGATAGGTGCTTGACCACTTCTAGTAGATCTCTAGGTGATCTGTAGGTCAACAAAGATTTCTGAGTGTCGACTGTTTAACAGTAAGAGAGAACAAGATTACTACCTTATGTTCTTCACATTCTAAATTATTTTGCCAAAATGAAGAAATCTTGTGATAAGCAGGAGTGGATACTTGTGAACAAAGACCATGGGCTGTATTCAGTTTCAGTATTCAAAATAAAATTCCTGAGCTCAAAATGCTGTTATATGACTTGCATTTTGCTCTAGGTTCCATTTGATAAATCTCAGAGTTCTTTCAGGAACAGCATGCATTGTGTGAACCTGAAGTCTACCCATCCTGGAATTAAAGGACACCACTTGACAACATATAAAATCGTCTACTTTGCAGTCAAATTCCAGATTTAGCCAGGTTAATGGGACACACAAAAGAGCTTGGGTTCATCATGGTCTCTAAGATCAAATTCTCCAAGGACTGAGCCCTCTTATTTCTGTGAAATCTATTCTTGTCTGCTTCATCCATTAATCAACAATAAAATCTTCCTTTACACTAGTGGCTTGCGCTCATCTTGCCTGTGAGAAAGGTGAGACTTGGAGTAGATCTAGGCCAGTCCAATGCAGCCTACTGTAAACTAGGCTAGGTTTTATCTGGTCTTTCTCCTATAAAGACATAAATAACAAATACATAAATAAAATTTTTCTATACCTTGGCTCCATCATTAACCCAAACAGAGATGGTGGTCCAGAAATCAAGAGAAGACAATGGCTTGGAAGGGCAGCCATGAAAGAAACAAATGAGATATAAAGACATCCATGTAAAGTGGAAGGTAGCAGGAAAAGGAGAAGATCACATTGCAGGTGAATTGATTCAGTTAAGGAAGCAGCAATGCTGATTTTGGGATTCCCGAAGGTCTCTCATTCATAGGATCACCATAAGTCAAAATCAACTTGGTAGCAAGTAACAACAAAATGATATGGGTTGTTGTGGGTTTTGGAGGCTATAAGGCTGTGTTCTAGTAGTATTTGCTCCTGATGTTTCACCTGCATCTGTAGCTGGCATCTTCAGAAGATCTGGAGACATGGAGATGGAATGGAGTATATATACTTGCGTGATCCCCGAATGGGAGGGATTTGCATTTGTGATGCATTAGTGATGCAGCTGGCCTGTGAGATAGCCCATTGTTGGGTGGACTAGCCGCCAGGGTTGCATTGTTAGTCAGAGGATGTGCTTATGCCAATGGAAACCACCCAGACTGAGGAGGTCTCTCTACAGGAAACAATACAATGGATTGCTAACGAGTACTTAAATGCACACACAACTGCTATGCATATCCCCTGACTAATAACCCAACCCTGGGGGCTTGTCTGCCCAACAATGGGCTATCTCACAGACCAGCTGCATTACTAATGCATCACAAATGCAAATCCCTCCCACCCCAGGATCACACAAATATATATACTCCATTCCACCTCCATGTCTCCAGATCTTCTGAAGATGCCAGCCATTGATGCAAGCAAAACTTCAGGAGCAATACTACTAGAACATGGGCTCATAGCCCAAAAAAACCCACAACAACCCATGGACTCTGGCTGTGAAAGCCTTCGACTTTACAACAAAATGACATTTACAATGATTATGTATTAAAATACATAAACAATAAACAAAAAGTGTTCTATGATGGAAAGCAACACTGTAGCAATCAAAAACTACATCTTGTCATGACACATTTGTCCCCATGAGTGTTGGTAATTCTTACCCCTACAGTTGCTAATCAATTTCCCCCCCTCTTTTTGGAATGCCTATAAAGAGAGGAAGAGATGGGAAACAGTGACAATGAAACTCAACTCTTCCGAGGAATGCCCAGAAGTCTTTGTAACACTTCGCTATTTCCAAGGTATTTTCTCAAAAGGGATATCATCTCCCAGTTCTCTAAACAAGAACAAATACTGCTAATGTGATACATGAAAAGCAGTCACTCAGCACTCGCCAAGAGGGTGAGTTCACACATGCACGAATGTGTTTAATAAGAGTGAAGCTTCATGTTACTTTCATTGCATTTACGCAATTAAAGTGCGTAGATTTTTTTAAAAAATTAACAGCCTTTTCGGGGTGACAAAGATTGGGATCCTTTCCCACCACCACTATCATAGTCTTGACAAAAACTTCTCCCACAAGTTGATGCGAGTATTGTGTGTGTGAACAATTACTTGATTACTAGCAGCTACGTTTAGGTACTACCACCACTACAAAACATAACAGTCAAGATCTGTCATGATGCTTATGCAATATAAATCTGCACTCACATATTTAAGTGGTGCTTGTTCTATAGCACCTTTCTGGAGAATAATAATATTGTGCAACCAACTGTGAATAGGCAAATGTGCTTTCTATTTCTGCAAACCCAAGGAATTCAGTGATACACCAGAAACACTGATGAATAGTTATGCAGCACTTAAGAATGCATCATTATATATGAAAGAGTTACACTCACTTACATAACTCTGAGCTGAATGTAGACATTATGCCATGGTGAATACTACAACTACATGTGTAAGGGTACTTAACAGATATATAGATCACAAAATTTGGATGTCAGTCAATACAATGTTAAAAGGGATGTGTACAAAATTATGTCTCTTGTAGACGAGTCTTTCATAGCTGATTTAGGAATGCAACATACTTCAATGATGCTATAGTGATTGGATAATGAACATGAATACATAGTTGAGGTGGACTTGTGGCATCTTAACAACGCATAAAATACCATAAATACGGACAGTGTTCTACTCTCACTCTCTTCCAGGCTCATACCTGGAAGGACAGAAAGAGAAAATTGTTGCCTTTCTAGTTGTTGCTGGAGCACAAAACCATCACATCTCACTATTAGCCATGTGGGTTGGAGTTAATGGGAGTTGGAGTGATACAACAATTGAAGGGCCAGAGTTTTCCCCCTGCTCATATTGTCTGGAATACGATTGGATACAACTAAGGGCATTTCCATACTGGACTGTTATAGTGCTATTATTCCACTTTCAACATCCTATGAAATCCTGGGGTTTGCAGTTTAGGGAGGATGAAACCCCAGGATTCCATAGGATGTTGAAAGTGAAATAATAGCACTATAACAGTCTAGTGCAGAAATGGCCTAGGACATAAGACCTAAATCCTATTGTTAGTCCCAGCTAGACTAGAACCATTGAGTCAATTATTGAACAATGAGTCAACTCATAGGTAAATCTGATTCGATGGTTCCCCTCTAATCAGAACAATAGTATCCTTAAGAATAGATTTAGGCCATTATGTGTCTGTATGAGGGAGAAGTTAACTGTTTGATAACAAAAGTAATTTCTAAATTTCAAATTCAACTATATTTTAGTGTGGATAAACAAATGACCTTCTTGTTTGTGAGAATCAAATGAACCTAAAGAAGTTAGTTTTGGACTACAATTCTTCAAATCCTCCAGCAGCTGGGAGTTAGAGTTGCAATTAAAAAGTAGCTTTTTCAAGCTGTGATTATCAATTTGTAATGGCATTGGTAGATTGCAGATTCTGTCACTGCATCTCTTTCTCTCTGCTGTTTTGAATACACTTTGGACAGTTTGTTGTGTTAAGATAGATTTGAAAAGAATTTGGCGTTTTAAAAAGTTGGCTTGTCAAAAGCTCTGGTGTCCATTACTCTGGATTTTCAGCTTTGTGTCTTAAATGTGGCTCTTATTTGATTTATTCTGACTAGAGTTACATCTGTTTAACATTTGGAGCATGAAATATTAGGAAACTTGCATTGAAAAGAAAAATAGACTGAGTTACTGGACTGAGGAAGGGGGAAGAGAGATAACCCAGAAGATATAAAAGCATCTCTCTTCAAGATGTCTCTAATGTCCTTACGGGCACAAGGCAATTCTTGCTTCAGTAGATTTTTTAATACACATCTCAAAATGGCAGTAGCCACAGTCATATTCATATTACAATTTTCCCCCCTCCACTTGCTGGTACAGGAGCACTGATCACCTACTGGCATATTTGGTGTTAACAAGCTATACAGTGGTTTCAGCTTCATGCATGAAGATGGTAAATATCAAGGATGCCTCATTTATCACTATTTGTCCATGTGGATATGACTCCAACACAGCAAAAAGTATGTACCTCATGACATACCATGATCTTGTTGAGGCTGTTGTTGTTGTTACTGTGTGCCTTCAACTCATTTCTGATTTATAGACACCCTAAAGTAAACTATTATGGGTTTTTGTTTGCAAGATTTGTTCATAGGGAGATTGTCTTTGCCTTCCATTGAGGCTGAAAGAGAATGACTTGCTTAAGATCACCCAGTGGGTTTCCATGACTGAGTAAGAATTTCAGTCCTGATGTCCCAGAGTCCTAGGCCCTTTCTGCACTGAGGCTTCTAGCGCAAGTGGGGGAGGCCGGAAAGCGCAAGAAGGCTTGTCCGGGAGGCTGCCGCTTCCCCCTCCTTCCTTCCGCAGGCGAAGGAACCAGCGGGGAAGCGGCACCGAAGAAGGCTTGCCACGCAAGCCGCCCTCCCCCCCCATGCGAAGCGGGAGACCTCGCGCCGGATTCCCACCCCGCGCACGCGCGCGAAGCGGGCGGCGTCGCGCCGGATTCCTCCCCCCGCGCGCGCTGGATTCCTCCCCCCTGCGCGCGCCGGATTCCTCCCCCGTGCGCGCCGGATTCCCCCCACGCACGCGCCGGATCCCCCCCACGTGCGCCGGATTCCCCCCGCGCGCGCGAAGCGGGCAGTGTTGCGTCCCCGCGCGCGTGTGCGCACGAAGCGTCCGTCGCGTCCGTCGCGCTACCTCCCCACCTCGCTCCTTCCTTCCGCAGAGGTGGAGGGAAGGAAGCGCGACCCGGCCGGCTCCCGGAGGCTCCGCACGAAAGGTAAGTGTGGGTGGGCTCCAGGAGCGTTGCGCGAGCGCGGGGTGATTTTCGCTTGGACGCAAAAATCAAAAAACCCGCGCTCGCGCCACTTCAGCCCCGTGAGCCGGGCGGAAGTGGGAGTGCGTCGTGCGGAGCGACGCTCCCACTCCCGCGAGGCTCACGGGGCTATCGCGCGAGCAAAGGCCCGTGCGAAAAGGGCCCTAGTCTAAACAAGAAACCACTACACCATGCTGGCTCTCCTACCATGACCTCATCCATGTAGGAAAAAAAATCATATAATAAGCAAGGAGACCAAAGTATTGGCTTTAGGAAACCTGACAGGAAATCACCCTTGATGTTGGGAGGCATCCATAGGAGAGTACCAATTTCTCATTTCTAGTTCCTTGGGATGGAGTTGCTTGTCAAGGTTTGGCTGATGCTGGAAATTGAGGGAAAACATTTTCCCTTATTTTAACCTGGTATTTGATCCACCCCAAGGTCATCAAGCCTCACTGAACAGGTTGAGAATACAGAGACATAAGCCTGTTAGTCTGGGTCAGCACACAAAGGGACATTGTAGCATCTTTGAGACTGTGAGAAAAAAGTCCGTAGCATAAACTTTCAAACACTGAGTTTGCGTCTTCAGATGAAGTGCCTGTGGACAGACATTTATTCTCATGAATGTGTGGGGGGGTGTTGAATAGTAACAGAAATGCAAAACTTGCGGGTATGCTGTAGTTTATGTTACAAACTTCTTTGTCTCAATTATTCTCAAAGGTGCAACAGTAGCATATTGAGCATGGTATAGCGCGACTAGCACTTTGGAAGACCAAGATTTGAATCCCTAGGCAGATTCTATGCATGCTTCACTGGAACTGAGGTGGGCAGCTGTAACTGTCCAAATCTTCATGAGTCACACATCCCATCAGCCCCAGCCGGTAAAATCAGCTAATGCTAATGAGATTTCCCCCTTCCTCTTTCTAAGGAATCCTGCATAGGACTGCACTCAAACCCCTAATAATTTTTTGATAGAATTTCATCTCCAAGTAAGTCTGTCCATATTTCAAAGCAGCTGAAGCCTGTGCTCCTGTACACACCTATGTGGCACTAAGGGCCTTTCTGCAGTACCCTGTTATAGTGCTATTATTCCACTTTCAACATCCTATGGAATCCTGGGGTTTGCAGTTTAGGGAGGGGCATTTAGAATTCTCAGCCAGAGAGCTCTCTGGCCTCCCTAAACTACAAACCTCAGAAATCCACAGGATGTTGAAAATGGAATAATAGCACTATAACAGTGTAGTACAGAAAGGCCTCAAGTCTGAATTCAGAGGGACTTACCTCTGAGTAGTTATGTAGAGTAGTTCTAATTACCGAATATAAGTATGCATGATCACTTGGAAGTAATCTTCACTGTCCTCTACAGGGTATGGTGTTCATTTTATTTAGTGTGTCTTACTCCCAGGAGACTGCATAGAGCCAGTGTTGTAGTCCTAACCATATTTGCCTGGATGTAAACTGCACCCTAATCTATGACTCCCAGCGTTCCCCAGCCACCATACTCATTGGCCATGCTGACTGAAGAATTCTGCATGCTGTAGTTCTTTTCCAAATTGATTCCACCCAGACTTCTTTTCAATAAATGTGATCAATTTATCCATGGTTTCATGGATGGTGAAACAAGTGTAAAACCTGTCTTCACAAGTGTTGGGAAATTTTTAAAAATGATTCAGCCAAAATCATCCCCCAAAGCAATCAGTGGTGGCTTGGTTTGTGTGCATGTATTTTCTTTGAACTTTCTAACTTGCGGAAGGTAGAGGAGCTCATTGTTAATAATGGAGAGAAAGAAACTAAATGGGAGTGGCTCAGTATGTGGTGAATGTTGAGCTTCTGATGCTCAATATTCATGTTTCCAAAATATTAGTGAGATTACCACAACCTGCAGTTTTTCAAAGGAGCACTGACTAACCAGTGGGTTCACAACCTGCGGCTTTTTAGGGAACACTGACTAACAGGTGGGTTCTTCTCTACCTTGGGTGTGTTAAAAAATGATCCACCCTGGGTGTCAAATACATTAGGTACAACACTGGCTACAATATCCCTTAGCAGGTTGAGAATCAATGAGACTTGACTGGTGTAAAAGAAGTTCTTTTGGATGATTAATGGATGCAGATGATGTCTCACAGCAAAAAAGAGCTCATCATCCCATTCATCATCAGAGGATTGCAGTCCATGGCAAACACACTCTACAGTCCATGAATATTCCAGGGACAAATGCTTAGTCTACTTTGGAGGAAGCTAAAATGTGACTGTCAAGCTAAGGCCATTTCTGCCTGTTACCTTATCCTGACATCCTCCAATTGAAATCCCAGCAGCGCCTTTGCTAAGAAGGAAGCGCGATGGGAACACTTCCCTTTGCACCCGTCTGGCTCCCTGTGGAAGCGAGCACAAGAGACACATGCTTGCCTTTTGCAGTGCAGCCAGGCTCTTTCCCATGCTGCACTTGGGAAGGAAGTGCCTCCATAGTGCTTCCTGCCCTTCCACATGGCAGGTAAGTACAGGAGTGTCGTGTGATCATGGATGCTTCACCGATTTAATCCATTAAGTGAATATCCCATGATCGTGATTGGTGGGGGTAGGATGGCAGTAGCACCACAACAATGTCATGCAGAAGCATGACTGGCAGACTGCTGCCATCCAGTCCCCATAGTGGGACAGCAATGTCATGCAGACTTGGCCTAAGACTTCTAAATATTTCTTCAGTGTTTTAAAATGTATTAGAACAGCTTCCTTTTTCCTTTGGTACCTAAAAGCAAGGAAGGAATGAAGAGGAAAGAACAGCAAAGAAGACTCATTAGATTCACACACAGTTAGCTGGAAGCCCATTTTATTTCTGGAATATTAGAAAAGTTGAGGAGTTTAGCAGGTCCTAGAAGGTGTGCTCTGCTTGATAAACATAACTCTTCAATATGTAGCTCTGTAACCTGTTGGTATTTTCCCCACAAAAAGGTGAGGTTTTTTAAATTTTGCAAACAAAATTATCTCAGTACCAAAATGTAAAAAATGATCTACAAATGAACAAAACCCTTTGTAATCTCACCCAACAGAGAGAAAACTGTTGAAATATTTTGTTCTTGCATGTGAGAACAAAAGAACAAAAACAAATACCACTCTATTCTGCATTGGTTAGGCCTCATTTGGAATACTGTGTCCAGTTCTAGGCACCTCAATTCAAGAAGGATATTGACAAGCTGGAACGTGTCCAGAGGAGGGCAACCAAAATGCTGAAGGGTCTGGAAGCCATTCCCTATGAGGGACAGCTTAGGGAGCTGTGTATGTTTAGTCTGCAGAAGAGAAGTTTAAGAGGGGACATGATAGCCATATTTAAATATTTGAAGGGATGTCATGTTGAGGAGGGAGCTGACTTGTTTTCCATTGCTCCAGAGACTAGGACAAGGAGCAATGGATTCAAGCTTCAGGAAAGGAGATTCCACTTGAACCTCAGGAAGAACTTCCTGAGGGTCAGAACTGTCTGGCAGTGGAATATGCTGCCTCAGAGTGTGGTGGAGTCTCCTTCTTTGGAGGTTTTTAAGCAGAGGCTGGGTGGCCATCCATGGGGAATGTTTTGATGGGTGTTCCTGCATAGCAGGGGGTTGGATTCAATAGCTCCTGAGGTGTCTTCCAACTCTATGATTCTATGAAGTCAAGATTTACATCTGTCACCAATACAAGCTAGCCCTTCTTTTGCTACAAAACTTGTCCAAGAGTCACACCTTCACACAATCTGCACATTTGGATCATGTGAGAAGGATCTGCTTGTTTGTAGAACCCAACTTTGTGATGAAGGACCTAACCAAAGTAGGGTCCCCTCCCCAGCAAAAGAAATCTGTATACTTGTACTAGTAACACACATAGAGGCCCTTTGTATTTCAAACATGTAGACAGCAGGGGGACACGATGTGGCAAGGAGAAACCTAACTTACATGGGCCCTTTTCGCACCTTACCTCGTCGCGACAGTGGGGAGCAGCACTCATGCAAGCAGGCACTCACGCGAGCTGCTCACGACAGCCCTTTTTGCCTCCCTCATCGCCTTCCTTCTAGCGTGACTGTCGCACGAGCGCCCCGCCCCTTCCTTTTGCAGCGCAGTCTGGTAACTGTAGGCTGCGCGGGGGAAGGAAGCTCAACCGGGCTGCCTTGCCGACACACTGTACAGAGAAAAGTGCACAAGGGTGCAGCGAGCATTGCACGAGCGCAGGGCATTTTCGACTTAAAGCCGAAAATCAAAAATGTGCGCACGCCCCACTTTAGCCTTGTGAGCGTCGTATGAGTGGGAGTGTGTCATATGGAGCGAGGCTCCCACTCACGCGACACTCAAGGGGCGCTCGCGCAAGAAAAAAAGCATGTGAAAAGGGCCATGATCCTAACATATTTCATGAACGTTAATGGAGGATCACTTGACATGCATCTCTCATGTTTTAGAAGGGATGTCCTATCCTCGAACAGATGAAAACTGGGACACAAGTTGCCAAGCAACATCATGGTATGATCCAGATGGTAAAAAAAAAGCAACAACAGAAAAGCAAGGAGAGGCTTCAGCCATTTGGTTTTGTCTGAGTGCACAGGGAAAGGCAAAACTCCATCTTGTCCTGTCTTTTCCCTCCTGTTGAGTTAGTTTGAGAGCAAACTACTTTGCACTTTGAACTCAGTTTGCAGTACTTGAACAAAGCTAAGGACAAAGGAGAAAACTGGGAAGATAAAAGAAAAAGGTGAGACATTTTAAAAGCAGTTGAAAAAGGGGGATGACAGAGGATTAATCACGACTCTCCCTATTCAATCAGGATAGTTGCAGGGTATGGGATGCTAGGCCAACAGCTAATTTTTTTACAGTGTTGCTAGTTCTGTTTAAATATGCCTTTTCACTGATGGCTTCCATTCAGTCTCACAAGATCTGGACATTTCACAGGAGAATAGGCCACATAAATAACCCCAGGTATGTTCTACAGTTTAGCTTCATTTTTCCAGCATGGTATATTTAAGGCATTTATTTTATTTAAAAAAAAAACTATATATACACACTGCCTGCCAACTCTTGAGAAAGAACTTGTGGCAATTTGCAGCATCTAAACATGCAAGCTATAAGCAATTCAAATGTAAAAACCAAGACAGACAGTCCACAAGCAAGTAGGAAACAACAGGTGCACTTTAACCAGATGTCTAAACAATTTTCTTTATTAAACACACAGATTTTAAACATATAAAACCACACATAAGTACTAGAAGAAAGATGAAAAACATAGAACACAAAAACAGAAAAAAACACAAGAAAACATAATGAACAAACACAACTAATTGTGAAAGTAATTAATCTAACATTAACACTAAAAACTAAATAATCTAAGGGAATATAATTACATGGCTACTTGGCTTCCAACACTACTTATGATGGATATAATGCAAATATTATTTCTATTTCTTCAAGTTGAATATATATATATATATATAAGATCTCTTCTGCATTGAGTGATAATTACTGATTTTCAAATCCCAAAGCTGACACCATTCCCCAAGAAATACTCAAATATTTTATCACAATTTCCCAATCTTTCTTTAATTAAATTTCCCATCTTTGATTATAATAGTTAATGAATCCATTTCCACTAAATCAAGGAGTTTCAACAACCATTCTTCTTATGATAGGATGTCTAAACTATTTTAATGGGGAAATTGTACAGGCAGGGTGCTATAACCAAGAAGGCCTTTTCCAGGTTTTACGATAAGAATCAGAAAAAATGAATCTTCCTACTTCCTTTATTCTGGACCATATAATCCAGTGCCATTAAATTCAGTTTTATTCACAGTGAAAGAACGGACAATGAATCTGAAGCAGATGCTTGTCTAAAATGTATCTTTCCATCCACAACATATTGCTTACCTAAGTCCCATAGAACTTGATGGATGGGATGTCTTTTGATATGGACAATAAAGATATATATTCTGATCCAGATGTGCTTTTTGTAACACTGTACTTGGCTTTATTACACTAAGCTATTAGGCAGATTGTGGTAGCAGCCTCAGGCAGCAGATTTTGGACATCCTGAAAGGACAACACATTGTTGTTTATTTAATTTGTTATAAGCCAGAGTGGTGTAGTGGTTTGGATACTGGACTACAACTTGGGAGACCAGGGTTTGAATCCTCACTCAACTATGGAAACCCACTGGGTGACCTTGGACAAGTCGCACTCTCTCAGCCCCAGATGAAGGCAGAGACAAACCCCCTCTGAACAAATCTTGCCAAGAAGACCCCACTATAGGTTTGCCTTAGGGTTACCATAGTCAGAAATGATTTCGAGGCACACAACAACACAATATGACAGCACTTTACTTCCAGGAATATAGAGAAGTGCTGGTGAGATTTTCTATGTTTGTCAAAATAACTTGGTTGGATTTGGGCACCATGAACCTTGATTGTGGGAAACAGCATTTGCTGCATTGTATCAGGTGGCAAAATGTCTTGGGCTGGTCCTGGGGTGGATAAGAGACGTTGAAAAACCGTATGTACAATTTATGATAAGCTGTGCTGTCATTAGACTAAGCAGGTTCTCCACATCTTTGCATTTCTAACCCCAAAGTCCATGTTACAGCAAATGCAAAGGGAAGGAGGCAACAGGGGTGTATCCCTTGAGACAGTCTTGTTGGATAAGAAATATGCTTAGCAAAGCAGACACAGATGGTTCTGTAATACATGCTGAGTCTTTTCTAATGATGTCTGCTTATAATAAAGATATGGAAGAAAAACCATTTTCTTTTCAAAACTGGATGTTGGAGTTATTGAAGTTTGCAGAGGTTTTGATCTTCCGCCAGCAGAGCTTGATTGAGTCATGAAGCTGCTATATTACAACATCCCTATTGTTTGGGTGCTCAGAAGACTGGGTGTGTCGCTCTTAATTTTCCATGACTTAGACTTGATTCCCATGCATTCTGCTTAGTTAACCACTCCAGCAACAGTGAGACTGACACGTATGACTGAGCCATTGGAAATACAGAGGAAGATCTGTAGGTTATGTTTTATGTGCAGAATATAACAGGTTCAATCCTTACCAGATATATGGTATAAAGACTTGAGTGATAGGTATAGAATGTTGGGGCAGAATGTATTTGCATGAGGATGGTGCCGGGTGGAGAAAGAGTGGGAGGTGATGGAAGTAGGATGAGAAGAGAGATAGGAATAGGATTCTGAAGAACACAAGCAGGTCTGAGCTCTGAGATGAAAAAGAGGGATGGGGAAAGGCACACCTGTGCCTTGTGAACAATTAAATTTGTGAAGGTCAGACCTGAAAATGTGGATGGAGGGCTGTACCTCATTTGAGAACAGCTGACCATCTGACTCCAGGTCAGTCTATATAGAACACACAGCAATCTCTGATAACAGGGAAGTTCTCCCTGGATTTTATAATGGCAGTGACTCATTTCCTGCATGTGTCCTATTTTGGTCTTGGTACAGCTAATAAATCAAACAAAACAAACTGAATATCTCTCAGTTTGTTACTTACTTCCAGGCAGTAAATAAATAAAGTCCAACTTGAACAAAGTCCAGTAGGGTTTCACAGCAAGGGAGTATCCAAAGTCAATCTGAGCATTTGTCAAGGCATCCAGCAAGATAACAGCTCAGATAAGCTCTGACAACTCCTGGAGCGGAAGGATGCCAGTTAAATAGGTCCCTGAGCCTAGCACAGCTGATACTTGATTGATTGTTGCTGGTTATAAATCCTGAGAGAGTGACATTGGCTCTCTCTTTGCTGCCTGTGCATTGCAAAGCTGGGTCAAGGTAAGTATTACTCTATACGTGAAGAGACAGGACTCTCTGTTGGAGCTGACACTGTTCCTCATTCTGTTTCCAGCACTGTAACATCTCTTTGTACAGCAGGCCCTGGCACGCCTTCTGTTTCAGCTTCTGGCATGCCCTCTGTTTCAGACCCTGAGTCCATGCTCTGGAAGCAGGGCATGACAGCATGCATGACTTACTACATCCTAGGGTGAAGAGATGGTGGACCTGTATGGGTGAACCAGCCCTTAAATGATTGGTGAGCTGAATATGTGCACTGGCTCTAGTTAAAAACACTGGCCAGGATCCCACATTGCTTCAATGTAGCATAAATATCCGCCAGTGGAGTTGCATTCTTCTTCCCCTATACTAGTATAGCAAAGTAGCTCAACAAATGTGCCCTACAGCCCAATGTACATGAATATCGTCATTTAGTGCAGGGTTGGAAAACTGTGGAAGGCTAAGGGGCATTAGTCCCTGAGGAGATCTTGGAGAGCCACACTTTCTGCACCCACTACCCTGAGGAAACATTCTCACCATGTTTCTGGGGGTTCCTGGCCCATTTTAGGCCCAAAAGAGAACTTTTTTTTAACAACAGGAAGTAAGCAGAAGAACTTCCTGTTTACTTCCTTTATTCAAAAACTGACCCAGGGCTCCAAAACATGGCTCAAATGCCTCCCTCATCCTAGAAGGCATTTGGAGTCAAAAATGTTTTTTAAAAATTCCAAAGTGATCTTCTTTTGCCCCTGGCAGTACCAGAGGACCTCCAGATATGGTAGAAATGCCCTATACACCTCATAGAGGTCATTTTGTGGCATTTCAGAGCAAAAAAAGAGGGGGGGTTACCCCAAGGACCCCTAAGCATCACAAAAATGGCCCTGGGGGGCCACATGCTGATGTTACCCTGATTTCTGGGGGTCCCGGGAGGGACACCTAAGTGCGCTCCAAATATTAATAAGTTGGTGAAATTAGCAAGGAGCACAAGCTAGCAATACGAGAGGCAGGGTAACGTAGCGAGATCTTTAACCCTATGTTTACGGGGTCGGGCTGCGACAAGAACTAGGCAGGTTGTACAATTAAAAGATTTTATTAAACTTTCCTTAATAAAGCAAACAACAACCCACACACTCACGCACTCATCCAAGAACTATAGAAGCAGAAAGTGAGGGAAATTGATAGGGGTTTTCAGAGGGTTTTCTGGAGTGATACTCCACCTGATCCTGCAGTTCGGGATAGGAGAAATAGAGTTCAATGCTGGGGATCATAGTAGCTCAGCAGGTGGAGGCTGAGGGAAGGCTCGCTGAACAGAGCAGCAGCAGTTTGGGATGCAAGGCACGAGTGTTCCGACAAGGAGCTCAAACTTGGGGTTTCTATAGGGAAGATTGTACCTGGAGGCTAGCCCTCTCCCGAGGAGAACAATAGGGATTTTAGTCGAGACAAAGCCCCCGAAAGGTCAAAATCAGAATTGATGAGATTTAGCCAGCATTGCCAATAGTTAGAACAGTATGTAGATGAGGAGTGCTTAGCGTTTGTATAGAGCAAGCAGTTTGGGCTTGAGAGCCCTTGCATTAGCTTAATGGTCGGCTGTGTCTGGAGGGCACTACCGGCTGTGTGGCAAATGCTTGTTTACTCACCTAGACCTAGCATGCATAATTAAGGTCATGCAGCCGTGCCTGCCTACACAGGCTTTTCATGACCCTTTCAGACACGTGGAGTTCATCTTATGGAGTGCCACATGGAAATATTAAACATAACCAATATGAAATTGTAGACCTCAGGCTTGGGCCAGATAACTGCAGTAACACTGAAGGCCATACTTAGCCCACCCCTTGATTTACTGCAATGTGCAATGTATGTGTTCAATGTTCATTCTCATTATATGAATGTTCTATTTATCTGTGTTGATTCTCTTCATACATGCTGCATTAAGACATGCTGAAACTTTAAGCCAGAGCTTTCCAAACTTTTCATATTGGTGACACACTTTTTAGATATGAATCATTTTGCAAAACAGAAATTCAGTAAGTAATTCAGTAAGTGGAGGCAGCTCCTCCACCAGAGCTTGACCCACTGCCACTGCCACCTTTGCCACCCTCAACGGAGTCTTCCTCTGCCTGAAGCAGGCTGTCATGGCAGTGGGAGAGGCAGCCCCACCACTCAAGCCTGGTCAACAATGCTGCCCTCACCGGGGTCTTCCTCAGCTGGAGTTGGTGGCAATGGTGGCAGAAGAGGTCACTCCACTCAGGCCTGGCCCGCCACTGCTGCCACCCTCGCCGGGGTCTTCCTTGGCTTGTGGTGGCTGCGGCAGCAGGAGAGGCAGCCCCTTCATCTGGGCTTGGCCCACCACTGCCACCCTCACTGGAGTATTCCTTGGTCTCAGGCAGTGGCCAAAGCAGCCCCTCCACCCATTACATTCGTGAGACACACCTACACACTGCAAACAACACACTAACATGTCTCAACACACAGTTTGGAAAGCTCTGCTTTAAGCTATGGTAATAATGAAGAGACCTCCATCCTTTACCAAAACTAATGTGCTACTAGGTTCTCAGAGTGAAAACCAGAAAGAAGTCCAGTACCTTTAATGGTTGTATAGAAGAGGGAATTCCAGCAGCTGGTACTTGTCACAATGGGAAGTCATGCTTGATGAAATTTCCTCTTCTACATAACTGTAAAAGCTATAGGAACTCTCTCTAGTTTTCAGTATTGCAACCTTAAGTGTATATTATTTTAACATATGTTTTCATTTTTCTTTTGTTTTATTATTTTCCAATTCAGAAGCTTCTCATAATCTGAGGCCCAAAACTATAGCATATGCAACTGTTGTGTAAATCTGTCACTGCATGCCAGTCAGGCCCATCATGAGTCCTAAGCTTGCCAGTTCAGGATCATCCCAGGTCCTGAGGTTTCTGGGTCAAAGCATAAAACCTAGGAACAGTCCCTAGTAGCATCATTAAGCATTATGCAATAGGTACCAACCACAGTTGCCTACAGCTTGTGGTTCAAACATGGTGAACAGGTTTCCCTCTTTGGAAATTAAGACAGAAGTCTTAGCTTCAAGTTTTCAGATCAAGTTGAAATGAGCAGATTATTTCTTCTCATTGATTTAGGGAATTAGGATAAGGAATATTTAATCAAGCCTACTTGCTTCTAGCAGAGCAAAGCATAAGCCTCGACACCACCATGACACATATCCACAGTACTTCAATTCCAATTCCCAGCAGGCACTTCTCATTAAAAGCAAGGATGGGCATAGTTCAGACCATGGGTTGTATCGGATCCTTTAATCTGTTTATGTAGCCCCAAAGCCCCCTATCAATCCCCCAAGCCCCCTAACCCCCCATATTTTAAAAAAAATGGCACAATTTTCAGGACTTTCACCCCCAAATCATGCAGAAATTCCCACAGATGTGTGAAAACATGTAAAGAATACCCCTGCCTCACTGCCACAAGGACCTAACTTCTCTATATTACCCCAAAGAACCTCAGTTTTCCTGCAACCTCACTGAAAATAGTGATAGGAAGTGACACTATGTCACTTCCTGTAGCCATAGGGTGACAGTCCCTGCAGAAGAAAATTGAAGTTTTAGGGTTTGCTGTGGGAGTGGGTGCAGCTATGGGAGGGAGAATCTTGGAAGAATTGGCCCTTCTCCAATGCAGTTTTTGACCCTTGATTAAAATGATCAGCAGCGACATCCCAAAACATTTTGCCTCTTCAGATAGAGCACCCAATAGTGTTCTCCACCTACCCAAAACAACATGTCCAGTAGAGTAGGCTTGCATATAGAACCATAAAATCATAGAATTATAGGCCCTTTTCGCACGCAGTTTCTTTTGCGAGAGGGCCCCTTAAGCAATGCTTAAATGGGAGCAGCGGTCCATACGATGCATTCTCATTTACGTGACACTCAAGAGCCAGACACAGAGCGGACACGCATCTTTTTATTTTCGGCTTTAAGCCAAAAATGGTGCACAGTCGTTCAATGCTCCTGGGGCCCGCGCACACTTACCTGCCATGTGGTACGTCAGGAGCCGGGCCGGTCACGCTTCCTGCCGCAGCGCTAGCCTACAATTCCCAGGTTGTGCTGCAGTAGGAAGGGGCAGGGCGCCCATGTGGCACTCGCGCAACCAGGAGGCGCTGCAGAACTCAAGCAGCAGGGAAGCGGCAGCATTCCTGCTGAGGCTTTTCACACAAGACGCCCCCCCAGCCTTGCAAATGGGTAACGTGCGAAAAGGGCCATAGAGTTGGAAGAGACCAAAGGGGCCATCCAGTCCAACCCCGTGCCATGCAGGAACATACATCAAAGCATTCCTAACAGATGGCCATCCAGCCTCTACTTAAAAACCTCCAAAGAAAGAGACTCCACCACACTCAAAGGCAGCATATTCCACTGCTGGACAGCTCTGACCATCAGGAAGTTCTTCCTGAGGTTCAGATGGAATCTCCTTTTCTGCAGCTTGAATCCATTGCTCCTTATCCTAGTCTCTGGAGCAGCAGAAAATAAGCCCGCTCAGTCCTTGATATGACATCCCTTCAAATATATATAATGCAAAGGATTTGCTCCAAGACTCTTCTCAGTATACAATTTTTGTGTATAATATGGAGCCCTTTTTTCTTACAAGAAATGAACAAGGAAAGCATGACAGCTGCCAAAAATGGTCAGCATTGGCCTTCTGACATACAGATATCATCAAAAGAGGAAACTTCATCAGAAGAAAGGTTGTCAGAAAGTGGATCTGGATCTTATCAGGACCAGAATGTTCACTTTCTCTCTTAACAAAAACACTTTTCAGATTTTCTTTGATTTATCTGGATTGCCAGCATTGCCATGCTTGTGCTTTGGAGCCATTATTCAACAGCAAGACACTTCCTGAGCGCAACCACTTCACCAGTTACAGCCAAACAGATGAACACGAATTAGCACAAGCAGCATGAGATAACACCACTAGCAGCACCAGATACTGCAAAAGCATCAACGGTACGACTAGGGAGGTCAGCATCACCATAAACCATAAGCAGAGTGAGCAGCACTGGGAGCCAGCAGCAGATACTGCAAGCAGCAGTAGATACCATTAGCAGGGTGAGCATTATAAAGCGGGGGTGAGGGGTCTTTGCATATAATTGAAACCACATAAAATGAACTTGCATTAACCATGAACCCACTGTACTCAGTGCCAAGCCAGTCAAATCGTTTTGATATGCAAAACATTTCTTCCTACCCTGGCACTAAGAAAGTGACTTCTTGTTCTTTCATGACATCCCATATCTCCTGCATAAGTGTAGGGCCATTCTTGAGAACCACTGACAGTCAAGATAGATTATGATAGATTAGATGGATAACTATGAGATCCAGCATCTCCATTTATGGAAACCTTCTGGGTGGCCTTGCGCAAGTCACCCTCTTTTAGCCTCAGAGGAAGGCAATGAATAACTTCCTCTGAAAAAATGTTCCAAAAAAAAGTAAAAAAATACATTGTTTTGGATGTGAGGCTATGGAGTCATGCATTGTGGTGATCTCATCATAGGGTGAGAGCCAATGTGGTGAAGTGGTTTGAGCATCCAATTGAAACAATCAGAGTAACTGTGCCTACTTAGCCATGGAAACCCACTGGGTGACCTTGGGCAAGTCACACTCTCTCAGCCTCAGAGGAAGGCAATAGCAAACCTCCTCTGAACAAATTTTGCCAAGAAAACTCCATGGTAGATTTGCTTTAGGGTCACCATAAGTTGGAATGACTTGAAGGCATACTACAACAACAAGGACAGCAATAAGAACAACATGTTTTGGTTTTAAAAGAGAAGGGTTTAAAAGTACTATGAATTTCCTTTTCCAGTTGCCCTTCTCCTGGCATAGATTTTACTGCATAAGGAGAGGACTGTCTACATATAATAAAGCTTTGGCTTTGGCCAATCCTTCGCTGAGTCCTTTGTCTTGTCCTGCCAGGATTCAGATCTTGGGGAAATCGTAGGGTCCAAGTTTTGCTCAGGCACAGAATTGGGTGTATTTGCTTTTCTCAATTTTCTTTTTATTTTAATTTCTCCAACAAGGTTCGTCTTAGGTTGCCACAAATAAGAAATGATTTGAAGGCACACAAGGACAACAAGGACAACAATTAAGTCACAATAGGTCAAAGTTGACTAGGAGGCACATAACAACAACAGTAGCATCAACAACAAGAATGGACAGCTAGCATGTCCTAGGACATTTCTGTACTACAATGTTATAGTGCTATTATTCCACTTTCAACATCCTATAGAATCCTATGGGTTTGTGGTTCAGGGAGGGGCATTTAGAATTCTCAGCCAGAGAGCTCTTTGGCCTCAGTAAACTACAAACCCCAGAATTCCACAGTGTGTTGAAAGTGGAATAACAGCACTATAACAGTGTAATGCAGAAATGCCACTAGTCTAATGCAAGCTTCTCTGTTTCTCCTCTAGCCAGTGGCAGCTGGTGGTCTTCATGCCAGCTGAGCAATGAATCCACTCTGAGTTTATGGTCCAGGTATTAAAAGAAGTATTCAAGGTGCTGAAGACTCTCACCAAAATAGGTCTAGCACCTTGGATAGCCCTCTTAAAGTTTGGACTGGGAACCGCCTACTACTGTTGCTTCTAGCTGCACATGGCAGGATGCTCTGAAGACAAACTGCAGCCCTTGAAAGCATATGACAGAGTTCTTTTGCTCAAGCTAAGCAATTATATTCTGTAAATTACTTCAGTAGAAGCTTGATTGTCCATGAACCATATAGACGTTGCTCTTTTGAAAAAGAGTAATGAATGAATAAGTAAATCCTTACATGCTAAAGGGCTGATCTAGTTATTGTCAGGTATTCAAAATCTGAATAATGCTGCTGGCTTTATTTTCTTATTGGTAGCCATATTTCTATCATTCTTTAATACCTGTGAAGGTTTTGTTGCATTTGTGTGCATTTTATTATTCATGAATGTAAGCCTCTTTGCATGTTCTTTTTTTATATAATTTTTTATTTAAAAGACAAAGAACAACACAACAATATTACAACACTAATATAACACAATATAAGAATAATATAATATATATTATATATAATTAATATAATATAATATAATATAAGAAATATAAGAAATAAACTCTACACAACCAAAAACCAGACATAAAACAAAATAAGCAGAACAGCGCAATGCATATTAAAAAAACAACTACAAATCTATGAATAACTGATTAAACTAACTAAACAGCAACTAGCAGCAAAAAGAAAACTACAGATAATTTTAAAAAAATCCTCACCCTAGTTGCCAACAGCTCATACTAAATAGGCAGTAACACTTAAGTATAAAATCTTTAATTACAGTCAAGGCAACTCTTATCACTAATGATAACTGTAACTTTATAATTATAGTCTTATCTATATATCCAAAAAAATTACCTAGTTGTAAAGAAACAATTGTGATCAACAATAGTCAGCTTTTAACATTATTTAACATTATTTATTATTCTAACATTCTAATATTCCTTAATATTAGATTAGGTTAATTTTAAACAATTACTTCATACTTGTACATACATATCATTTAATAATCTTGTTATTTAAACTAATAACACACAAATGATAATCAAAATAATTAATAATCAATCCTCAAAGAATATTTAGTAAACCTGCAACATTACTAATAAAACCATATATTGTAAAGATTATAAATGACCTAAAACAGCAACAAACTAAAATAATCTGTTTTCATATTACACTTCTCATGTAACAGTAAACAACAAATCAAAATCTAAAAAGTTAAGCAAGTTAAAAATCTATTATCATCAGTTCACCCCGATTTTTCTTTAGATAATCAATCAGACATTTCCACTCAGAAGAAAATTCACTTTTTGTTTGTTCCTTTAACATATATGTAAAATTATGCATTTCAACAATTCCCATCAATCTATTAAACCATTCTTCTATTGATGGTGTCTCCATTTTTTCCCCAATACTTTGTGTATATGTTGCACCAATTTATGTTGTTTCTTGTCAATAGTTGTGCCTTCTTCCCGAATTCCCAGCAAAAACAGTTCAGGTTTTTAGGTAATTGGGATTTCAAGATCTTTTGCATCACATTTTGTATGTTAGTCTAAAACTGTTTTGCTTTTTCACATGTCCACCACATGCGGTATAAAGATCCAACTTGATCTTGACATTTCCAACATTTATTCCAACATTTATTCTTCATTCTTCAACATTTATTCTTCATTTCTTGATGTAAGATACCTGAAATACAACATCTTACAGTAGTTTCCTTGAAAAACATAGCAAAGTACATTTTTAATGTCCTTTGTCCATAACCTTTTCCATTGGTTCATATTTATATTATATCCAGCATTCCTTGCCCAACTAATCATATATCCCTTTACTTGTTCATCTTCCATCTCTAACTTCAACTGAAATTTGTACATTTTATCAATCAAATGTTCAACATGAGTACATAGCGATAATTCCAAATCTGATTTGTTCTCTTCAAATTGGTTATTCCTTTCAGATTCCTTGAATCTTAAGTAAAATTGTCTATATGAAAGCCATTGCGTATTCAAACCTTCCTTTTGTAATTGTTGCAATGATTTCATTATACAGTCTTGGTCTTTTTCTCTCTCTACTAAATCATGATATGTTAACCAACTTTGATCGGCTATCATTTCTGTTCTATAAAAGGCCTCTTGTGGAGAAACCCAAAAAGGTGTTTTTGGACATGGTCGTATTCTATATGTATTCCAAAGTCTGCCTTGCATGTTCTTGGAGTGCTGAAAAAAAGGATGAAAGGAATTTGAAAATAAGTGAAAAGGCAGAGAAATAAACAATAAAAATTAATACTTATGGTTATTTTGCTCCAGCATGAAATATTAAACAAGAGCAGTATGTCAACAGCACAACCTGGCCTATGCCACTGGGCAAGGGACCACATATAATAGGGAGGCTGGAACCTTTGCTTTCCAATGATAACATAACAGGAAGGGAATTGTGGAAGGGGGAATGTACTCTGGATTTTAGTCTGAACTTCCAAGAGACTACCCAAGGTGCTGGACTTATTTGAGAAATAGGGCTTATCACTTTGAATAACTGAAAGTGTGGAGTAAACCCTGAAGTGGACATACTGTCCCACTAACATGGGAGCCACCAGTTGCCACTGCCTCATCCATCAGCTAGAGAAAGTACAACTGCAGTGAGATATTTTCCTTTGGCTGGAAAGAACACTTGGCTCCAGTTCCAAACTGCTTTGGGACTGCAGAGTTGAAAGGAAGCATTTTCTGGTGTCTGTCATTAGCCAGCAGGTCCAGACTATCGGGAAATGCTGTTGGCTCCGACATCCAGTTTTTCTAGGACTGCAGTAATTGGGTGTATATGTTTATTTAAAGGCAGAGAGATTTACCTGTTCAGATTGGATTATACCACTGACATTATATAATTGCCAGAATGGGTGGGGCTTTCACACTGCACAATTATCATACTATTATTCCACTTTAACTGCCACGATTCCATCCTATAGAATTTTGTGGTTTGTAGTTGGGTGAGCCACCAGAGCTCTCTGACAGAGAATTCTAAATAACCCTCCCTAAAATGCAGATCCTAGGATCTCACAGACTAGAACCATGACAGTTAAAGTGAGAAACAGCAGTATAATTGTATACTGTAAATGGGCCCCTGGTACCTGGATTTGTTTGTTTTCCCTCCTCATTCTCCCCCTCCCCCTTTTAATGTGTCTTTCAAATTGTGAGGCTGTGGGTCCCATACTGTTTTTTCTAAGAAAATGTCTTGATGGCACTTAGGAAAATTTAGGCTGTTGATTTTGTCAGTACCAAATGCTACAAAAATTTACTTTACAAGGGGTACATAGGAATGAATGAGGAAAGGATTTCAAAAGCCTTTTACATAAATGTGCCTTATAAATGACTAACAGTTATAATTTCACCAGAGTGGCAGTTCCACATACTTTTAATTTTTTTTAACATTCTCCCAGAGAACGGACAACTTTGCTAACCTTAACAACACATCTGTAAAAGTCCTTGATTGCAAGATTGCAGACTGGAAAATCATCAAAACATTAAGCTTGCAGACTTCTGTAGAGTTTTGCTATTCTGGGAACCAAGAAGCTTGCTGGTTAACTAGTCACTGTTAATTTTAACTGAACATTAAAATATATTTTACAACCATATTACTTTTTCAAAACTAGTGTTGCATCATTTTTTAAAGAAAAGAATAATCCTAAAGTGTATATAGTCCCAGATTACAGTCTGGGGGCTTGAAAGTTAATATTATTTTAAGTATGAGTAAAAACTTATACATTAACAGTACAGTTTCTGCTCATCAAAGTTCCACGTTCCATTAAATACTTGGTTTTCAGCTCTATAAATCTTAAATGTGCCTTTCATTTAATTTTTCCATACTTTAAGTTACAGCTGTTCAACATTTACTTCACTGAATATTAGGAAATATGTTCTGAAGAAATATTCCTTTCACTTGTCAGGCATACAAAGGAAAGGAAACAAATCTAAAGTTTGGTAGCTTACTGTTTACTAGATAAATCTCCCACTTAGCTAATAGGCTGTGCCTTCCACCCCCGACCCTCTTTTAAAATGAAATATGAATGCAAATTCCCTTTAGGATGTGCTTTAAACTCTAAGCGAAAATGTTCTTTTCTTCAGTGCTTTCCCCATGTGTTTCCAATTTATCCTTTCTAGTACTATGAATAGGAATATGAAACAAGAGGCATAAAAGAGATGATAGTCTAATCTCTTTTATGAATGCCACAAGTAACTCAGATTATCACTTAGACTGAAGCCATCAGGTAAGGCCATCTCATTCAGGTAGTATGACTGGGGTGACCACTTACACATTGACCCTCCCGTCCCAAAAAAATGGAAGGAAATGTACCATGAAAGAGAGCAAATGAAGAGAAGGAGGTGCATACAATTCTCATGTGGTAATTTATATGTGGAAGCCAATGTAGTGTGGTGGCTTGAGTGTTGAACTAGGACTCCAGGAGAGCAGCATTCAAACTCTTGTTTGGCCAGAGAAACCCATTGGGTGACCAAGGGAAAGTCACATGCTATCAGTCTTAGAGGGAGGAGTTGGAAAATGCTTCCCTATCAAGAATTCTTTTAAGCCCCCTTCACCAATTTGCTATTATAGTAATGGGAATTTGGACAGTAAGGGTTTACTACAGGCCTCTACCATACACAAGCTGCCCCTAAAACAGTCTCCATTGTGGGGATTTGTCTAAGCATGTGACCAGGGAACCTTCCAGCTGTGTTTGCAAGCATGTAAAAGGCTCCCCCTCTCTTCCTCCCACCCCCCACACCTTCGAGATGGTGAGTTCAGGCTCTGCTGAACTGCTTTTCCTCTTTAATCTTTCCTGCAGTTAGCCAGGGCTTGGGCACTGCATGTATATATGTTTGAATGTACAGTACCTTTAAATGTAATTACAGTAGTCCTTTCATATCTGTGAAGTTTTGGGGCACAGAATCCTCATGAAAGTGGAAAAACTGCAAATAACCCCCTCCCATTCCTCTCTGGAGCTTCCCCACTCCCATTCCTTTGCCACTGGCCACAGCATTTGGGAGGGGGGAAGAAAAGATAAAAGGCTTGCCAGTACTTTTCCCTCAGACAGAGAAGAGCAGTGTTTTGGAGTTCTAGTTACTTCTGGTTACCATCTTGAGAAAGATGGTAACCACATTGCCCACCCCTGGATTAAAGGAAGTTTGTGGAAACCCCACTGGGTGACCTTGGGCAAATTACACTCTCTCAGCCTAAGAGGAAGGCAATGGCAAACCTCCTCTGGAAAAAGTCTTGCCAAGAAAACCCTAGGATACAGTTAACATGAATCAGAGTTGACTCGAAGTGACAAAACTTGCTATTTCATCTTCTTTATAGGTTTGGGCTGTAAAAGTACAAAAGATCTCAGTGGCAAGATTGCCTTTATTTTCTAGGAAGGTGGAATTGTATGTTCAAAGCCAATTTCCCTCTGCATTCATCCAGTTTTATTATTACATATGCTGCAGGAAGGAACTCTGCAGACCAGAAATAGCAATTAAAAAAAAAAAGCTAAGTTGCTTTATTGAAATATAATGGATGGAGACTGTGCTTTTTAAAAAGACCTCCATGTAAACTAGAATCAGAGAATCATGGAGCTGGAAGAGACCACAAGGGCCATCAAGTCCAGCCCCCTACCATGCAAAACACCTATCAGGCAGAAATTTACCCTGGTTGCCTTATTTATTGCATAAAAATGATCATCATCATTATCATCATCATCACTTTTTACTTTATGGGCATGTGGACAGTGTGCCATTTTGACAAAGACACATGAGAGAGGGCAGTACCTGTGTGGGTGGCTTCCCTGTACCTTAAATCAACAAACTTTGCTGAATGGGGAGAAGCAAAGTAGTGAAATGCCAGATGAAAAAGCATGAAGTGTGCCCAATATGATGACAGTACGTGTGGGGTCCACTGTTGCATTTTTCTGCTCCAGTTCTCCATTTTGTATTAAAATACAAGCAAATGGGTAGCCCAGCATTCCTCTCAGTATTAGAGGATAGCCTTTGGTCCAGGCTGTCTGACAGAGAGTGCCATCCTATACAAAGCTACTTGGACCTGAGATCCACAGGCCCTTCCCTCACTGCCACCACCTTCACACTTTCAGTCGGTGGAAACACAACAGAGAGCCTTCTTGGTGACTGCCCCTAGACTTTGGAATTTGCTCTCTTGAGAGTCTAGAACGGCCCCTCCTTGCTATCCTTTCATTGGTAGACAAAGACCATTTCTGCACTAGACTGCTATAGTGCTATTATTCCACTTTCCACATCCTATGGAATCCTAGGGCCTTTGAGACCCCTCCCTAAACTGCAAACCCCAGGGTTCCATAGCATAGGATGTTGAAAGTGGAACGATGACACTATAACAACCTAGTGCAGAAATGGCCGAAGACTTTTTTATTCAGATAGGCTTTGACAGTGCTTTTCCTT
Source organism: Ctenosaura bakeri (assembly GCA_948474755.1). Lineage (NCBI taxonomy): Eukaryota > Metazoa > Chordata > Lepidosauria > Squamata > Iguanidae > Ctenosaura > Ctenosaura bakeri. Next base: position 61,532 of record CAOLHI010003288.1, on the reverse strand, counting down.
AAGGCATTTAAGGAAAGGGCTGTGATGAGAGTGCTTCTAATTGCCCAGCAAAAGGCTTATAATTGAATTATTAAAATTCAAAGTATGTAGAGCAGTTACGTAAAATAAGTAAGCAAGTGTTGTTACTTTCCTGGGCTCATGGTGTTATAATTCTGACTTAGTTCCATAGACTTTCATTCACAAGGCCTTCATTAATGAGGGAGGCACACAGAAGATCTTGACGCACACTTCAGGGATGTTCAATGAAGCTTCAAGAGCAGAGTTAGCAAGGAAGAAAGTGTACCAATTACAGTGAGTGAAGCACTTGTTTTTTGTTTGCTTTTGCCTGATCCTATTGGAATGGGCAAGATTCCACCCCATCCTGTCCTCTCTATCCTGCTGAGTTAATTAGGTACAAGCTACTTTTTCCCTTTCAATCCAGGCTGTTTCCACACTACACTGTCATAGTGCTATTATTCCATTTTCAACATCCTGTGGAATTCTGGAGTTTGTACTTTACTTGAGGCCAAGGAGCTCTCTGGATAAGAATTCTAAATGCCCTTCCCTAAACTGCAAACCCCAGGATTCCATAGGATGTTGAAAGTGGAATAATGGCACTATAACAGTGTCGTGCAGAAATGGCTTCGGTTGGCAGCACTTGAAATAAATTGAGTACAAAGGAAAACAGAGGAAAGGGAACATTTTTTAAAATAATTTTATTCAAATTTCAACACATAAAACAAACAATAATTTTTGCAATATTACGTGTAGTGTTATTCCTCTTTCCTTTCCTTTCTGGATTACAATTATTGATGTTCCCTCTATTTATTATATCACGTATCGCAATAAAATGTTAATAATCTATAATTTGTTAGTTCCTGCTATATATCTCTACTTTTCTCACTTCATGATATTCCATTAACTGTTAGCTGTATAATTGTTATCATGAAAAATGTAATACCTCTGTCTACCCCCAACCCAAATCTGCAACAATCCTCCACTCTTTGTTTATGTCCTCATCTGATTTCCCTTTCAGTCTTTGTGTAAGTATATCTGCATTTCTGTTTTCCATAAAAGCTGTCACCACTGTTCCGTTGTGGGTGTAGTTTCATTTTTCCAAAATCGTGCATATTCAATACAGGCCATCGTCACCATATACAATATAATTCTCCAGTGTCTCTTAGCTGGTGTTGCATCTAATGTATGTGTCATGTTTAACAAGTAAAGTTCAGGTGTCGTCTCAAATTGAATCTTCAAAATTGAACTTATTTTCTTATGTATTTCTTTCCAGTATTTTTGTGCTCTACGGCATGACCACCACATATGAAATAATGTACCACAATTCTCTTGACACTTCCAGCATTGACCTGTGCCTGTCTTAGAAAGGGAACATTTTAAAAACAGTTAAAAAATGGAACAACACAGGATTAATCAGGCCTGTCCCTGCCAAACAGCGACAGCTAGAAGGTATGCCTAACTATGCTCCACCAGCATTAAATAGGATCTCAGCCACATTGTGGTAACCTTAGTTGGCATGTAACTATCTTATCCTCAACTAGTCCATTGATCTATCTAGCTTAATATGAGAATGTGGAAAACTCTCTGTCTCTGTTTTCTTGTCCTTAATAAACTCCTATCTGCATTCCCCTCTAATTCTTACTTTGTATCAGGTTTTCTTCCTCCACGGACATTTGTATACATTTTCTGTATCTCTCTCTTATAATGTACAGTCAGCCCTCCATATCCCAGAATACTGTATCTATTGATTCAACCAACCACAGCTTGGGAAAAAAATCCAAGAAGCAAACTTTGATATTGCTGGGGTTTTTTTTTTATAAGGGATGCTATTTTACTACACCATTGTACATAATGGGACTTGAGCAGCTACAAATTTTTGTATCCACTGGAGGTCCTGGAAGCAAACCCTAGCAGGCACCAAGGGCCCCCGTATGTATTTTATTGACAGCTTATGTCCATTTTCACATTAACCATTTGTATGTAATGGTTTGAGCATATGACTATGATCCTGGAGACCAGGGCCATTTCTGCACTAGATTGTTAATAGCACTATGATTCCACTTTCAACATCCTATGGAATCCTGGGGTTTGCAGTTTCGGGAGGGGAATCATAGTGCTGTTAACAGTCTAGTGCAGAAATGGCCCAGGGTTTAATTCTCTACTCAGGGCCTTTCTGCAGCTTACCTTCTCACGCTGCTGGAGTGTGGGCCTTGCGTGGGCATTTATTTTCATTTGTCGACCACTAGGAGTTGCCGTTTGAGGGAATGGAGGGATATAAATTATATTGAGAACAAGAAAGATGCCCAAAATATCTCAAAGGCTTAACGTGCTCCACCTCTGATGGAAGATGATACAGGTACTCCATGCATAATCATGGACATGGGCCCCAAAATGGCAGGGAGGTGGAAAGAGGGAGGTTTCTCTGCACATAGGCCCCTATTTGGAGTGTAAACATCCCTAGAGACAGCTTTGGAGGAAAAATAAGGAGGAAATGGGCACATCTTCTCCTCTACCTTGCAGTAACTATTGCCACATATCTAAGTGGCAAATAAGTACATGTCCTGAGGTCATTGTACTGAGTAGAGCCAAGAATGAGAACGGTGGAGTGATACTGAGGTCGAGGTCAGCCCTCATGTGGAACAATGATCAATGAATTAGCTATTGATATTGCCAAGTGCTGTTCTGTTCTTAATTCAAACATTTCAAATCGAACAAAAGGTCTGTTGTGGGGGAGGTAAAACGCAGTTCCCATAAACGCTTCCTTTCAATCATACCATTTTAACACAGCACACAAAAATGTTTTAAGTTCACCCACCTTTTCCCCCTGCAGTAATGGATTTTTTTTTTCTTTGTTTTCATGTGTATGTGTGTTATAGCTTGGTCTGGTTTCAATGCGTACTTCAAGCCTGTTATTTAAAACTGTCTGCTCCTGGTAGCGTGTATTAAAAGCAGAAAGCACCAAATTGAATTTGAATAATTCTTGCTCAGGGATCATTGAGGGTTCCCTAGGATTGTGGTAGGCTCGTAGCTTCAGGATTTATTTTCTTCATTGGATTTGGCAGCCCTGTATGTTCAGATTGATAATTTCCCTGATCTTCTGTCCCAAGTTTCTTCTGGCTTTGCTCGCTCCCTTATTAAAAGTATTTGGGTCTTTTTTTTTTTATTAACTTATAAAAACTGGAATTGTTCTTGGAATGAACTGGTAAAAAAGAACTGGAAAGTTAGTAACCTGAACTCCTCAAATGAAACAGCATTTGCAGACAAATATTGTGGCTGTGACAGACACAGCAAAGGGAGTTTCAAGTATGAATTGCTTCTCTTTCTTTCTTTCTTGCTTTCTTTCTTATGTATTGGGCCATGGGGTTCTGTCCTATTTTCCTTTATTGAATTCACACAGGGAACCAACAGAGAGCAAGCCCATTGTCCAAACCAGAATTAGGTATGTATATCCCCATTAAAGTCAATACACTTAAATGCACCCAGGACAAAATTGTTCCCCGCGAAAGAAATGCTTTTGTCATCCTGCATCTTTACCATCAGTTTATATTTTTTCTATATCATCCTCTCCTCACCCTCCTCCTCCTCCTCTTTCTTCCAACATAGATAATATTTGTATTATCTATAATGCAGAGCTGGGGAAAAAGTGGCCCTCCAGATGTTGTTGGACTAAAACTACCTTCAGCCCAAGGCAACATTGCTAGTAATGGGAAACTGTGAGATTACTAGTCCAGCAGCATCTACAGCAGAGCTTTCCAAACTGTGTGTCATGGCACATTAGTGTCGGCTGCAGTGTGTAAGTGTGTCACACAACCGTAATGTGTGGAAGGGCTGCCTCTGCTGCTGTTGCCCCAGGCCAAGGAAGACCCCAGCGAGGGCGAAAGCAGGCCAGGCCCACGTGAAGGAGCTGCGTCTCCCACCACCACTGCTGCCTCAGGTTGAGGAAGACCCCGGGTGAGGGCAGCAGCAGGTCAGGCCTGAGTGGGGAGGCTGCTTCTCCCCCTGCCACCACCCCAAGCCAAAGAAGACACCAGTGAGGGCAGTGATGGGCCAGGCCTGGGTGGAGGGGCTGCCTCTCCCACACTACTGCTGCACTAGACTGAGAAAGACCCCAGTGAGGGCAGTGGCAGCAGGCCAGGCTGGGGTGGAGAGGTTGCCTCCACTTACTGAATTACTTACTGAATTACTGTGTCATGAAATGATGCATGTCTAAAAAGTGTGTCACCAACATGAAAAGTTTGGAAAGCTCTGATCTAGAAAGCCATAGGTTCCCCAGCTCTTTGAATAGTGCTCAGTCATTCTTCCTCAAGAGCCAGTGTGAAGTAGTGGTTTGAATGTGGAACTCCAAGAGGCTAAAGTTTGAACCCCTATTCAGCCATGGAAACCCACTAGGTGACCTGACCTTTGGTATGGCATACTGACTCAGTCTTAAAGTTAGGCAATGGCAAATCTCCTCTGAATAAATCTTTCAAGAAAACCCTAGGATTGGGTTGTCATAAGCCATAGTCTGTTTTGGAGACAAAATGAAATGACAGAATGAAGCCATGCTCTCAGTGGTGTCCTGTGGATACCTCATCCTAAAGTGGTTATGAAAGGTGCCACCATTATTTAGACCATGAGGCAGTGTCCAGTGGGGGTGGATTCTTGCTCTTTTTTGCTTACATTGTACTGTAACTCATGGCCTCAAACATTTTACAGGTGAAATCCATGTGGCCAAGCAACATCTGAGTGAGGCCCAGATGGTGAAAGCTATTGATGAGGAAGAGCACACAAGCTAGAAGGGGCTGCATCAGTTCACCTTCCTGCATCCGTAAGGAAAGAGAATTTTCTGACCCCTCCTGTCCTCTTTACTCTCTGAGGTAACTGAGCACAAACTACTGGTGCAGTTTGAAGTCAATTTGCAGCATCTGAAGTAAGCTGAGGACGAAGGGGGAAAGTGGGAGGATCGGAGAGATGCTGGGACACTTTGGGAGTAGCTGAAAAAGTGGGACCACAGAGGATGAATCAGGTCTGTACCTGTCAAATTGAGACAGTTGGAGGGTACTCTTTTGTCATCCAAGGTGTTTGTACGGTTGAGATTGCTTAGATTTCAAAGGGCTTTGCTCCTTGAAGAAATAAAAACTACTAGAAATTAACGTTTGTATTTTTTTAAAAAAAAAAATTAGTCAACTCAGCCACCAGGATTTTAGGAATTTGTTTTGGGTGTTGTTATAGGGCCTGTCATGATAAGGGTCTGTAATTCAAATTTGCCACCATTGCTTAGAAAACTGTTTCATTAAGGCTTTCTGGAGTACTTTTAGCACTTTACGTAAGTTGCATTTCTTTCACACAACTTGGATTTTGCTTTGTGTGTTGCAGGGTTGGTTAAGAAAGTAAGAAATTATGAAAGTGGAAGAAAGAGCAGTTTGTAGTGGGTGAAATGAATCCTGGAGAATGTCCTGGTGGTTTACTTTCTGTATACATTCCAGGCTTCCAGGATTATACTTAGAGTGGTCCTATGTACCTTTCAAAGTAACAGCCTATTCAAATGTTACTTGTGGGCAGGACTGTTACAAGAAGAACGGTATAGTACTGCACTATCCCGGCATGACATACCCCCTTCAAAACCTGCACATTCAGCATCAACGCTCGCAAAGGGGGCATTTAGTGTGCACAGGTGAACTAAGGCCATTTCCGCACTACACTGTTATAGTGCTATTATTCCACTTTCAACATTCTATGGAATCTCGGGGTTTGCAGTTTAGTGGGGCCTTTAGAATTCTCAGTCAGAGAACTCTTTGGCCTCAGTAAACTTCAAACCCCACAATTCCACAGGATATTGAAAGGGGAATAATAGCACTATAACAATGTAGTGCAGAAATGGCTTAAGTGCTCCATTTCACAGATATCCATTCTTTACAGATATCCATGTTCTGTTATGCCAGAGGGTTGAAAAAGCATGTCTGGCAGAGTGTATTTCATGAAAAGCAGGGTCAACATCAAAGTCCCATCTTCACCCAAAAGATTTACAGAAGAGTAACAGCACACAGTGGTGGCTCCAACCTCTATGGAGTCATGGAGCTGCTCCTTGAAAGTCTAAACTTTCAACTTTAAAGTCTAAACTTTAAAGCATTTCCAGAGCCCTGAACCCCTATCTCCCAAAATAGCTTCAGCCCCTTTAAAGTTCAGACTAAAATCCAGAATGGGTTGGCTGTCCCAGGGGCATAATAGCAGCCAGAAAGCATTTGTAACTCATCAACAAGGCTACATTTCACACTGAGTTCTACAATATTTTATCAGAGTTTAGAAAGGTGACCTTTTTTGACTTGGCTGGTTTGGAAATTCTGGGAATTGTAGTCCAAATACTTTTCTGAGCTCTGCTTTTTACCAAGGAAGTATGCGAAGGAATGTAGCCATAGTGCATGCTTGGAACTTCCACTATTCTTAGTCTTTGTCCAATTGAATCGATGACTGGGCTCTGGCAAACCATTCTGTCAAAAAGGGGTCTTTTGAGAATGGGAAGTCTCAAGTCCATTCCAGTGAATTTCCAAAACTTTTTTTAAAGTGAACATTTATGCACTAAAAGTCGTTCCCCCACAAAAATTTCAATACTGAATCATTTTCCATACCAGAAAAAAAATGGAATGTTGGCTCCATTTATTAATTTTTTTCCCTTTTTGTCATTTTAGCTTCCTCCCCTTGCACTTCTGCCTCTATAATACCAAAGATTTTTGGATTACAAATTGCATGAAAACCACAAAAAGTTAACGACATTAGGCTTAACTTACTGGGGCCTTTTTATTTTGCAAGGCCAAATATAGTACGAATTCCTTTAAAAACCTTTTATTACCTATTTTATGCTTTGAGGACCATAGAGAGCACATGGTTTCCAATGCACACGTGACTCAGAGGAATAAAACAGCAGTTAGGCTTGTAAAAAACATATTATTTTTGAAAGCTGTAACCAAATGAAGCGGAAAAGTCTTGTGTGCCATTCCTTCTTTTATATGAGGATATTAAGTGTAACTTCAGCTCCACATAACAATGTATCATCTGTTTGGGATTGGGAGGAAATCAACTTTTTAATATTGTAAAATGACACACAAATTAATTCTCTAATTGAAATCTATGATCTCAGACTGCAATAAACTGATAATCTAAGACCAGTCGCTGGTGTTTCAGACTGAGGATTAAATGTTTGAAATTTTACGTTGCTTTTTTCAACTGAGGGGGAGAAAGAGCAGGCACAACACTTGCACACATGCCATTATATTCCGGTTAAGAAAAGGAACTCACAGCAGTCCAGAAAGTCTACATTCTACTATTCACAGCCCCGGCCATTCAGCAATGCTCACTATCTGATAATAAAACACACACCCCTGAAGGTCTTGCTCCATCCGTCTGCATATATAAGCCAGGGCTTGTCAGGTGTTTATAGCTGGAGAAATGCCTAACACCAAACAGAATTTAAGGTTTGTGCAAACTTTATTTTATGCTGGGAAGGTGTCCAAACTTAGTTTAAACTGGTTGAGAAAGTTCACTACAGTCTAATTATTGTGTTTCTGTGAGTTGTATGGCCGAGGTCACACACAGTCCAAGCACACTGGCTGGTTGTCTTTATGGCAAGATATGGGTGGTGGCTGTTGCACATGTAACCCAACATGACAAGCAGCGCTTCACACACATGGCCCCTGTTCTCATACCTACATATCACCCCAGAATTCTCATTACAGGCTTTAAATGCAGGGAATGGAGGCACATGATAACATAAGCACCAGGCTTATCTATGGCCCTTTTTGCATGGCATTTACCATGCGAAAGGGCCTCCGGAGCATCACACAATTGTGAGGTGCATTTCAGATCACGTCCTCGCAATTGCGTGATGCTGCTGAGGCCAGCAGGCACCGATTGTGCATTATAATGTTGCGCGATCATGCATTGCTCTGGGGCCCCATGCGCACTTACTTTGCATGCAGACCTCTGGAGCCACAGCCCTCGCACTTCCTTTCCCAGTGCAGCCTAGGAAAATACCTGGCTGCACTGCGGAAGGAAGAGGCAGAGCCCTCACACTGCCTGCCAGCCAGCAGGGAGCTCTTGCGGAGCTGAAGCAGCAGGGGCTTGGGAGCTGGGCCAGAGCTGAAGGAACCGGGACATGAGAGCCTCTCACAAGAGGCTGCTCACATGATCCCCGTGCCCCAGTGCCAGACAAAGGTAAGGTGCAGAAATGGCCTATGGAATTAGTCCTACAAGAGGCATTAATGTGAAAATCAATGATAGGATAGCATATCCTGCAATATTTCACAGACAGAAACTGGGACAGATGTGGCCAAGCTATATCAGAGTGTGATCAAGAAGGCAAAAAGGAAGAACACACAAGCTCTGAAAAGCTGCAGTAGTTTGCTTTTGCCTGAGTTTACAGCAGAGGAGAGCCAGTGTGGTGTAATTTCGGAATACAACCCTGAAGACCAGGGTTCAGTTCCCTGTTTGGCCATGGAAATCTACTGGATGACCTTAGGAGCCTTAGGAGCCTCACACACTCTCAGCCCCAGAAAACCCCATGATAGGTTCATCTTAGGGTTGCCCTGAGACAGAAATGACTTGAAGGCATACAACAACAGGGAAGGGCAAGATTCCGCCTCTCTTCTTCCCTGCATTAATTGAGTGCAAATTATTTTTGCTCTTTGAATTAGATTTGCAGCAATTGAAGTAAGCTGAAGACAAAGAAAAGAAATATGCATACCAGGAATCCAATGGTTAATCCAAGCTCATTATTTATCCACACTGTGGTTTGAGAATGCTTCTTCTATAAAATTGTTTGCAGGTCACACAGAACTAACTCAGAAGAACTGGACAAAAAGTACTGAGAAGTCTTATGTATGTATGTGCCTTCAAGTTATCTGTTGATTTGTGGCAACCCCATGAATTTCATACAGTTTTCTGGTGGTGGTGGTGGTGGTGGTATGCTTTCAAGTCATTTCTAAGGCCCTTTCCTCATGGCATTTTCAATGCGAAAGGACCCCTTGAGTGTCGCGCACATGTGAGGAGTGGTCGACATGATGGACTCACATTTGCACGATGCTCCAGGGCCCAGCAGGGACCACTCATGTATTTTTTCATTTTCGGCTTGAAGCTGAAAATGCTGAGCAGTTGTCCATCGCTCCAGGGCCCCACACACACTTATCTTGTGTGCAGAGCCTCGGGAGCTGGGCCGGTCGCGCTTCCTGTCTCAGTGCAGCCTGGGAAGGAAGAGGTGGGGTTCTCGCGAGAGCAGGAAGCTCATGCAGAGCCAAAGAAGCAGGGAAGTGAGAGCCTCTCTCTGGAGGTTGCTTGCGCTAGCACCGCACCCCAGCGCCGAAAATAGCTGAGTTGCAGAAAGGGCCTAACTTATGTTGACTCTAAGGCAAACCTATAATGGAGTTTTCTTGACTGAGAGTGCATAACACACCCAAGATCATCCAGTGGGTTTCCATGGCCAAATGGGGAATTGAACCCTCGTCTCCAGTGTCTTACACCATTTCCGCATGACGACTCTCTTCTGAGTCATCCCAGCAGTGCCTTTGCAGGGAAGGGAGCACAAAGGGAACAGTCCCTTCCACAACTGGGTGGTTCCCTACAGAAGGGAGCATGAGGAACAAGCATCTGCCTTCTGCAGTGCAGCTAAGGATGCTGTACTGGGGAAGGAAGCACCTCCATCACACTTCCTGCCCTGCTGCATGGCAGGTAAGGATGGGAACACCAAGTGATTGTGGGAGCTTAATGGATTTTTTTCCATTAAGCGAATATCCCCTGATCACGATGCATGGGTACAGGATGGCTGTGGGACCACGATGACATCATGCATGACCTGCAGTGACAAAAGCATGACCTGCAGCCCACTGCCATCCTGTTCCTATAGTAGGACTGCGATGCCATGCAGAAATGACTGTAGTCCAATACTCAGATCCTTACCCTAAAAGGAATACTCAGAGGTAGTTTTGCCAGTTTCCTCGTCTGTTGTATCTCCTACAGCATCCAGTATTCATTGGCAGTCTCCCACCATCACTGATTCTGCTTAGTTTCCAAAATCAGAAAGGATCTGATGCTTAGTCATGAAATAAAAGTATGTGGCCACAGTAAGCTTGGGCCTGAGAAATACAATTCAAAATAAGGAAATGAAATGAAATCCAGGCCAGCAAATATCAGTCCATACCTGATCAGGAAACACTATGACCCTTTTCGCACCTTACCTTTTCGCGGTGCTGGGGCAGGGGGCTCGCACAAGCAGCTTCCAGCGAGAGGCTCTTGCATCCCAGTTCCTTCAGCTACGCAGCTGCCACCTGCTTGTGCGAGAGCCCCACCTCTTCCTTTTGCAGTGCAGCCTGGTCCCAGGCTGCACTGGACAGGAAGTGCGACCAGCCCGGCTCCCGAGGCTCCGCACGCAAGGTAAGTGCACATGGAGCCCTGGAGCGATGTGTGACCATGCACCAGTTTTGACTTAAAGCCGAAAATGAAAAAGTGTGTGAGCGGTCTCTACCAGGCCCTGGAGTGTCACGCAAATGTGAGTGCGTTGTGTGGACCACTCCTCACATGTGCGCGATGCTCGAGGGGCCCTTTCACATTGAAAATGCTGTGCAAAAAGGGCCTATGTATGGTTATGTGAAGGGAGGAACAACCATGCTAGGGTTGCTAGGTGAAATAACGAAAAGGGCCCCTATGCCTTTAATGGCTATGTAGAAGAGAGAGTTTTGGCAGGTTTGGTCATACTGATCCAGCCCATGTGGCCTGATTATTGGGCCTTCCTGAATAAGATGAACTATAAAGAACTTTCTGTTTGAGGAGAACTGTTCCTTGAGTTTTCTTGAACCTTGAACATTTTAAAGCAGGCACCATTGCTACAAATCCCAGAATTCTTCAGAATGGAACCATGATAATCAAAGAGGACTGAAACTGCTGTAACTGTGTAGTGTTGATACATGTTGTGAATCATGGTTGAAATAAACCACAAAAGTGTTTGTTATGATGTTCTTCTGGGAGATTTCTGTATTTAAGTTGCCTTTCCAAGTTCTTCAAAAACTAGCTTAAGCATTTTACCATGGGTACTAAAGAAGTAAGCTGCCTTAATATTTGGAGATTCTGTAAACCAGCAAGACTGTACCTTTCCCACTTCCCTCCACATGCAAGCCAAAATTACTTAAGAACATATTTTTATACACACCTCATGACTACCCTGTTCCACTGATTTTAGTGGGTCTACTCTATGCCTGACTAAAGTCTGCAGGCAGGATTGTAAAAATGATTTATGTGACTTGTGATTTGCACTTAATGCTCTCTCTCCTTTTATTTGCTATGATTTTGGAACAGGTCTGTAGCTAGCAGGAGAAGGAATAAAGACTTGTCCATCCTAAATGTCCCTCTGGCCTCAACTTCAACAGCAGACATGGACTGGCCGTTGATCTCACCAGGCTGTGCTTGCCCTGTCTTAATGCATATTCATTTCATGCTGGAAAATGTGCAGCCAGTGATGTCAACTGGACACAATGTGCTTACAAGTATTATGTCTCACCTACATTTAATTTAACAATACTGCCGCCCCCACTAGTTACGTTTAGGCTCACCAAACTCAGAATTTCTGACTATGGTTGTCTTTTGGAATTCTGTAACACTTATAAAAAAATTAATAAATTGAATTCAGGAGCGGGACACTTCTAGCAGTTCAAAGGCCAATTCCAACAAAGCACTATAGGCTGCGTCAGCAGACAAAACCTTCAAAATGAAATAAAAAAAAATCCAGAAAAGTCCACTTCTGGTTTTTATGAAGACCAGCAGGAAGGGCAAGAACTGGAGAAATACAAGGTGCAGGGATCATCTGTGTTGTTTTAAAGCATATTGATTGCTTTACGAAGGGTTCAGGAACAGAAATCGTAATCTTCACCAAGCTTGCTCTGTCTTCCATATGACATCCCTTCAAATATTTAGAGATAGCTTTTAACCCTCTCTTCTGCAGACTACACATACACAGCTCCCAGAGCCACTCCTCATATAGCATGGGTTCCAGGCCTTTTACCATTTTAGTTGTCCTCCTCTGGACACATTCCAACTTGTCAACATCCTTCCTGAACTGTGGTGCCCAGAAGTGGGCACAGGATTCCAGCTGGGTTCTGACCAAAACAGAAGGGAGTGGTACCATTATTTTCTTTGACCTACAGACTATACTCTTATTGATACAACCTAAAATCACATTGGCTTTCTTAGCTGCTGCATCACTCTGCTGACTCATGCTCAGCTTGCGGTCTGCTAAACTCCTAGATCACTTTCACATGTAACGGGGGTCAAGCAAGGTGTCATCCATCTTATATTTGTGCATTTCAATTTTTTTCTGTCCAAGTGTAGTATCTTACATTTCTCCTTGTTGAAATTCATTTTATTAGTTTTGACCCAACTCTCTAATCTGTTAAGATCATTTTGAATTCTGGTCCTGTCCTCTAGGGTATTAGCAACCCCTCCCAATTTGGTGTCATCTGCAAATTTGATCAGCATGCCCTCTACTCTTTCATCCAAGTCATCGATGAAGATGTTGAATAGCACTGGGCCCAGGACAGAAGCCTGTGGGACCCCACTAGTCACTTCTCTCCGGAGTGAAGAAGACCCATTGGTGAATGCTCTTTGGGTTAAGTCAGTAAACCAATTACAAATCCACCTAACAGCAACATTGTCTAACCCATATTTTACCAGCTTGTTTACAAGAACATCATGGGGGACCTTGTCAAAGGCCTTATTGAAGTCAAGATATGATAAATAGTAATATATACAATAAGAGGAGAAACACTAAAGCCAAAATTTTCCTCCTGACCTTCCTATATAGCAGAGGGTCTGAGAACAGGGGTCCAATTGGTATTTCCCTTCTAGATTTGCTATTGGATTAAGCACAGTGACTAGCTTTGGAATTCCTTCATAGCAGGATCCATTTTTCATACAGGAACCTCCCACTTTTATATACCACAATGATTGCACTCAACAAGATTTTTTGATTACCTCAGATCACCTGGCTGCTTCCTTAGTGGCCTAATTCTCCTGTTTATCAGCAACTCACATGACTATATTACATCTAGTCACTAGCCAATCAAAAGTGATGATGCAGATTGGCATCTTCAAATAAAGAATGGGCAAGCAAGAGAGAACTATACTATCATTATGTTTTAAATCAGAAGTTACATTTTTGGACTGACCATGCTGATGAGAGAGTTATTGGAGTTTGTTAGCTCAATTGTTAGCCTCAACTAAAATCATAGAGTTGGAGGGGGCCCCATGGGCCCTCAGATCAACCTATTCAATGCAGGATCTCCAGCTAAAGCATCTCCAGCAGGGTAGCTGTCCAGTCTCTTTTTGAAGACATCCAGAGAAGTAAACCTCACCACTTTTCTAGACAATTGGTTCCACTGGCAAATCACTCTCAGTGTCAAGAAGTTCTTTCTAACATTCAACCAAAATCTACTTTTCTGTAACTTAAAACCATTAGACCTAGTTCTATCTTCTGAGGCAGCAGAGAGTAAGCCTGTTCCTCCTCTTTGAAACACTCTTTGAATTATTTACAGAGTGCCATCCTGTCCCACCTCTGCCTTTTCTTCCTCCAGCTGAACATGCCTAGCAACTTCAATCTCTCCTTGTATGTTTTGTTCTCCATACTTCTTATCATCCTTGTTACCCTTCCTTGAACTTGCCTCAATTTGTCTATATCCTTCTTAAAATGAGGCATCCAGAAATGAACACAATGCTCCAGATGAGGCATGATTTCAACACAGAATTACTTCCCTTGACTTGGAAACTGTGATTCTTTTAATGCAGGCTAAGATAACATTTGTCTCTTTGAAGCAGCATCACATTTCTGGATCATGATCTGTTTATGATCAACAATAATCCCAAAGTCCTTTTCACATGTAGTACTGCTGAGCCAAATATCCCCCATCCTGTACCAGTACATTTGTTTTATGTAGCCTAAGTGCAGAATTTTGTATTTGTTTCTATTGAATTTCATTTTTTAATGTCAGCCCAGTCTTCTAATTTATCAAGGTCCTTCTGAATTCTGATTCTATATTCCAATGGGTTAGCCACCTTTAATTGTTATATTCCAGTCATAGGAGTCATCTCGCCAAGTTTCTGTTATATATGTAAAATCATATTTACTTTTCTGCACTAAGACTTCAAACCAATGCTTGTTTGTTTCCCAAATGCTGTGCATTGATATATGGACATCTAATTGTTAATTTTACTGTGAGTTTTGCTACAGCTCCCATCCTGTCCGTGAGCTTCTCCTCTAAAATTCACATCCTTGTGTTTACAGCATGCCTTTTTGTCTTTTTTAAATTGATTTTTATATACCAAACAGTCTAACATTGCAATGACATTCCAAAATGTTGCAAACAAAAAAAGAAAAAATTTCCATAAAATATAAAATAACTGTATTTCTTTTGTGTTCACATTTCTATGTTACAATATTGAACTATTATCTCCAACCTTACCCCCAGGGCTTTAGTCTAAAGCTCTCCTGATCACATTTACCACGTTTCTGCCAAAGATAATCTTTCCCATCTTTGTTAGGTGCAGCCCATCTGTAGCCAATTGTCTTTCTTCTAAAAAGCAAAGACCATGATCCCAAAATTCAAAACTCTGGGATCATGGTCTTCACTTTTTAGAAGCAAAGGACTCAAGTTAAAACATTAAATTAATAGGGTTTTAATAAGTTACCATTGATTCAGTGGGTTAATTTTATTTGGGATTAACAATTTAGATAACTTTTCCAAGTTCTGGTTTAAACCACCCTAAAGGGGAAAATATTTTTCAAGAGCCATGTGGAGGCCTTCTGACAAAACCTCAGAAACAACTGAGATTTATTTAATATCTTCCCTTTGACTGGAGAGGGAAATTAATCCACAGAGAAATAGCACACCTGAACATCAAATGAGTCTAGCAGATTATTTAAGGCACAGAGAAAAAAGCAAGCCAGAGTTATCAGATCTTGAAGATGGAGATACTTGCTGCACAGAGATTCAGGAGGGCAAGAATGATATCTGGATATGTAAAACCTTTTATAGGCCATTTCCGCACAATGTCACTATCCTGCAATAACAGTGGGTTGTTCCCGGTTCAGGAGCCATGCTACCATACAACATCATTGCTTTCCAACTGCTATCCCATCCCCAAGTGTCACCAAACCACCAAATTCTATTTCCAGAAAAAAATCTGTTAAGAGCCTCCATTAGCACTTCAATCCTGTCAACTGGCTCCATGTGGAACCATAGAATCATAGAATCATAGAAATGTAGAGTTGGAAGAGACCACACGGGCCATCCAGTCCAACCCCCTGCCATGCAGGAACACCCTCAAAGCACTCCCAACAGATGGCCATCTAGCTTCTGCTTAAAAACCTCCAAAGAAGGAGACTCTACCACACTCCCAAGGCAGCAGATTCCACTGCTGGACAGCACTGACCTCAGGAAGTTCTTCCTGAGGTTCTCCTTTCCTGCAGCTTGAATCCATTGCTCGTTGTCCTGGTCTCTGAAGCAGCAAAAAACAAGCCCTCTCCTTCCTCTGCATGGCATCCCTTGAAATATTTAAACATGGCTATCATGTCCCCTCTTAACCTTCTCTTCTGCAGACTAAATAGCACTTGATAATGCTTCCTGTTGTCACAAATCTAGCAGTGGGTGGGGTATGAGAGTGCCTAGCTTGTCCCTGCTGCCTCACTCCCGTGGTGTGGTAACTTCAAAATCTATCACCTCTCCTTGTTTATTTTCAATTTCTCTTTGAGTTATTTTTTTTTTATGTAGATAGGCATTTATTGTGCAGTCACAGAACCAATAATATTTTTTTATTATTTTTGTTAATATATTTTTAAGCATGATAGCATGAAAATACAATAGTGTACTGATGTGCTTACAAACAAAACAAAAATGGACCAATGAGGGGCAGTGGGGTGGGTGAAGGTGGGGAAGGGGAGTGACCGAGGACACTGTAGTGCAGAAGGAACACTGGTGGCAATACCATTACTCATTCACTGAAGGCGGAAGGGTGTAGAAAAGAGCGTTCCTAACCCAATGGCATCGTGTAAATGGCAATGCCACAATTGTAATGGTATATCATGCTAATGGCCTCTAGTGCAGAAATGGCCATTGCCGTCTTCAGATAACCTGTTTAGTGACCAGATGCTCTGTATGCAAACCAAAAAGCATCATGGCTTTCATAATCTTCCCATATTGGGAAGCTTCCAGGCATATTGAACAAGATGGCCATGCTGGCTGGCAGAGACTGATGGGATTTGTAGACCAACACATCTGGAGACCAGCACTTTGGAGAAGGTTGATCAGTGGGCTTGTCTCTCACAAGCACATTTGTTTTAATATTGGCAGCTTTAATCTATTGCCAAAAATAATGTTTGAGAAGATGCTGCTAACATCTTGCTCCCCCTAGTGGATGATTCTGCACATTCTTCTCCAGCTGAATCCATGTATAAAATAGCATGACTGGGTCAATGCATTAGCAGCACAGCAGTACAGCTGTTGGCTGGCATAGGCACAACTTGCACAACTGCATCTGAAGTGTCTTAATATTTGCTTTTCGACCTAAAAACTGCTGAAGGATCATCAGTCAAAGTATTTGCCTCTTACAAGGTTTTACTCCTGACTGGTATTCATTTCAGATATCTGTAATATCTGCCTACCTTCCATCACTATCATTGACAACTGCCCTAATCAAGCTAAGGATATGCCTCTATATAGCACTTGCTGCTTTTGGAACTAAGGGCATAATTAAACTTCTGGAGATAGCTTTCATGACTTTAATTTTTCTTTCACCAGACTAAACATATTTAGCTTTTATTTTATTTATATATTTAAAGAGTTATATCCTACCCAATATCCAAGAACCTCAGGGCAACATACAATAAAATAAACAAAACAACATCATCATCATTATTATTATTATTATTATTATTATTATTATTATTATTATTATTATTATTACTATCATCATCATCATCAAGATTAAAAACAAATTAAATCCTTTCAAACAAGGCAGTTTAAAACCACTCACATATGTAAACTTGGATGAAATCCAAAAGCTTTCTTTTAAAAACCTTTGTTGTTGTCTTTTACTTGCCATGGGAAAGCCACAAGTGTTGGCACCAGCTGGGCCTTTCAAATGGGGAAGATTCAATAACTAGAATGCTACAGTAGAGAAGGCCCTCTTCCAGTTGTTCTGCTTAGAGCTGGATTTCCAGATCTTTCTTCATTTCAGCAGGCTTTCTTGGGACATATTCTAGTTTGTCAACATCATTAAAATTTGACAACCAGTACTGGACACACTGAGAGCCAGTGTGATATAGTGGCTTGAACCTTGGAGTGGGACAACGGAAGCAGTGGTGTATCTAGGCTCAGCAGCTCCCTGGGCAAGCACAGAAGCTGCGCCCCAGATGCTGCTGATGCCACCGCCCCCCCCCAAACAAGCCAGGAAGGATGAGGGGTGAGCAGGGGAGGTAGCGAGCAGGCACAGACTGGTGGGAGGGGTGGCAAGGGGATGTAGAGGGGTGGCAAGTGGGCACAGGAGGCTGCAAGTGGATGCAGAGGGCGTTGAGCAGCCACGGAGAGTGTCAAGTAGATGTGGGGGGCGGCAGCTTTTGCACCCCCTGGGATATGGCATCCAGAGCATGTGCCCCTGTTGGCCCACCCTAGATCCTCCTCTGACTGGTAGACCAGGGTTTGAAGGCCCACTTGGTTATGGAAATCCACTGGGTGATCTTTGAACAAGTCACACTCTCTCAGACTCAGGGGAAGACAAAGGCAACCTCCTTTGAACAAATTCTGCTAAGAAAACCCCACTATAGGTTCACTTTAGAGTCGCTGTAAATCATAAATGACTTGAAGGCATACAACAGCAACAACTGGACACCCTAGCACAGGGTGATGAAATTGCACCATTAGCCATGTTAGCTAGGAGATTCTAGGTGCTGTAGTCCAAAATGGGAACTTTTTCAAGCACTATTGATTCTCTTCATAGAACCAAAGTCCAATGAAATTGCCAACTGCATTTTTGGCCAAAAGAGTAGGGAGGAGGAAATAATCTGCCCTTGTAAGATCTGCTTGTCTCATAGAATTCCAGCATGTTACTTGTGAGGTGTGAGATTCAGCCACAGGAAAGTGGTTGTCACACCCCACAGGTAATGGGTAAATCTAAATGCTTCAGTAGTTGGACTGTATACCACAGATGTACTAGCAGTAACCCCAAGATAAACTGTAAATACAAATGAACTCTGTTAACTAAAGCAGGCAGTTTCAAATTAAAGGCTTTGGAATCTATATCAGTGCTAGACTCAACATTTGTGTGAAGGGGAAAATGTAAAAATTGTTTCTTCCAAGAGCATCCCTATTTTTGATCCCTGAGCTCTAGCATTTCAATACACTTTTGCGATCCTGCATGGCACAAGCTCTTGAACCCTCATCAAATTGATCCCATTCATACATTCTGCACATGCTGCAATTTGCTTTTCTTCAGAAAAGGCACTGAAAGGCCATCATTTATGCTCCTAATCTTTCATACAGGTTGCGTTTTTTGTAATGGCGATGGTTTGTTAACCCAAGAAATGTGAATTACGCAACAACAATCTTGGGGCGAAATTGAACAATCTTTCCTTTTAAATAAGAATCTAGATTGTTATACAGTCCTCCTTCCACATTCATGGGATAGATCTTCTTGAATTTGATTATTCACAAGTCACCTGCTTGTCTCTCCCCCGCCCTTTTTCTCCTCCAATTTCTTTGCATTCCTCACCCTAGGCTTGCAAAGCTTCTGTTTAAAATGGAGGGGTGGTTGTCTTTTGGGTGAGCAAAGTTCACCCCTCCTACTGCTGGAGGTGTGCCTTTTCTGCCATGTGGTTGCACTGTGTAATGGCTGCTGATTGGTCAGGTGCTCTCTTTTCTCCTACCCCTCCTCTCTCAAGATGGCAACCAGAAGTGGCTAGAATCCCAAAAATCCGTTCTGCAGTATCTGAGGAAAAAGTACTAGTAAGTGTTTTTGCTTATCTTTTTTCTTTCCCCCTGGGAACATGAGGGCCAGAGGCAAAGGAATACAGTTGGGGGGAGGAAGCTTCATAGGGGAATGGGAGAGGGGCCATGGAAAGGGGGGAGTTATTTGCACTGTTTTTCCACTGTTGCCAGGGTTCTGAGCTCCACACCGTCACAAATGTGGAGAGACCACTGTATTATTGTTACTTTTTCATATACAAATGTATGAATATTATTGTAGATTGGTAGAAAATGCTGAAGAACCTTTTGTTTACAATCCTGTTGGTTAGGCTCAATCAGAGTTCATCCATTGGATCAATTGTTGACTCGTAAGTCAACACATAGGCAAATACCACTGTTTCAATGAGTCTATTCTAGTTGGGACTAATAATAGGATTTTGTGCATCATTTGTTATTGGTATTTGCCATCAAGTTGACTTCAAGTCATGGCAACCCAATCAATGAGATACCTCCAAGCTCCCTGGTTAGTAACAGACGTGCTCAGGTCTTACAAACTCGGGCTTCCTTGATCTAGTTTATCCACCCGTACTGTAGTCTCCCTCTCTTCTTAATGTTTTCCACTCTACCATGTATTATCATCTTTTCCAATGAATCATGTTGTCTCATGATATGTTTAAAGTACAACAGTCTCCATTTAATCAGCCCTGGTGATGGACTATGAATCCAGGTGCAAAAATGCTATAGTAGGTTGGTTTTCCTAAAGTTCTCCCACTTTTTCTTGAGCAAGAATGTTCACAAGAGGTCATGCAGGTACACTATATGACACAGTATCAAATCAATGTACATTGCCATATGTAGCAACTATTTGTGCCAGGCTGCCTCTTCACCTCTATTCTGCTACACCAGCGATAGTCAATCTTCCAGTGTAGAGGAATCGTACTGGCCCCCTCCAAAAAAAATTCATTGTGATTAGGCTGACTCCATGACATTCAGCAGCCATCACTGAGATTTCCTTAGCTGCAGCTTGCAACCAATCCAGTGGCTTTATATGGTACAGGAGCATGCCATAGCGCTGAGGGCAGGAATGTCAATGTTATTGTCTGCAGCTCCTGAACCACAAGATTCAGTAAACAAACTGAACAAAATATCTCCTTCCATTTCAGAAGGGAAGAGGAGGAGGAGGAGGAGAGACCATTGTTTTGCAGCAGCAAAAAATGAGAAGGAAAGATAAACAAAAGCAGCTGGTAAAAAGTACATGCAGCTCACAAGTTGTATGGTGCACAGCCCTGTGCTATGGCACTGAGTGGCGTAGCAGAAGAAGTAGGCATAAGTGTTGACCTGCTTAAATTCCAGAGCCAGCTTATCGGCTGTCTTGCTCTTGCCTACATGTGCCATGAATTGGCCATCCAAATGGTCCAATCTGAACTGACACCAACATAATTTGGCACCTAAAAAGAATATTAAAATGACAGTCCCGGATCATTCCAAAGAATGATCTAGTCAAGTACATGGTTTCCCATCATGCCTTAGCAGATACATATGGGAAGCCCAGAAGAAGGACATAAAACAATGGTCTTCTCTCCCACTGTAGAACCCCAGCAAGAAAAGAATGCTGCCTCTGAACCTGCTTATCTGCATCTGAATGTGCATTTGAAGTAATCAAAAGTAATTAGCTACAGTTGTTATTCCAAGGCCCAAAACAGTAGTATTATTTTTTTTTAAAAAAAAAAAAATCAAAGTAACTATTGGGTTTGCTTTTAAAAAAAAAAGATTTACTAAATACTTTATTCCGATTACTTAATTGAAAAAAAACCACTTTGAAAACCATAGAATCTGGCACAGCATGAACAAGCACAAGCATTTTTTTCCACCATATAATGAAGCCACTCCATAGCAACAACAGTGTAGTTTATAATGTTACAGTTACACTGTAAAAAAAGTGATACTAAGGAACTCAGAAAAGCTGTTGGACAAACACTTCCAAAGTCTCCAGCCAGCACAATCAGAAGTTTAGAATTTGTAGGTTTGTTTGTTTCATTTTTTATTTTAATGTTCCCAAGTTCTGAGTTGTCTATTAATAACTTATAATCATGGGGGGGAAATTCTTGCCTTTTAAGAGCTGTTTGATACTGAAATAGACTGCCTCAAGGGTCAATATCTTCTCCTTCTTTGAAGGTCTTTAGAGGCTAGATGGCCATCTTTCAGAAGTGCTTTAGTGGTGTATTCCTCCATGGCAGTGGGTTAGACTATCCAGCTCTATGATTCTATAAGGCCAATTAGATATCCCATTTTTATTAGGGACTGGGACTGATTGCAAATAACTTCTTATCTATGATTAGTTGGTCCCAAGTTTTGTATAACATGGCCAATAGTAGTTGATTGCCTTATTCTCTATGGAGAACCTTCTCTGCAATCTTGTGCTTAGTCTTGCTCGAGCTGAAGGCAATTCACTTTCTGCTGTGAGTGTCTGAGCAGATGCAGGTCATCTGAAACCTAAGGCTGCAATCCAAAACATATTTCAGCTGGGAAGTAAATTCCACTGACATCAATGAACCTTCATTCCAATAAAAATAATTTCTACTGAAGTCTTTTCAAGCAGGAAGTGAATTCAATTGTTTTCTTCACATACTTCCACCATTATTGGTTTTAAATGCCTAAAACACTTGCCAAATGCATTTATGCTGGCTAGAGCTGGCCCTCCTGTGAGGCAGACATAGTTGGCCATCTCAGGCAGCAGGTTTGCAGCCTCTCTAGCAACAAATTGCTAGCTATTTGATTTCTTATCATTATATTTAACAGTCTGGTAGTGTCATCAAGTGTCAGGGAACTAACTGATATATTAGGGGATTGCTGACCTTCTCTGGGTCCCCAGAGAGGAAGACAATCTCAAGGTGAGCATTAGTAGAAGACAAGAATATCTGGGGGGTTTTATATGTGATGTTCCTTTAAGCTTTGGACACGCAGTTCCACCCATTCATACCTGGCATCAGAACTCTGTGGCTCAGCATGAAAGTGTTCATAAGTGTGTTGCTCTTTTGCAACATCAATGCACCAAAAAGTCCACAGTGAAGGGAGGGAAATGGAAGATGGAGAATGCATGCACTTCAAATTAGACACAGTAATCTTAGCATGTCTGTACTGCATAATTATTAGTCTGCATGTCTCTTCAAAACTTAGGTGTAGCATGTGTTTATGTCAGTTCCTGTTAGTTGGTTTTAGCCACATCTTCTCTCTTCCTGTATCAGTTAGTCTGCAGGTGGTCAGAGTTTGTTTGTCCTCCATTTTATGTTCTGCAGTTCTCCTTCCTCCATGTTCGAAAAGCATATGTTACAGAGCTTCAGAAAGATGTTATGAAATCTCTAGTATCTTTAAATAAACCACACAAACATACACACACGCACACACACACAAATATATATATTCTGAAAGAAGACTACATCTTTATTTCTTTGCTAGACCCTGTGTGAAGTAGTGATGATATGGGACTAGTTATCACTCACCTTCGGCTTGGGAACACTAATTGACAGTCTCATAAGATACATCACTATTTTTAACATTCCCTAATACTTAGGCCCATTCTGCCATTTAGAGCAAAGCAGGGAATGGAGGGCGAGTGTGCCTCTATTTGTTGCACAAGCCCTGGTAGCAGTAGATTAGGAACTTGTGGGGAGGATCAGACTGTCTGAGGATTGGCAGCGAACTTTCCACAAGTCCCAGCAGCAGCATAGGGTCTGGAAAAAATCCCCATGCATTGTACATGTTCTTGGTAAAGCAAGCCATTGAATGCAAGTCTTACCTGGAATATCAGAAGCTACTCCAGCTATACTGGGTGTATTTTGCTGCCTGCCCAGCTGAAAAAATGTTTTCATACACACACAGACTCTGATTCTAAGTTTTTCATATTACTTGGTTAATTGAGTTTGATTCGGATTCTAGGTACTTTTCCGTAGCTTGTCTTCATGCCTATATTCACTTTCAGTTGGGTCAGATACAACAAACCCTTACTTGCCCTACCTCTATGATGAGACAAGGAACTACACCATGACATCAGAAAAGTCTACAATGTGACATCACAAGGACTCACCTCTGGTCTTGGTCTCTGAAGACTCGGGGAATAAGATGCTTCTGGTCTGGCAACCCTATTGCCAGGGATGGGAAGAGCTGCTTGTCAGATTTGGGGCCTCATGAGCTAAGGCCTTTTACACTATACAATTATAAACATCATGGTTCCACCTTAACTGCTATAACTCCATTTAATGGAATCCTGAGATTTGCAGTTTAGGGTAGGCTATTTAGAATTCTCTGCCAGAAAGCTTTAGTGCCTCATCCAGCTACAAACCCTAAGATTCCATATAATGTTGCCATGACAGTTAAAGTGGAATATAGCCCTATAAATATGTATTGTGAAAGAGCTCCTAAAATAGCACTCAGGCGTATGCTCAGTGTTCGGCTCTAAAATAGGTCAAGCAATTTCAAAAAACACAAATGTTCATATGCATTCATTTAAAATGCTGACATATCATTTTGAATTTGAAATGCATTCCCTTCTATTCTAGACATAAGGCTGCTTCCAAAAGAGTAGTTTCAATAGAAAAAAGCAAGAATCTGTTGTGTTGCTTGGACAGTAGAATTTCATGTTGTGCCTACCACAGCTATATGGATTCAATAACTACTGTGCTTCTAAGCTTTCTGATCTATGCACTGGAGAGAAGTATCTCAGTCTACTAGTTTTCCTCTCAAAATAAGTAATTTTAGCAATTTTCTTCTTGCTGAAAGAAAGTCCTTTCTTTGCATAGCTTTCAAACCCTATTCAAAATTTAGGTCGTATTTGATAGAAAAATTCTGCACAAAATTCAGTCCAGGTTGTTTCCCAAAGAAAACAGCACTTCTACAGAAAACAGCATTTTCTGCCCAGAAAATAACACCTTAAAATGCTATTTTCTGTGCAAAACAACCACATGCCAATTTTGTGCAGAATAAATCTCTAATTACAGCATTTTCTGAGCATGAAATGGAAAATACTGTTTTCAGTACAAAACAACCATATGTGGATTTTGCACAGAACAAGTCCTGAACTCCTCATCAGTCTAGATTTCCTCATCAGTGTAGATTTCCTCTTGTCAGGGATTCTCAATCATCATCATCATGTTATTGATCATTTACTGAATATTTTCAAATATTATTTCCATCAGTCTGCATGCGGTACTGCTGCTTAGCATGTGTCAAGTGCTACAGTTTTCCTTTACAAATAGCTCTGTAGGGGAGAACAGTATGGTATTCCTTTACTCCAAAAACTGAAGGTAGAAACTGGAAAAGTCCCAGTTAGTCCTCTGCTGTCCCACTTGCTAAGGTGCTTTTAAAATGTCTTGGATTTCCTGTCCTCCTCCCACTTTCTTCCTTTGTCTTTACCTTATTTCAATTGCTGCAAACTGAGATCAAGTGCAAAAGCAATTTGTACTCTACTCAACAAGAAAGGGAGAAGAGGAGGGGACAGAGTCTTGCTCTTTGCAGTAAGCTTATTTGTATGTGTGTATTTTACAGCCTTTTCTAAACTCAGTACATAAATTCCTGGACATCTCTTCTTAAAATGGTAGTTTTATGTGTTCTCTCTTACTTTTCATAGAATCACAAAATAGAACCACAGAGTTGGATGAGACCACAAGGGCCATTGAGTCCAACCCTCTGCCATGCAGGATTATACCATCAAAGCATTCCTGACAGATGGGCATCCGGGCTCTGTTTTAAAAACTCTAAAGACAGAGATTCCACCATTCCCCAGAGCAGCATATTCCACTCTTGAACTGCTCTTACTATCAGGAAGTTCTTCCTAATGTTTAAATGGTATCTCTTTTCCTGAAGTTTGAAGCCATTGCTCTGTGTCCTGGTCTGGGGGGTGGCTGCAGAAAACAAGTTTGTTCCATCCTCCGTATTACATACTTTCAAATATTTAAACACGAGTATCATGTCACCTCTTAACCTTCTCTCCTCCAAGCTAAACATATCCCACTCTATATACCATGCTTAACTTCAGCGCAGATTCAGCAGAAGGTATACAATCCTACTCTATGTGCATGCGCACACACACACACACACTGCAATGACTGAGTGCAGAGCATAAAGAAGTTACTTTTTGGACTGCAACTCTGAAAATTCCTCAACCAGTATGGACACTTTTATTCCCCAAAGTAATTCCTCCAAGCTCTGACTGAATGCCACTATTGTTCAACATGGCTGTATATTGTATTGAAAAGATATTATATGCATGCTTATCTGAATCTGTTCTTTCCATTACAGGAAAAAAATTGAATTACTTGCTTATGCAAGATTTGGCTAATTCCTTCAGGCACCTTGTGTGAAAGGAACAGAGGTACTTAAGCAGGTTATCTACTATATAAAAGTCAATGTTTGTCTGTAAGTTTGTCTGTTTGTCTGCATCAGGCAGGCAAAGACCTCATACAGTTGGCTGTGTGAGGCAAGAAGGCCTCATATGACTGGCTGGCTGTGAAGATTCTATGGAATCTTGGGGTTGGCAGTTTAGGGAGAGGCCTTTAGAATTCTCAGGCAGAGAGCTCTTGGGCCTCAGGCCGGTTGCTATGGAGATGAGGCCTACCATCAATAAGGATGCCAGAAAACATTTGGGAGCCATATGTGAGAAAAATTAAAGTGACATACACAGCATAGTTACAAGGTCTTCTCGCCTCACACTGTAGATTGCATGGGTTCCATATGTGACGAATCTTAAAGTTGAAATTCAAAACAAAAAATGCTTCCAGAAAAACATAAAGCCATTGCACAAATTCAACAGAAAGCCAAAAAAATCAAAAGCCAGTACATCAACATCACCAGATAACATAGATTGGATTGGGGGCTATGGGGAAAAGTTACAGGTACCGGAAAAGGCTGGTTGCTATGGAGATGATGCCTAGCAGCAAGGAGGAGAACAGTGTATTCCCTCAGGAACTCAAACTGTGTACGTAAATAACTCTAAATACAGATTTCACTTGAAAATATGGAGAAAAGTTACAGGTACTGGAGAAGACAGTTTGGTGAGTTCTTAAGAGGAAAATAAAATCCCAGGCAACTCTGGGGAAATACTCTAGTGCTCCTATAAAGAGAAAAAGGGTATCAAAGCAACAGTTCTCTGTAAAAGAAGATGAAAAAAGAATGCTAACAAATATTTACTAATCAGACCACAAATATAGGCCTTTTGAGAATACTAATCACAAGATTTAATAGTTCTCCTTTGTCATCCAAGAGGCTTTTGGAACATCTTGGGGTTGCAAACACTTCATAAATCATTTTTTGGAGCAGGGCGGGAAAAACATTTACCAAGCATTAGTTAAATAAATGACAAAGGAATCTTGGCCACTTTGCACAAAACCAAAAGTATTCCGAATAACAGTCAGTGTTTCGGGGCTGTTTCAACTCTGTTTCGTTCTTTGCATTGCTGATAGGGATATTTTACTTAGTCACGTTTCACAATAAACTCAAAATGACTGTCCCTTCGCTTCATCTCTGCTCCTCTCAGTGAAATCAACTGCTGAGTTCTCACACACACTTCATACAAACCCCTAATGTTCCTCAAGAAAAACCTTGATGCCCAGGCAATTAACCTGGATATGGCCTCAGATCAAGGTATGGGCATTACACTTGGGCAGAAATGTAAATCTTCATAAATGTCTTTCTCAAGGAAATAATAAGTAAGTTTCCATTTTTCTCTTTGCTGCAAGAAAGACTTGGAAAACTGCAGCTTTCACAGACTATTCACACTCCTGCATTAATTTGGCACACACAAAAAATACATGTGAATTTGTTGTGGTTCTTCTGGGCTTTGAGGCCGCGTTCTATTAGTATTTGCTCCTGACATTTCACCTGCGTCAGTAGTTGGCATTTTCAGAGGATCTGGTGGCATGGAAGTGAGGCAGAGTATATATACTTATGTAGTCTCTGGGTGGGAAGGAGCAATTTGCATATGTTAGAGTTGGCCTGTGTGATGGCCTATTATTAAATGTGATATCCCCCAAGGTTGTATTGTTAGTCAGGGGATATGCATAACAGTGCATTAAGTACATTAGCAATCCATTGCATGTTTCCTGTAGAGGGACCTCCAGGGTCTGGGTGGTGTCCATTAGCATATTTTTGAGTCTTGATTTTAGTGTCCTTCAGTACTGGTAGCCAAATTTTGTTTACTTTCATTGTTTCTTCTTTCCTGTTGAAATTGTCCGTGTGTTTATGGATTTTGATGGCCTCTCCGTGCAGTTTGACATAGTAGTTGTCAGAATGATCCAGAATTTCTATGCTTTCAAAAAGCATTCTGTGTCCAGGTTTGTTTTATGCCATGTTCTGCTACCGCTGATTTTTCTGGCTGGATCAGTCTTCAGTGTCTTTCATGTTCTTTGATTCATGTTTGGATGCTGCGTTCTGTAGTCCCTATGTAGACCTGCCCACAGCTGCAAGGTATGTGGTAAACTCCAGCAGAAGTTAGAGGATCCCTCATGTCCTTTTCTGAATGTAGCATTTGTTGAACTTTCTTGGTCGGTCTGTAGATTATTTGGAGTTATGTTTCTTCATCAGTTTCCCTATACAGTCAGTGACTCCTTTGATGTATGGTAAAAACACATTCCCTTTGGTTGGCTGCTTATCTTCACTTCTGTGGTTACTTCCAGGTCTTGAGGCTCTTCTGATGTCTGAACCGTAGTAACAATTGGCCTTTAGAGCCCAGTTTAGATGATTCAGTTCGTCTTTCAGGAGGTGGGGTTCACAGATTCTTTTTGCACCATCTACCAGAGTTTTTATTGTGCTCTTTTTTTGTCCTGGGTGGTGGTTGGAGTTTTTGTGTAGATATCTGTCAGTGTGTGTAGGCTTTCTGTAAACTATGTGGCCCAATTGGTTAGGTTTCAGATGACTAGGACATTCAGAAATGGTAGTCTTCCTTCATTTTCTTTTTCCATGGTAAATTGCATGTTTGGGTGGCTGTTGTGCAGATGGTCCAGAAACATGGTCAGGTCTTCTTCTCCGTGGGTCCAAATGGTGAAAGTGTCATCCACATAATAGAACCATATAGTGGGCTTTTTTAATGCCATTTCCAAGGCTAGCTTCTCAAAGTGTTCCATGTAAAAATTTGCTGAGCAGGCTTCCCATGGTGACCCCATCTCTCTACTCCTGGAACTCATTGTCCCACTGGAAGTAGCTTGTAGTGAAGCTAGTAGCTTGTAGTTGGGCTACCAGTACTGAAGAACACTAAAAGCAAGACTCAAAAATATGCCAGTGAACACCACCCAGACTCTAGAAGTCCCTTTACAGGAAACAATATAATGGATTGCTAATGTACTTAGCGCACTGTTATGCATATCCCCTGACTAACAATACAACCCTGGGGGATATCCAATTTAACAATAAGCCATCACACAGGCCAACTGTAACATATGCAAATTGCTTCCTCCTGGGGACTACATAAGTATACATACTCTGTCTCACTTCCATGCCACCAGATCCTCTGAAGATGCCAGTTACAGATGCAGGTGAAATATCAAGAGCAAATACTGATAGAACACAGCCTCAAAGCCTGGAAAACCCACAACAACCTATGAATTCCAGCTGTGAAAGCCTTCGACTTTACACATGTGAGTTTTTCCATAGAAAATGGCATGTTCTGCATAGAAAAGAGAAACTGACAGGAATGCTTTGATGGTTTATTCTGGCTTGGCAGGGAGTTGGACTTGATGGCCCTTGTGGTCTCTTCCACCTCTGATTCTATGGCCCTTTTCGCACGGGCTTTCCCGGGCGAAATAGCCCCGTGAGCCGTGCGGGAGTGGGAGCGTCACTCCGCACGACGCACTCCCACTTCCGGCGCTCTCACGGGGCTGCAGCGGCGCGAGCGCGGGGTTTTTGATTTTCGCTTTCAAGCGAAAATCACCCCGCGCTCGTGCTACGCTCCCGGCGCCCACACGCACTCACCTGTGGTGCGGTGCGTCGGGGAGGCGGCCGGGTCGCGCCTCCTTCCCTCCGCCCGTGCGGAAGGAAGGCGCGGGGCGGGGAGCTAGCGCGGCGGATGCGAGAGCATCCTGCTTCGCACGGGCGGGGGGCTGCTCGCGACAGCCTCCCGCTCGCGCGCGCAGAGGGGCGAGCGCA
Organism: Ctenosaura bakeri; assembly: GCA_948474755.1. NCBI lineage: Eukaryota > Metazoa > Chordata > Lepidosauria > Squamata > Iguanidae > Ctenosaura > Ctenosaura bakeri. The sequence continues at coordinate 32,436 of CAOLHI010003288.1, read as the reverse complement.
ACTGTCGCTCGCTCCTGGCGCACGCGGGGGGGCGGGCGCAACTGTCGCTCGCTCCTGGCGCACGCGGGGGGCGGGCGCGACTGTCGCTCGCTCCTGGCGCGCGCGGGGGCCGGGCGCGACTGTCGCTCACACCAGGAGCGAGGGACAGTCGCGCCCGCCCCCCGTGCGCGCGCGATCGGGAGGCTGTCGCGAGCAGCCCCCCGCGCGCGCCAGGAGCGAGGGACAGTCGCGCCCGCCCCCGCGCGCGCCAGGAGCGATGGGCTCCTTTCTTGCGCGCGCGGGGGGGGATGGACTCGCGAGCCGCCGCCGCCTCTGGGACGGTGCCGTTTCCCAGCTGGTTCCTTCGGCTGCGGAAGGAACCAGCGGGGAACCGGCAGGCTCCCGAACTAGGCTTTTCCCGCAAGCCGCCCGCCCCCGCTCGCGCAAAAAGCCTAGTGCGAAAAGGGCCTATGATTTTCTGTACAGAAAAATACATAAAAAATAATGTTTTCTGTACAGAAAATGTCATTTTATGGACCAAAACCATGTCTTTTTTTAACAGAATAAATACCAAATGCAAAGATTCTTGTCTTACCAGTAGTCACCTCATCAGCATTTTTCATCATGGAAGAAACTCATTTTTCGTCACCCACTTGGATATTTCTGAATATTCTTTCCATCCCTACACATTGTAGGAATGGGCAGCCAGTGGTTCTCCAGATGTTCTTGGACTGACTCTGGCTTCCACCATCCCGACTATTGGCAATGCTGTCTGCGGCTGATGGGATCTGGAGCCCACCATGTAGAGGGCTACCAGAGGTGGGGATGATAAATCAGGATAACTTTTTAAATGGGTCTCTCTCTTTTGGATCCAATCATTGGAAGCACCTAGAGTTTGGATATAATTAGCCTTGGTGAGTTACTTTGGGGGATGTTGAGACTGGAACAAAATTACATTTCATCAGCAACATAATAACTGAAATCCTACTGGTTAGTCTCAACTAGAGCAGATTCATTGACTCAAGTCTGGAATAGTGAGTCAATATGTGGGTAAAACCAATTGATGCAATGGATTTACGATAGTTGGAACTGACAGAAGGATTTAGGCCAATGAGGGGGAACAAGGTCACCTTACTGTTGCAATGCTAACCTTTTACTGTTTTCATCACTTTTTTGAAAGCACTTTTAAGAGCATTTTCACAGGAGTTTTTCAAAATTCATGATTTTTTAAATTTTTTTATTTTAATCTTTAACAAAATTACAAAAAAAATACCCAGAAGAAGAAAAATAAAAATCTGAAATAAACAATATAACATTCAATTTATTTCAAGATCTGTGCATCAACTCAATATCAGCATGTCAAAATATACTAATTATATGTCTGTTTCTAGTTATAACTGGTTAAAATGGGTTAATCCAAAAGTTCAGATCAAATTATAGGTTTGTCTGATTTTTTAAGTAAAGGAGAAGCAATACAAAATAAGCAAAGCAATAGGTTAATTTGTTACAAGTTTATAACTTTGTTACAAGTTACTTTTCTAACATCTATTGAGATACAACAGCAACTTAGTTTTCAAAAGTGACTACAAGTAATGGGAATAAACTGCTTTTTGAAAAGTACATTTTAGCCAGTTCCCTTGTCTGCTGGGGAATTCTGAAAGCTCTAGTCCAAAGAAGTAACTATTCCAACTTCTGCATGTGCCTATATAAGCAGGAAAGTGTCTGATTTAAAGCTTGCACAGCCATGAATACAGTAGGTGGACAGACTAGCTGGGGGATTCCAAGATAGATAATCAAAGGAAGTAACTTTTTTATCAGAAAGGAAATAAAGAAGGAAAATTGAGATATATGCTATCCATAAGACCCTACACAACCAAAAGTTTCCTCCAACAAACAGTCCAAAGCATCAAGCACCAAATAAATATAATGATGCTCTTTTCATTTTCAGCTCTTTTATTTATATTCTGTTCTTGATGCTGTCCTGCTATGTGTGTCATCTCCTTTTAGGCCACACTACCATCAGCAGAAACACTGCGCCCCACCCCTTATGAGGAACACACTGTGCAATTGGGGTTCTATGTCTCATTGAGGTTTGAGCTTTCTTGCTTTGTACAAAACTGGGCTCCTTTGGGGATTACCCAAAGTCTACAGGAGGCTCAAAGGCCCCCAGGCTTCCAAAAGGATTGCTGCTCTAACGTATACTCTATTTAAACAAACCCAAGTTGGCAGTTGGCTTCCTATCCATTCCACATCAGAGAAGGGTGGCTTTCTCCACCACAGGGATTGAATAACTTGCGGGAGTAAAATGAACCTTATTGAAGTGGTGTTTGGAGAGAAGAAATTAAGTGATCCAGGCATTGTACCAAATATATCTTTCTTGGCCAAATTAAACCCACCCACCCTCTCCTCTCTCTCCCACCCCCAACTCTTCTGTGGCTTTGCTATGGTAAATTGGAAAGATGTGGAGCTGGAATAGACTGTTTCTGAAGTTTAATGAGGATGTCAGCCCAAATCTTAACACGCCCAGCTTTTCTATGATGGCTTATCAAGTTATCCTCATTTAGAAAAGATTGCGCACAGCTCCATCTGCAGTAAAAAAAAATGTTAAGCGTGGGCCCATACATAGATCTTTGTGCTAGATCTTTGGATTCTTTGGAAAGCCCAGAATCATACCACTGGAAAGAACAGGAACGTCATGAAGACCAAACCAAAGGCAGAATCTCATTTTGGGGTTTGCAGGGGGAAGGACAGGAAGGATTAATTTCACAACCTAACAATGGAAGGAGAAGCCAGCCAACAACTCCTTCCCTTGAGCAAATTGCTGCTCCGCTGACAGTGTGCTCCCTCCTTTCTGAGAGTGGGGGAGTCGCAAAGGGCAACCCCATGCTTCATGCCTCTCCAGCCATCCTTGACGGAACAGATAACATGTGGAAGCATTTAGCATTCTACGCAGTCAGACTTGGGCCACTTGCCATGGAGGCAGCATAAGATGCGGCCCATCTCAAAGGGCTAAAGCACATATTCTGTGTTACATCCACAGTCAAGCTTCCTTCTGATTTGGTTGTTTCTCAAAAGGAATGACAGGAGACCCCTGTTTTGATTGCTAGTGGCTGGGTTCTTTATTCCTTCCACCACCACCACCACCACCAGTGCTATTTCTCGCAGTGAAAATGAGGCCAATATCCTGCATGGAACATGTAGGTTTAATACTGTAGCTATGTTCCAGCTCATGATCCAGCCCTGACGTCCTTGGATATAGGATAGGATATAACTCTTTAAATACATAAATAAAATAAAAGCTAAACATGTTTAGTCTGGTGGAGGAAAAATTAAAAAGAGACATGAAAGCTATCTTCAGATAATCTATGCCTGTAGTTCCAAAGGCAGCAAGTGATATATTGATGCAGGACTCTCCTTAGCTTGGTTAGAGCAATTGTCAATGATAGTGATGGAAGCCAAGTAGATACTTCAGATATCTGGAATGAACACCAGTGAAGTGTAAATCCTTGTAAGAGGTGGATACTTTGACTGATGACCCTTCAGTAGTCTTTGGGATGAAAGACAAATCTTTAGACATTTCAGACACAGGCCCTTTCCACATGGAGGTTAAAAAACATTGTAGAGCGACCTCTGATGGAGGTCGTCTACACTGTAAAGTGGATTGGGGCAGACTACTTTTGCATAGTTCCACACCCCAATCCACTCTAGGGCAACTGGAAGTGGCGGCGCCACATGCTTTTTAAAAACCACTTTTCACAAGGTTTTTAAAAAGCACAGGGGGTGCAACCGCATGCAGTCGTGTGCAGCCCTGTCGCAGCACCCGGTGTAGATTTGCAGGTGCAAGCAAGGGCATGCCTGCAGACCTGCCAGGGGGCAGGCTTCCGGCTGGCGAGCTTCTCTGGTTGGTGGAGGGCCTCCGCCAGCCACAAGCTGCCATTTTGGGCGTCGCAGGACGCCGCGGGATGCCGATGAGTGTGGAGCAGCGAAAACGCACTGCTCCACATGGCAACAGACTTACCCGGTTTCAGGTAAGCTCCGTTTTAGCATGTTTTCACCCGTTTCTTCCTCCGTGTGTGGAAAGGGTCACAGTTATACAAGTTGTGCCTATGCCAGCCAACAGCTGTACTGCTGTGTGGCTAATACACTGACCCTGTCATGCTATTTTATACCACTACACAAAGATGTACAGTGACTGAAATTTAGAAGCACATTGAACACTGCAACAGAGCACTTATGTGTTATCCTTGTTGCTTAGCATCATACCCCATGATATATAGATGCCTCACACAGCTCAGCAGAAAATCTTGGGGATTTGGCAGCACCACCACCACGGTCAAAAAAGAGTTATAATCAATATTCACAGCAGCACAAACTCCAAGAAATCTGTATTTTGAACATAACACAAAAACAAGAAAGAGGACAATAGTGTAAGGGGGAGTTATACAAATACAAAGTAGCAACCTTAATGTGTTGTGTGTGTTCTGATATCACTGCCATTATCATAACATTGACAAATTGTCATAGCATGTCAAGAAAGTATCCCAGTGTTCTCAGTTGACTTCCTTTATTTTTGCAACATTGGTGAACACTTTTTGAAGAGTACCAAGGAGATATGTGGGGAGCATTTTTGACAAGTGAAGGGGAAATGCCTCAAAAAAGTAATAATGACTAGTGTCAGCGCCAAGGCGTGGCAGGCAGCCAAGAGCCGGCTAATAGGTCTTTTCACTGATAAGGCAGACAGGCAACAAATCAAAGGGCTTTACTTCAGCAGTAGGTAAGACAGCAGTAAATTAAAGAGACTTTTGCAGCAAGATATCCCTGGCTGTTACTGCACAGCCAGGCACAACAGCAAACAGAGTTCACATACCACGGAGCTTGTTCCTCAGCCAGTCGGGCAGCATTCCAGGAAGCAAGGCAAAGGCCCCAGAAGCCCAACAGGCACACCCAAAATGGACAGTTGTCAGCTAACAAAGACCCAAGGCTGAGTGAGTGCTTTTATTAAGCAGGCCCTCACCCAGGTGCTACCTCAGCTGGAGCTTGATTGCTTGGAGTTTCCTATTTAAACGCTCTGACCTTCTGAGAGCACTCTTTTGCTCCCGATGCTGCTGGCAAGTAGGCACCTGCTCTTGAATCTCTGGGTCTAAGGCAGCCCCTGGCTCCATTGCTGGGGCTACTGGGGCCAAGGGCTCTGTGTCCAGGGCAGCCTCTGGGGTGGGCTCTGCTGGTGCAGCAGGCTCCATGACTTTGAAGTCCTCTGGTTCAGACTCAGAGCTTGAGTCCTGGAGTGCCAGGGTCCTGACAACTAGTCGAGGGAAATAACAGTACCACTCTATTCTGCTTTGGTCAAACCTCACCTGGAACACTGTGTCCACTTCTGGGCACCGCAGTACAAGAAGGATATTGACAAAGTGGAATGTGTCCATTGTAGGGTAACCAAATTAGGTCTAGAAACCACACCGTATGAGGATTCACTTCAGGAGCTGGATATGTTAAGCCTGGAGAATAGAAGGTAAAAAGGTGGCATGATAGCTATAAATACTTGAAGGGATGTCATATAGAAGATGGAGTAAGCTTGTTTTCTCCTGCTCCAGAGAATAGGATGTGGAAGAATGACTTCAAACTTCAAGAAAGGAAATTCCACCTAAATGAGAGGGTGAGGGTGCTGAAATTGCTCCCTCATTTGCAAACAAAGGAGCAGTTTGAGCACATGCTCACCCCTGCTTCCCATGTCCCTTTCATCAGAGACATGGCAGCTGTGGATACCCAAACTGCTCCCTCATTTGCAAACAGGCACAGCAGCAGGAGTGTGTACATACCCAAACTATGGCTCTGGAGACTAGAATCTGAATTCCCATTCAGCAATGGAAACCCACTGGGTGACCTCGGGCAAATCACGCTTTCTCAACCTCAGAGAAAGGCAAAGGCAACAAATCTTGACAAGAAATCCCTCTTGATACTTCTGCCTTAGGATCACATAACTTGGTTTTCAAAAGTGAGAAACATGATGGCTAAAAAGAACCTTTCCCTGCCAGTGGTACTTTGTTGTTGTATGCCTTCAAGTCACTTCAGAGTTATGGCAACCCTAAGCTGAACCTATCACAGGGGTGGTGGTGGCGGCAAGTTTTATTCAGAGGGGGGTTGCCTTTGCCTTCCTCTGAGGCTAAGAGAATGTAACATGCTCAAGGTCACCCAGCATCTGAACAGGGGTTTGAATCTTAGTCACCAGAAGCCTTTAAAAAATAATAAATATTTGAATATTTAAATCTAAATTTAAATATTTAAACTTTGAGTTAAATCTTGTATGTCCCCAGAAAGAAATTATATTTACAAGGATCCCCAAAGAGATTAACAACTACTGATCTAGATATTTTAAGGAACTATTCCTATTAGTCTACCAAAGGGATGGTGAAAGAGGTCACATAAGAAGACTCAACAGATTTGAGACCTTTCATAAGGTTGGTATGTGCCTGCCCAACCTCTGAATCACATTACGATATTCTGAGACTTGGTATCCTCATTTCTTGCCAAAATAAAACAAAACATAATATCATAATTCTCTATTAGGTGGGGTACCATTACTGAAGTGATACTTGACTGTTTCATGCCAGATATTATATTTTGAATTATTTTTTCATCTTATGAGAGAAGCATTTTTCCATATCCTGTGCATCTGTTTTGTACTTATATTAAATACATACATTTCCCTTCCATCTGGATTTTGGACACATAGATCCTTGTCCTGGCAGAAGTTCTGGGAATTTGTAATATGGCTGTAGGACTATATTTATGTATGAATACACATTCCTTTCACCACCATGTGAATGAAACTTTATTCAGCCAAATAAACAAAAAGTCGTTGTCATCATCATCATCATCATCCAAAATAAAGTGCTATTGTGTGCTTGTCATTAATTTTTGGAATAAGGTGATGTGACAAAATTATTTCAAATATTCATCTCTCCAACATTATGTTTTGTCAGACAACAACACTGTAGACTAAGTGCTCAAAGTAATAACAGTTGTTTCTCTCTTAGCTCAAGCTCAATGTTTACTGCCAGTTTTATCTTGTTAGGTTCCTTAACACTGCTGAACACTAGAGCAAGAATACTTTGCTCCTTATTCCCTACTAAGTAGATTCTTCGAATCAAAGATTGAATGGTAAGCCAACATGTAAGTAAATCCAATTGATTCAATGGGTCTATTCTAGCCAAGACTAACCCAAAGAATTTAGACCTAGGAAAAATGTGCTGTCATGAAATTGTGCTGACTTTGTACAGTGCAGGTTCTTGATTCTCAGGTCTCAATTGTCAGTATAATTATTGCTATACTCTTTCTTGTTGTTGTATTTCTACATGTCATTTCTGACTTACAATGACCCTAAGGCAAATCTACCACAGGGGTTTTCTTGGCAAGATTTGTTGCTCTGAGTCTGAGAGAATGTGATTTGCCTGAGGTCACTCAGTGAGTTTTCATGTCTGAGTGGGGATTCAAACCCTGGTCTCCAGAGTCATAGTTTGGCATGAAATAGTTCAGTATCACTTCAGTAATGGTGCCCCATCTAATAAAGAATTATGATAGCGTGTTATGATAACATGCCTGCTGCCATGTTCTGTTCATCATGGATGCAGAGGGAGGGGTGCAGATGCTGAAATTCCTCCTATATTTACAAACAAGAGAGCAGCTTGGGTGTGTGCACATGCCTGCCACTGTGTCCCTTTTATCAAGGATGTGGCAGCAGGGAGTATAGGTGCAGAGAGACACAGTGGGAGGAGTGTGTGCATGCCCAAACTGCTCTGTTTGCAAACAAGAGAACAATTTCAGCACCTGCAAACACAATCTGCTACCACATCCTTGTTGATGCCACCATTGTTGGTGTCCAACAGCAGGGCTTCGTGGACTCCCTGGGAGCTCCATGGAACCCCTATGGTCCACAGATCCCATGATAAGGACCACTGCCCTAGCTAACTTCATTATTGTGAAGGTGGATGAACTATTAACCTGCAAAAGAGTTATCTGTCCTAGAGGACTAGAAATCTCCCTCCAGCCTTTGGAATGTTACAAAGGCAAAGAAATTAGTTTGTTACAGTGTGAATTTGGGCAGACAATTGAAGACTGAGAGCCAGAGTAGTGTAGTGGTTAAGTGTTGGAACAGAACTCTGGGAGACCTGAATGCCTGTTCAGCTACAGAAATCCATTGGGAGAGCATTGGGCAGCTCACACATTCAGTTTTACAGGAAGGCAATGGCAGACCTACCAGGAATAAAACTTTCCAAGGGTTGCCATGAGTCAGAGTTGAGCTGAAAGTATATAACAAGAAAAACAGCTGAAAGTTCAACCTAAGCTGTTGTAAGTCTTTAGTGTTGTTGTTTTTTAAAAAAAAAAAATCCACTGATGGCGCGAAAGAAGGCCAATATGTGGCTGAGTTTCACTCAGGCTTGCCCAGCTTTACCTGGAGCAGAGGAAATAGTAGTGCTCTCACCAATCCCTTTCTTGGAAATCCAATCTCCCTTTCCTTTCCTGGGTTCCTGAGGATATAAGAGCTCAACACCCTCCCCATCTCCCTCCAGCTTATTAGGAGGAAAAAGAAAGGAATATTTTATGAGTTCCTGGTAGACCTTGTTATGGAAACGTGTGACCAGAGCTTCCCACTCTCTCTTAAGAAACAAGGTGAGCTTTTTATAATTGAAAAATCTTTAGTTAAAAAAAATATAGGAAAATGGCATACCAAGAAGTAACTGAAGGTATATCAAGCAAACTAGCTTAAAGCACTGGTTTTCTGCTTACCTCTCCTCTGATTGCAAGAGGAAGAACTAAACCCATTAGGAACAGGTATTTTAAAAAAAGTTATTCTCCAACTTCACATTTCACCTCTCCCAGCCCTCTAATCCCTTTCAAAGTACTGAAAACCTAATTCATCTGACTGGACAGTCCCTGTCTCCTCCTCCTCCTCCTCCTCTTCTTCTTTTTCTTCTTCTTCTTCTTCTTCTTCTTCCCAGAAGCTTTCACTTTTCCACCTTCTCACCTCCCTCTTGCTAAGAGAAGACATGTGGGTGTCAGTTTACCTTCCCATTTCTCAAAAGTAAGTAAAATATTAGTTTGCATTTTAAAATAACTTTTGTTTATTCTATTGATGTTTTTCTATGCATTCAATCCATGCTTGTTTTAATATTTTGTAAGCTATCTTAGTGTGGGCAGCATACTGTAGTGGTCTGAGTATTGAATTAGGAGACCAGGATTCAAATGCCCATTCAGCCATACAAACCAACGGAGTAACTTTGGGCAAGCCACACTCTTCCAGTCTCAGAAAAAGGCAATAGCATATCTTCTCTAAATAAAACTTGTCAAGAAAGCCCTGTGACAGGTTCACCATAGTGTTAGATAAGTCAGAAACAACTTCAAGGTTTCAGGCACCAGCCTTCCCTAGTCCTACGTAGGGAAGCCAGGGATTAAACCTGGGATTTTCTTCATGCTAAGCATGCGTTCTACTCTGAAGTTACATCCCACTCGCTTTTTTTTTCTTTTCCAGCTGGGAAAAGAATTCCAAATAGGCTGAATGAAACCACCATAGATAGGGTAATATTAGCATAATTAGCACAATTGTAACAAGTGACCCTACTGGAACAGAAGACATTATCACATGATACCTCACTGATTCCTAGATTCTTGGATAGAATCTCAATCATTGATCATCCAAAACTCCAGACAATAACACCCAATAGACCATGAAACTGAGAAAATCACAGTAACTTTTTTTAATGAAAGATTCTAAATAGTGCAAATGACTTGTCTGTGGCACTGAACACCCTCCCCCAATCTATTTCATCACCCCTTCAACATCCACAAGACAGCTTTTAAGAATCATACAACATATGGCAATGTCAGCAAGAATAGAGTCTGCTCAGAAGTGGGAAGATCACATGATTTCATCTCAAGATGACTAGTTGATGACAGAGATAGACAAACTTGCAGGGTTAATTAAAGATGAGTCCTTAAAGCAATGTTAAAATCAATGGAAGAAGGTTGTGATCTTTTTAAGAAAAGCTGGGGAGAAACTTGCAGCAACAGGAGTAATCTGCAGAAAGGGCCTTCTTTGTCAGAGTTTCGCAGAATTCAAGAAACATATTTTTGACCATTATTCAAATGTTTTTGAATACTCTTTCCACCCTTAGAATATGATCACTCTGAAAAAGAGGATGACATGGGCATGTCACATCCCATCCCAGGGCTGACCCTCATTTTTAAATACACAAGACATTCTGAAGGATCATCAGTTTCAAAAGTTCCCCACCACTGATAGCATTCTGCGGTTCCACCATCTCTTCAGATCTCAACCTAGTAGCCTGGCTAGCTTCAGATCATTTAAGCAGATCATGTGCCCATGCCTGTGTTTGTCCTTTCTTCCATTTGTTCTATCTCCTCCTTCATCTCCTGACCGTCTTCCTGTGCGGCCAACAGTTTTGACATATCAGAGCTCTAACTTTATACTTTATGGCAGTCATAAATGACATCTTGTGCACATGCGGTTTTGATATACGGCATGTTGGCTAGCATTACAAGTTTTCAGAAGCCAAATGGTTTGTAAATATGATTGCTAATGACAGTTTGGCAGCCATATCAGGAAGTGTACAAATAGGGATTCCAAATCTGGCATAGACAAATGCCAGGAAATATTTGATCAGCACTACTAGGTTGACAGGGTAGATGGAGGAGCTGGATTCTGGCTGTTTCCAGTGCAATAAGAGTCTAAGAGCATTGGCCCAATAGTCCCCATAAATATAGCCTGTAGCTTGATTGAGCAAGTGTTTCTTCAACGAAGTTATCCATGAGTCCAGCTGTAGCTTCATGTCTCAGACGTAAGCAAGTAAGATAAACTAGCACATTTATAGCACAATAGGATCTCTGCATGTTACAAAAGGAAGCTCCATAGTATAGGATTGCAATTTCAGCAATGTTGCTCTAGGGTCTGGGTTCACCATAAGTATGAAAGTGCCTGAGATTTTTGGAACATCTTTGATATTTAGACAAAGGGGTTCTACACCAACATGTTAAAACCCTAGCATGTAAAATATAAAGCTCTTGTCTAGAAATGAGATATAATTATAAAAAGGACACAAGTAAAGATAAGTTTAGATTTCCCCAAAGAAGTACTTCACAAACCACGGTACAATGAATAGGGAATCCCAAAAGAGGGGTTTGTGCTTCTAAAGTTCCAATTTAGAGAGTGAGATATATAGCTGCCGTTTCCCAAAAAGTGGGAATTTAGTCCCAGTTAATTAGATTAAGGTAAAGAAATTTCATTTAATTTAGGTAAGGGAATTTCAGGTTATGTGTGGAGGAGAAATCAAAGGGCAAAAACTTTGCAATGGTGTTGTGTCTTATCCTTGTGTTGTTTTTTCAGCAATACAGCTTCTTGGCTCTTTGTGTCTTTTCTATTAGACTTTCTGAGACAAAATTCTGTGATGCAAAAATGTGCCCTCAATAACTCAGAGATGAAAACTGAGACACGTGTGGCCAAGCAACATCAGAATGGGGTCAAGATGGCAATGATTGAGAAAAACCATATAAGCTAGGAGAGCCTTCAGCAGTTTGCTTTTGCCTGAGTCTACTGGGAAGGACAAGATTTTGTTCCCTCCCCTCCTCTCCTGCCTGCTGAGTTACTGCATGTGAGCTACTGTTATGTATAGAAAATCACATGAAAAACATAGGGAGTTCTGGGATCTGATCCATCTTTGAATTTTCTGAGTATGCATTGCTCTGACATGTATATTTTGGAACTGATTTTGACCAAACCTGATATTTAGAAAGGGGTACATCCCAAGCTAACATACTTGAGCATTTTTTACACTCTCCCTCTCAAAAAATAATGCTTGTTTTGGAACTTGGCATGAAACAAATTTTACAGGTTGTGGGTGCTATCAAACAGACTTTCAGTTCATAGAAATTATAAGCAATATCATTCAAACTATGATAATCAACATTTGTCCAGGTAATGCTTAGAAAATCTACAGATCTGTGCGCCAGCACCCCACATGTACACACAGAATGAGAGAGAGAGAGAGGCTTGAGGTTTTTCCCTCTTATTTTTCTTATCTCACGTTTAAAAGGCAAAAGCTTTCAATTTCCATTATTTTTGCATTCAATATTCATTTCAAATGCTAGCTCCATAAAACCCTTGAGAGTGGTGTACACAAACATGCATGTTTGCACACAGACACACACTGATACTACTACTAGTCCAATCTTGCCATTAGGCAGGGTCAAGCAGCCACCGCAGATAGCATGTCCTCTGGGTCAGGGGAACAGAGGTACAATCTGGAAGGGCAGAGTTGCATGTGCCATATGCAGTGATAGCAGAATACCAGTCAAAACCTATTTAGTTATTGACTAAATCATTCAAATATTTTGAATGAAAAGAGACAAATAAATTATACTTTTTTTTAATTAAAGTAATTCACATACACTGGAATTTCCAGAAATAAGTTGTTAAGTTATAAATGAATGAAATGAGAGACAATGCTAAACAGTTAAAAAAAAAAAAACACTTTCCAGGTGATTCTCTAACCACTACCCAGTTTTCTTAATTTTTGTAAAAGTGCCTCTTGTTATTATATAGTGTTTAGGTCACAAGATTCAAAGTTTGACTCAGGGTAGTTCTAGTGGAATGAATTGTGTGAACAACATTTGAAGATAGCAGTCTCAGAAGCTGATTCCTCCCATATCCACCTCATTTCCAAAAATAATAAGACATCTATATCACCAAAACCAAGCTTATAACATTGAGGAAACTTCTGAAAGGATGAGGACAAGAAGATAAGGAAGGGACAAAGAAGATGGAAGAGAAGAGATTTTAGTAGGTTGAGTGAGAAATAGGATTTCCAAAAATTCTTGAAGATGTCTCCTCTCCAAAGCTTAAAACGGAAAAAGAAACAGGAGAATAGAATAAACATGGATTACATTTTTAACTTCATTCTGCTAAGTCTTTAATATATCTACCTTAATTAATGAATTAATTTTAACTTTCCTCCCAATGTAAAGCTAACTGAATCATATTTTAGGTCATTAAAGTTTAATCAAATGAATTAACCCTTTTCTACTAGCTTCCCAAAGTAGTGTATACCACGTGACCTACTCTGAATCACAGCATGAGTCTTCTGTCTTGAGCTGTCTTCTGCACTACACTGTTATAGTGCTGTTATTCCACTTTCAACATCCTATGGAATCCTGGGGTTTGTAGTTTAAGGAGGGGTGTTACTGCAGGTTGTGCCTCCTTGGACATAGCATAAAGATATCATTTTAATATAAATAATTTGGCTCTCTTCCACCACCCCCTCCACATGTTTGTGAGGCCCCCGGACAAGCACAGAACTAGGCTCGGCCACTAAGCGCTGCAATATCTCAAAACAATACAGGCAGGCCAGAAATAGACAGATCACCACTTTAGGAGACCTCTCTGCAAACACCCCCATTATGTATGCACGCTGTTTACAAAGGATTCCCTTCCCCGAGCTGGCAACCTGGCACTCTGAATACTCAACTGCCAAGCACTGAGCATTTGCATACTGGCTACCTCTTTGTCAATTCGGACTTAACTCAATCATGTTAAAATTTTGACCTTTCCAAAGCTTTGTCTTGCACCCGAAATTCATTGTTTTCCCCAAGTATGAAATGGCCTGCAGTTACATTTCTCCCTATAAAAACCCCTGATTCCGAGACCTTCCTTGGATCACTCCCGAGTTCCAGACCGCCTTGCTGCCGCTTTGCTTGGTGAGCTTTCCCTCGGCTCCACGTGCTGAGCCACATCGAACTCCAGCATCGCTCTCTATTCTTCCAGGCTTCAGGACAGGTTTTGTATCACCCAATTCAACAATCCCTCTCAAAATCCCTCTATACCACTCCAACCTTTACTTTCCTTAGTTACTTGTGTGATTGTGTGTGTTGCATACACTGTGTGTCTGTATTTAATAAAATCTCAATTATTCTTAAACTCCGGTTTGCTTCTTGACTTGGCCTGACCCCGTAGACATTGGGTAAAAGATTCTGCTGCGTTGCCCTGCCTCTCGCATTGCTAACTTGTTGTCATGAGCCAGGCTGAACATGCTGCCGATTCAGACGGGGACTCTGAGTTAGACTTGGACTCCCAGCCGGGGGAGGATCCCTTGGAGGGAGAGGGGGCTACTTCAGAGTCAAGGGAGGGGCCTGCCAGCGACCCCACAGCTGTCCCAGTGTCAGATCCCAAGCCAGTACCTGCAGCAGATGAGACCAGTGCTTCTGGCTTGACAGAAGCTGCTGTTTCTGACTCCAGCCCGGAGTTTGCAGCAGACCCTCCCCCCTTGTTCCTCCAGAGGCGGCTGGAGAAGGAGGCAGTTCTCAGATCGCAGCGGCTGCGAGAGAAGCATCTGAGGGCCTCCAGCTGTGAGCTGGGCCAATGGGCTAGAGACTGTGTATTTAAGACAGACGCTGAGGGAGTTGGGCATGGGGCAACAACCGTCTACCACCCGAGAATCTGCATCCTGTGTCATGGGCTTTCTGTTCCAGGCCAAACCTTGCTGTTGAGTTTGCTGCCTCTGTTTGTTTTGGGTGACGTAACTTCTTGATTACTTTATTACTTTATTACTAAAAGCCATAAACTCAGCTCCTGCCTCTGTGTCTGCTTAAGCCGCCGCCTGACATTGACACTTGTACTCTAGCTAATTTCCCCAAACTTAGTTAATTGAGAGCGCATATAGGTGTCCCTCCCAGGAACCCCAGTAAACAGGATAACAGGGGCATTTGGAATTCTCAACCAGAGAGCTCTTTGGCCTCAGTAAACTACAAACCCCAGAATTCCACAGGAAGTTGAAAGGGGGATAATAGCACTATAGCAGTGTATTGAGGAGATAGCCCCAAGTCAAAGTAAGTCTGGTTACCTTCCATACATGGAACAGGAAGGAGGAGTTCAGTCTTGCTTTTTGCCCCAGGCACCAGAATATCGTTTGTTCCAGCCCAGAGCAAAATATCTCTAGTTCTGACACACAGTCACACAAACATTTAGTGTTGAACTCTTTGGTTTACATAGTTGTACTTCATAACAATAGCGGCAGTTTATTTGATGTAGTTAATCAAAGTTCTAGCACTTATAAGTCCTCTGTGGAATAAGTACATATTCAAGAAGTGAAAGTGATACATTTTCAAGAACAAGCTCTCAATATATATTCATACTGTAAACTTTCAGCTATGTGTTTCATTATAGTGGTGCCTTGCAGCTTTTAAGGAGTTTACTGCTTGGCCATAATTATTCACCACGGGGTACCATTTGGCACAAAATTGATACTTTCCAATTCTCTGCTCTTCTTAATGAAGAGCTATTCACTCTGAGCCCTGTTCAGCTCTCCTCCCGATCAATATATTCACAGAGTTTAGCTGAGGAGGTTTGCAAAAGATTATGTGCAAGGTTTCATGAAATGATTTCCGTGATATATTCCTGAATTTAAAAATTGCATTGCCATAAAGTACAGGGATTTCATTACGCTAGGCTCCCTCCCTGCTTAAATGTCCGATGGGCAAATGGCTTTGATTTATGCATAAACGAAAATATTTTATGCCACACCAGCTCCACATACAAGAAGGTTTGTGTGTGACTATTCACTATACAGAAGCCCAAAGCTCAGTACAGACACATAAAACACTTTCTATACAGAATCCCTCCCTCTCCAAAACACCCTCCAGTCAAATATATGGGT
Organism: Ctenosaura bakeri; assembly: GCA_948474755.1. Classification (NCBI taxonomy): domain Eukaryota; kingdom Metazoa; phylum Chordata; class Lepidosauria; order Squamata; family Iguanidae; genus Ctenosaura; species Ctenosaura bakeri. The sequence goes on along the minus strand of CAOLHI010003288.1, from coordinate 16,738 downwards.
GCTATTTCACAACCTAGTTCCATGCTTATTTACTCAGAAGTAAGGCTCACTTTAGTTGAACAGGATTTCTTTTCCTTTAGAGGCACAAATAGAAGCAAACACATTAGAAATCACACAGTTCATTACTTCTCTGGTTTAAAAAGCTAGCTCACTTTTTTAAAAAAAGGCAAATTAATCAATTTATTCATAGCACACAATGCTTCCTTTGGAAAAGGTTGCCCTCATAGACAAAAAAAGAATTAATTTGAATATGAATAAAAAAAATAATATAAGTGGTTTAAGAATGCCTATCACAAACTAAAGCAATTTGCGTAGTAATCTTAGACCAGTTTTTTCTCCAAACATCATCCTTAGTTTTGTGGCTATTTTAGACTATCCCACAATGACATGATCCAGTGAAGTCAGTAAAGCATCCTTTCTTTCACCAGGTAGAACAGAAAAGGAACACAGAGAAAAGTGTGGGAGGAAGATAATACAATGGGCAGATGAAATAGCAAAAAAAAAAAAAAAAGAGTAATAAGCAGGGAAAATAGACAGGAAGGTGTCATGTGAAGTTCGTCTGTGCATACTCTCTTCACAGAAATGATTCTTTTTTCTTTTCTTTTTTTTTACATTGCTCAGAACTGGAATAATCTGTCATCCTCATTTGCATCATTTAACTGTTGCAACATTTTAGGAGCTGAGTTGTGGATGGAAATGTAAATAATTCCTTCTAAGATTATACATGTGCAGAATGACCAAAGAAGTAACCAGTGCTTCTTTCACTGCTTCATATAAGCATGTAAGATACCAGTATCTTCTTCCAGAAGAGCTCAAGTATTTAACCATTTCCAGTGACACTGTTCCTTCTGTAGACATCTTAGCAGGGAGATGGATTCAAACTACAGGAAAAGAAATTTCACCTGAACATTAGGAAGAACTTCCTGACAGTGAGAGCCATTTGACACTGGAATATGCTGCCTCAGAGTGTGGTGGAGTTACCTTCTTTGGAGGTTTTTAAACAGAGGCTGGATGGCCATTTGCTGGAGGTGCTCTGAGTGTGTGGTTCCTACATGGCAGGGAGTTGGACTGGATGGCCGTTGTAGACTCTTCCAACTCTATGATTCTATGGCCCTTTCTGCTCCATAGGGAAGGGAGAAGGATAGGACCACAGTGACAGTTCTGCATGATGTCGTGATTCCTCCTTCTCCCATCTCCGGGTGGTACAATCACAGATTAAATCATTGAGGGGTTTTCCCTGTCAATGACACGTAATTGCACCTCCATCTTGCACTTACCTGGTGTGTGGAGGGTACAGACGTACAATGACTGCGCTTCATGCCCCGGCGCAGCCTGGAACACTACCTGGCTGTGCTGCTGAAAGAAACAGCTGGGGCATCGCATTTCCTGGATCCTGGAGGCAGTTGGTGCAGAGCAGAGCTTCCATTGTGCTCCCCTCCTGGCAAAGCCACTTCCAGGATCCCCACAGGACTCCGTTGGGATACAGTAGGATGCAGAAAGGGACTATGTCTTCTTGGTCACGATCATCAGTCCAGAACCCAGAGTCTTTGCATTTGCTGTCACCAAGCCTCAGTGAAATTTCTAAGACAACTTTTTTAAGAGCATTTGTTCACAACTATTAACTGATAGCTTGGACCCATGGTCTTTCTTTGATGGATGGATGGAAGGTGGAAGAAGAAACTCTTCTATCCAATCTAGCAGAGCATTTTTACTTGAAGAAGAGGGGAAGGGGCACTTTCTATAGTTCTTTTCTCCCACTAAAGTACCCTTTAATAAAATACCCTGCCTAATTTTATCTTTGCTGACTTTCAATAAGTAATGGAAATACGTTATCTTGGATTCCGAAGTGACAGTGCTATCATGTAATCAAAAATAAATCCCATTGAAACCAATGATCAGAATCTCAGCCTTAGTGGTACTTAGTGGATGGAATCCTCTTGGTGACTTATAGTGATATAACTGGAGGTTATATGAGTGTAAATACTTTTACATACATTGTATAAGGAGGTATCCACTACTTCCTTGTGCAATTTTTTATTTTTATTTATTTTTTTTTTTTATTTTTTTTTTTTTATTTTTGCCAAGCTGCTCAGTGGCAGACAGACAATTCTGGAAGCAGATTTACCCCCTGACCAAAACAGCATATTGATTGGCAGGAGTGACATAACAAGAGAGTTTCATTATTGCATTACCCAGCTCACTAGCATTGCTCTCTCAAACTACTGCCTAAATATGGTAGTAGAACTTTACCTTCCACTGGTGTTAAATAGGATCTTGGCCAATGGTGCTTCAGGTACTTATGTGAGCACCTTAATCTGAACCTAACCTATTTATTCCAGTGTAGCCTCAAGATGTGGTGCTTTGAGTGTTAGACTAGGGTGTTACCATACCCTACACCCCCATTCTGTGGGATGTGCCATTTTCATAATTGAGCATATTTATGGCTGGAAAACATGGTCAAAGGCAAGCTGGCTGGAAGAGGGCCAGGTCAGGCTGACTTTAGACATGGTCAGGTCATGTTCAGAAAGGATTTGGTGGGAAAATCTGGTGCTAATGGGTTTGTGATAATCAATTCAAGACATGAAGCTACTTGCAGATCCAAATACAATAGAAAGTGAAACTGCCCAAGTAAAGCAATTAGGAATGATACTGTAATCCTGCCCTACAGAAATCTTCCCTAGAACCCCTGCCCAACCAGAAATTAAGAGATTATCATGACTCCATCAATGTTTTGTCACTTAAAGTTAGGCTAATCAGCCCATACCAGACTCTTTTGCCAACCCCATGAGAAAGCAATTACCATTTTGTCTACATACCCTCCTTCAGGCTAGGAAATAGGATATATATACTCCAGCTTCAACCCCAGCAAATTGTAATGCTTGAACATAATATGTCGTGCCCAGACTTCTGTTCATTCTTGCTACCCTCAGGCGCTGTCTCAGCCACTCTGCTTCAACTTTCTTCTTCAAGGCTGGTAACTATCACCTTTTTCAGCCAATCTCTCTCTCTCCCTATCCAACCTTTCACTTTCTGATAACCTTATATGGTTCTTGAGTGTGTCTAATCTTGTGTGTGTTTTGACAATCCAGATAAAATACTCTGTTTAATTTTTAGCTGGAGCTCATTCTACAGTTAGTACTAGTATTCACAGGTGAAAAGATCTTGCTGTTACTCTCCTCTCACAGGCCTCCTTTGAGCTAAAATTCCCCAAATTCTAAGGAGAAGCTGGTATTGCAGGTGGACCTCAAAGTCCTCCACTTCTTAGGGTAACAAGGACTCCAGGAGATCACAGTTTGAATCCTCCCTTGGCTATGGAAGCCCACTGGGTAACTTTGGGACAGCTACACTCTCTCAGGCTTAGAAGAAAGCAATGGCAAATCCTCTCTGAAGAAATCTTGATAGGTTTTGACCTTACGGTTGCCATAACGCACACAGCAACAACAACAGCCTTCAGAATACATTCTAGTAATTTATGTTGCTACTAATTTATGTTGAGCACTGTCTTGATGTCTGATTTTATGGTCGGTGTTTTGTGCTTTTCATAAATTGTTTGTAGAAAAAGGGTGGAAATATCTGGAAAATAAAGAAACAACTTCAAGAAAATGAAGTGGATAATTTATACATCCCTTCACAATACAATGCTTTATGTTACAGTGGTCTGATGATTTAGAATATGAGTAATTTATACTATTTATTTTATTTATATCCCACCTTCCTGCAAGAATGGAAATCTAGGATAGCTTCCAACATAATTAGAAGAAAATTAAGTATGGCTGAAAACACACTAAATTATAATATCAGAAGTACAATTAAAGTTGTTATAGTATCAAAATGCAATTTTTCTTATAACAGTGTAAAAGTGGTCAGCTAAAATAATCACTGAATTTTCATTTACCATTTTAAAACCCATTTGTCCAGTTAAGACATGTGTTTTTGGAACTCTATATTCTCAGTTTGTTCCCACCCCAGAAGGTAATTTATTGTTATTAATAAATATGAGCACCTCTCACTATTTTTCCAGGTTTTGCAGCAAGAAATTCTGCATACATCTACCATGATTTCTATATATAGTTTTGCACTTTTTTGAAGTATTTTGACTGCAATCTATTTCTTGTAACATATCTCCCCAGCTTTTACTCTTAACGTATCAAAGGTAAGTGGAAGGTAGAAAGAAGACCTTACATATATTTTCAGATTCATTTATTAGGGCCTTACATATATTTCCCTTTCCTTGATATATTAATCGAATTTACTTTAATTTTTTTATTTACTCAGTTTTGTAATATTTTCCGTGTTACTTTGACATTGCTTTCACGGTAGTCAAGTTGTTACCTGCTTCAGTTGTCTGTAGTCATGGTGGTTTAATGCAATGTATTTTTTTTCACCATTTTGTAAAAATGTACCTGCATGTAGTCAAAATTAAAAACAACCTGCCTGCCAATGTGGAACCCCATCCCATATTAATATCAGTTCTGGGGTCCTCAATTTTTCCTGAAGACAAAAGTAACATATATGAACATGAGAATGTAAGAGATCTCCAGATTCAGACAAAAGGCCTATCTGGTCCAGCATTCTATTCACACAGTGGCCAAACAATTGCCTTTTCGAAGTCTATCAGAAGAACAGGAGTGCAATTGCCCTCAACCTTGTATTCACCAACAGTTGGTATACAGGTATTCAGAAATTTATTTAAACCAAGTGTAGCCAACTCTTGCCCTCTAGTTGTTTTAAGACAGCAAATTCCATAATTCCTCTTCATTGGCTATTCTAGTTAGGGAGCAGGTTGAAGGTTTAGCTGAACAACATCTGGTGGAACACAGATGGCCAGCCAATTCTAAAGTGTCATCTGTGCTGTGATTTAGACCAGGCATGGAAAACTGTAGCTCTCCAGGTGTTGGTTAGGGCTGGTTGGGGCTGCTGGGAGTTGCAAATCAACATCATCTGAAGGGTGACAACATCCGTAAAGACACACTTTGTCCACCCTTGGTTTAGACCATTACAAATCAGCTCCTGAAGTCCTTAAGTCTGCGTGCTTGTCCTCTTCTCTCCTCCTTTGTGGTTCAGAAGAGAATGAAGATCTGCTTCCAATTTTGACTGAACAATAGTTTCCACTTAACAAATAATCTGGAGAAACTATGGTTTATCCTAATTCTAGTTAGTTAACAAATCAGGAGAATCAAATTACAATTTGTTTTGACTAACTAGAATCAAAATCAAGCACAGTTCTGCCAAGCTGGCACATACGAAGAATGAAATACTGTGGTTTAGCTGAAACTGAAAGCAGAAGCTTTTGCATTCCTTCTCTAAAGGAGGAGGAGAATGCAGTACATGAACCTGCAGTTTGCTCCAGCCTCTTCACAGACATCCGATCAGCCTTTTCCAATTGAGTGACCCCCTAGATGTTTTGGATTCCACTTCCCATGACCCCTTGACATTGTTCATGTTAAGTTGGAGCTGATGGGGGTCACAGTCCAAAACATCTCAAAGGCACAAAATTGTGCAAAGTGGATTCAGAGGAATGTCTGGATTAAGTCAACTAGGTCATTGTATGACAGTTGTACACACACAGATGAGTAGACCTTTGTGTTTTGATGAACATTTCTTGCAAGGACCTCAAAACTATTATTGCCCTGGACCTAAATGCATACCTAGCACATTCTATCCTCATCCACTGCCAAACTAATTCATCTCAATACATTTATTTTTCATGTCATATGTTTAGTGCTTTCATCATTAAAGGTGTTTTCATTTCTCCATCAGGGATGGCAAGAGAATGGCAGAGTGCTGCAACATTGGCTTGATGCGTATATCCTTTAAAGGTCAAAATTTAATTTACCACTTAAATTTTATTCAATAAGTCTGAGGAAAATGTCAACTTGTGGCTAGAATAACAGCAATAAAGATTAAGAGACATTGAAGGGCTGACATTCCACCACTGCATTCTTTTCTGTAAATTCCTTGCTTGCTTTGTTAAAAAAAAAAACATCCTTTTCCAGTTGCAAAATCTTTGCCAACACTATCAAACAAGTCAGTGAACACAAACACTAGTTAGCTTTGGTTTTCCTGCCATAACGCAGGGCCAAAACGCTGATATTCCATGAAAATATCCTATTAAAATAAAACAGAGTGGACAGCACCAGCTGTTTCACAATTTTATAGAAATTATTTAAAAAGTAATATGATCAACCCTGCCCTGAGCATTTCCGAGGCTACAGAACAGGCTGCATTATTTTTGATGGTATGAATTACCAAAGAGTTTATAAAACTGAAGAATTAGAACTAGCCATAAAAAAACCCAGTTTGGACTATCTTAAAGTCTCCTCTGTGTATTCCAGTGTAACTATTAAGAGCAGAATTGAGGTAGTATTCTGGACAGTACAGTCCCATTCCTATTCTGAAAAAATGAATCTCACTGGGGTTGGAGGGGATTATGTTCATGTTAACGTCCACAGGACTAGTGTGCATTAACCTGCTTGAAGCCATCACAAGTTTATTCAAAAATCTCTGTCTAAGGCCAGATACAGAGTCCCCATCTCAGAGATCTGGGTTTTTTCCCCCCTTCAGTCTTACTCCATGCCCTGTGGGAAGATCCATACCACTCATCTTTCCAGATTCCAGGCTCTGATGTAAGAGAAGAAGGGGGAGGATGTTGGACTTGCTGGCCCATGAGGTCTCTTCCAGCTGTATGATTCTATGATGGATTGATGTGATGCTCTAGGTGAGCAAGATGAACAGCCCCCCAACAGAAATGTAGCTAAAGGGAAGCAAAATGAGGACATTCCCCCTCCAAATTAGAGTTCTTTTCCTCTCCATATTAGAATTCTTCCATGAATTTTTCCTCTCCATATTAGATTTTTTGTGCACTCCCCCAATTTCTAGCATCTTGAAGAACAAGATATAGCAAAAGTAGTAATACTTAAAAATTCACACCTAGAACTCTTGTTTGCTGAGTTTGCATTTTCTTGGTGATTTTTTTTCCCCTTGGGATGCTTAAATTCTTTTTCTAAATGCTCAACTGAAATTTTAAATTACTGTGATGCTAGAAATTTGGAGCATGAATAAACATTTCAGAGGGGCAAATTATTTACTGGGAAAATGTCTTTATTCTGTCTCTGCATTGTTACACACCCAATGACACCCCCCCAACTGGAGTAGAGAATTTTGACCAACCTTAGACCTGGTCTGAATTTATATCCTTCCATGGCTTGTAATGGGTCAGAAATAGATCTGTAACTCAAAGGGAAGAAGACACCTGCTGCTTCTCTGCTGTTCCAGAGACTAGGACACGAAGGAATGGCTTCAAACTTCAGGAAAAGAGATTCCATCTAAACATTTCCTGGTGGATAAGAGCAGTTCAACAGTGGAATACGCTACCTCAGAGTGTGGCCAGGTCTCCTTCTTTGGAGGTTTTTAAACAGATGGATAGCCATCTGTCAGGAATTCTTTGATGATATATTCCTGTGTGGCAGAATGGGGTTGGACTCTAAGGCCCTTGTGGTCTCTTCTAACTCTATGATTCTATGCTTTAATGATTTTAACTGTAACTGTTGTGCTTCCTTCCCTTCCTTCCCCTAGTAGGAGCCTGAGGGTACATTGGTTCATCTTTTCTTGGACCCTCTGACACTATCCTTAGGATTCTCTTGTCAGTGTCTTTCAAAATCCATAATACAAAGTAGAGCAGATTTCCATACATGACAGAGAAATTCCAGATTTTGAAATATAGAGACGAAAATTTCTTGAAGGAGAAATGCCTTTGCTAACAATACCATCTTTCAAGGTTTGTGAGGTAGTTTGGAACCACTACCAGCACTTGCTGATTAAATTATTATTTCGTTGATTGACTGATTGTATTTATGTCCTGCCTTTCTCCCAAGATGGGATTCAAGCTTTACATGTATCGCTGTGCATCACTGTGTAATATTCAGTGTAATTTGGCAGTTGGCAGGTAATAGAGATGACCATGAGAATGCTTTTAATCTGATAGTGTTTGACAGATAATTAACATGGGCAATCCTGAAGGGGCAAAGTAGTCTTGTTGAAGCCGAAGGGGTCAGATCTCATTCTCCATCTGCTCAGAGTCTGTGAAAGATTGTCTAGTAAAGAACCCTGTGTACCCCATGTAGACTCTAGGAATATATCTGCTCTTTCATCAAATGTAGGCCATTTCCACACTAGCCTGTTATAGTGGTATTATTCCACTTTCAACATCCTATGGACTCCTGGGGTTTGCAGTTTAGGGATGAGCCTTGCCTTGCCACTACCTAAACCCCAGGAGTCCATAGGATGTTGAAAGTAGAATGATACCACTATAACAGGTTAGTGCGGAAATGGCCATAGAGAGATGGTGAGGTTTCTTTCTCTCAATGTCTTCAAAAAGAGGCTGGACAGCTTTGTGCTGGGGATGCTCTACTGGAGATCTTGCACTAAGCACAGGATCCAACCTGATGGCCCATAGTACCCCTTCTAACTCTAAGTTACAAGTATGTTCAAATAATTTCTGACTCGTGATGACCATAAGGCAAATCTATCATGAGGTTTTCCTGACAAGATTGGTTCAGAGGGAATTTCACTTCACCTTCCTCTGAGACTGTGAGAATGTGACTTGCCCATGGTCACCCAGTGAGTTTCCATGGCTCAACAGGATTCAGACCCTGATCTCCAGAGTCGTAGTCCAAACCACTGCACCACCAGATGACCAGGTAATAAAGTCAGAACAAAGTTATGGCAAGAAGCAAAATGAATGGCAGGAAGCAACAATTGTGTAGTGAGAAAGGGCCCACAGTTATAGCACTTTCATACCACTTTAACTGTCATAACTCCAGCCTGTGAAGTCCTGAGATTTGTGGTTTCATAAGGCACTTAGGCATAGGAGTGCTCTTGCAAGGAATTCTAAGTATCTCACCAAACTATAAATCCCAGGAATTTCTAAGATAGAACCATGGCAGTCAAAGTGGTATGAAACTGATATAACTTATAAGGTGAATACCTCCTTGAGCTGGATGAAAGAAAGACAAGATATAAACAAGAATATAAAAAAGAATATTAATAGAGCCTGCTGGACCATCATACTGTTCTCATTGAGGCCAGCCCAACGTCTTTCAGAGTTCCTGAAGCAAAGCATGAAGTAATAGCACTCTCCTAATAATGTGACCTATCAACTGGTACTCACAGGCATACTATCTCATGCCCTGCAGGTTACATTTAGACATCACAGTGAATGTACTATCTGATGCCTTTCCTCCATTAATTTACCTTATCCCTTTGAAGATCTAAAAACTGGTCACTGTTAACATTTTGAGAGAGTAAATTAGAGAATTTAATTGTTCAAGGTGTACAACCCCTTCTCATTTGTCTTGTCTTAAATCTTCAACTTTCAGCTTCCCTAAATGACTCCACTTTCTGTTAATATGACAGAGGAGAGGGCAAACTCTCTGTTTGTCCTTTTTCTCTACAGTTGACACCATGGATGATTTTCCTATCCAGCTTTGGTCCCCATCTGAAGGACGAAGGTGCAAGAAGGGTTTGCAGATGGTAAATAGTGAGTACACACAAACTGTAATGTTACACAACATTCTTCCTTATCATGGAACATGTCTGTTGTGTCCATAAGAGATTGTGCCTTAGCTCCCAATGCCTTAGCTTCGAGGGGCTTATACAAAAATAAACTTATTTCCTTGACTCAGCAAAGTTTTCAAAATCACTGAATATATCTATATGTAAAAATAAATGCACACACACATGCAGAGACACTGGGTGCATGGCAATTGCTTCTGGCAAGGGACTTGGTGTGTGTATGCCAGTGATGCACATTTTGCTGTGGGCTAAAAGGAAGTCTGTCTGTGAGTTGAAAGCCTGCCAAATGGAACTTGAGAAGGGGCAAGGTGCTGGACTAATTTGCTGTAAGCCTGAAACATCAAGAAGCACGGTTCTGGGAAAGAAGATGGAGGAAAACAACTAGGGCCAGAACTTCCAGAACACTTTGGACTGAAACTCCCAGAATCACCTGATCTGGAAGTTGTAAAAAAGAAGTAACTTGTTGGACAACCCTTGGAATCTCCCAGCAGCTATGCTGGTTGTGAGTTCTAAGAGTTGTAGTCCAAAAAGGTGACTCTATTCTTGTTTGTGTGTGTGTGTGTGCCTTCAAATCCTTTCTGACTTATGACATTCTCTTGGTGAGATTTGTTCAAAAGGAGTTTGCCTTTGCCTTTCTCTAAGGCTGAGAGAGTATGGCTTGCACAGGATCCCCCAATGAGTTTCCATGGCTGAGCAGTGATTTGAACCTCATCTCCAGAATTGTAGTCCAGTTCCCAAAGCACCACAGCATACTGTCTCATGGATTAATGTGCAAGTGAAATAACCAATAAAAACTTGGCTGTGATCTGATGAATAGAAAGGGCTCCATCTAATTTGATCTGTGGGTGTTAAAGATGGAAAAGGCCCCCAGTTTGGAGGCATCATAGCTAATCCCAAGCAGACCTGAACTGGGCATCATGGCAGTCCTCTCTTAGTTAATTAGATCAGTCCTAAAGCAGCTTAGCTGTCTAAGGTATGGTGGGGGGTTGAAAGGGCATCAACCTTCTCAGCTCTTACCCATCCCGGGGGAGGATGATGTTTCTCCATGCAGCCAGGCCATAGGCTCAGGGTTGGAGCATGCGTTTTTCTGGCTCCTACTCTATCGTGTTCCTTGCTGGTGATGAAGAAGCCAGTGAAGCTCTGAAAGCTTGCACAATGTGTTTTATATTTGGTAGTTGGCCTAATAAAGGTATGGCTGCTTGTAAATTTCGGGTTTTGTTGTATGTTCTTCTCTGTTAAGGAGAGAAGCAGGAGCTTGTAAAGAAACAAAAGCAGCCACCAAAGACTTTGGGTGTAGCTGGGACCCACGTGCATGGCATCTGCGTATCTCAAATGAATATATTGGAATCCATGCATGGGAAGCTTTGAGCCTACAAGGTTTTGCAGTACAACTGCTTTAAAATCTTACCATTGAACATGCTGGCAAGGGTTTCTGGAGGGATGGAGAGGTTGAAGTCTAAACTATTTGGAAGGTTGGAAGTTCCCCACATCTGTTCTAAGGTGGAATTGTACACCAATCTGGGACCCCTAACCCACCCTCTGACTTCTCTCGCCTTGCCAGCGAGGAGGTAAGAAGAATTTATCTTGCAGTATTTATACAGCATTCCAGACTTATTTTCAAGCCTGTGTTTGGGGATTTAAGTATTAACCTGGCCTGGTGGAAACGCAGGACAGTAGAATCAAGGACAGGTAACCAGAGCAGTCCCTATCAGAAGCAACTCCCACTGAGTAAAATTCTGAATCCTAAAACCTGTTGAAAAACCGCCATAGAGCCTGGGGAAGAAGAAAAGATTTTAAAGGGGTATAATTTGTCCTCAAGTCTTAAGAAGAATGATTTCGCCCTAATATCACAGTACCTTTAGACAGGGAAATTCTTTCAGGAATCCTTTACAGTGAAACCCTATAATGCCTGTTTTTGTTGTGTACTTTCAAGTCTTATGGCGACCCTAAGGCGACCCTATCAAGGGGTTTTCTGCGGCTGAGAGTGTGTGACGCGCCCAAGGTCACCTAGTGGGTTTCTAGGGTCCGAGCGGGACCTTGGGCTTCAGGATGGTAGACCAAAGCTCAACTCACGTTGGCTGTCTAGAATGCCTACTCAGAAGTAAATCTGACTGATGTATATTGGGTATACACATGTGTACATGACTATAGGCTTGCAGTCTTGAGTGTGAAATCTCTGATGCTCAGCCTAATACAAATCCTCCCACTCGGTTGTGGCATGCCTTCAAGTCATTTCCCATCTATGACGAACCTATCACGGTGTTTCTGGGGCTGAGAGTGTGTGGCCTGCCGAAGGTCACCCCCCCCCCAGCGGGGAATCAAACTCTGGGCTCCAGAGTCGTAGTTCAACATTCAAGTCATTACTTAAGGTTCTTACTTCAGTAATCTCCAGAAGCCAATTTCCCTTCCTTATGCAAACAAAATTTACACCGGCTTAATTCAGAGCAATTACCATCCTCCTGTTGTTAACCAGCTACGCTAAAGAGGTGAGAAAATCGTTTAACTTTCGTTTAGGCTAAACTCCTGTAGGTGCTTACCTGGGAGAAAGCCCCACCTCTAGTGCTTACTTCTGAGTAGACACTTTTATTTTGTTCAGAGGGATGTGGGAAAGGTATGTGAAACAATAGCCAGAGTTGTGCTAAATATATTCTCCCTTCATGTAGGTAATAGAAGTATGTGCATATATGATACACACACAAATATATCATATATACTATATTGTCTGATGACACAGGACCCTACTGAATATTTAAATATATTGATCTGATCTCAAATGGCAGGGCATTTTCCGAGATTTCACTGTGCAGGAAAAATGAGAAAATAATGCGTTTGTTGCTCGTTTCTGAAGACACATCTACAGTTCTTTCCGAAGTGTTAACATGGAATGAATGACGTTTAGCAGCTTAGCAAAACCACCTCAAACTTGCCCTTCCCTTTGTAGTTTCCAGACTAAATCAGCTCAAATACCTTGATGGCACTGGACCAGTCTACTCTTGGAAGCTAAGCAGGGTCAGTCCTGGTTAGAAATCGGATGGGAGACCGCTAAAGAATACCAGGTGCTGTATGTCAGAGGAAGGAACTGGCAAAACCAGCCCTGGGTGTTCCTTGTCTAAGAAACCTCTTTGAAATTCATAGGGTCGCCCTAAGTCGACAGTCAACTTGCAGGTGCACATTACACAACGCCAAAAAGCAAACACACAGCCTTACTATACTTTAGAGAATCGTCCGGTTTTTAAATAATCGTTCTGTCTTCTGAATAAACATAGGTAAGAAAGGGCTTTGTGTTTGGGGCATTGTTGTCATACGCCCCCAAGCAGAGGTGTGGGGGTGACAAGATGAAGGCATTGCCCCCTCCCGAGATAAGAACTATCCCCACCGCTACCATCCCAAATTTCTAGCCTGGCAGTAACTTAAAAGTTTCAGTTCAGGATTTAGAAATACAGTTCAGGTTTCCTAAGAAAAGTAGTAGGCAAAGTTACCAAGGAGATGCCAACACAGCAAATACGAGTGTGAACGATTCCCAATGTTTCACTCTCTGCAATTCTAGCAATCTGGGAGCTGAAGGAATATTGCAAGGGGGAACAGGGTTTTTTTTGTGGGGGGGCAATGGCCTATCCCTGCCTCCAAGCTGGCTTCGGCTTTCGCAAACCCTGTGAATGAGAGACTGGTTACCAACAGCCCTGCTCTGGTCTTGCAGACTCAGGGCTGTGGCTTCCTTGGTTGAGTCCATCCTCTTGTAACGAGATCTTTCTCTTTTCCTACTGCTTTCCATTTCTCCTTTGCATTATTGGAATAGGGGACGGATAGTTTCGAGATTTTTGCTCCTTCATAAGCATTATTTTAGAGACTCTGCCAAGCTTGCATCAAATGCCACCTGCTTATGGTGATATCCGTGAAGATGAAGCATTTCTGCCCTGCTACATTAACACGGAGAGCCAGCCTGGTGTCCTAGTTCGAGCACTGGGCTACAACTCTGGAGACCAGGGTTCGAATCCTGACTCAAGCATGGCAACTTATTGGGTGACCCTGGGCAACTCTCTCTCAGCCTCAGAAAATTGGAAAGACAACCCTCTTCTGAACAAATCTTGCCAAGAAAACCCCATGCCAAGAAAGTCTCACCATAGCGTGGCTGTAAGTGAGAAACGACTTGAAGGCACACAACAATGGCACCCTTAAATTTATGGCCTTTGCCAGTGATTAAAGTCCTGCGTGAATCCAGGTAATTCCAGCAAGACTTCCAGGCAAAGCAACATGTACCATTTCTGCACTGGACTGTTATAGCGCTATTATTCCACTTTCAACATCCTATGGAATCCTAGGGTTTGCAGTTTAGGAAGGAGCGTCAGGCCAGGAACCCCAGGATTCCATAGGATGTTGAAAGTGGAATAGCAGCACTATAACAGTCTAGTGCGGAAATGGCCATTGTTGAACGTTAGCTCTGAGCAACCTGTGCGGAGGATCACAGTTTTAAAAATGAACTGACTTACTTAGGCGCAGACACAGAGCCCAATCCTACCTCTCTTTACTCAGGAGTAAGTCTCCACTGAGCTCACAGGGACTTAATCAGGATCACACACTTATCATCTTTTTAACTCAAGTTGCCGCCTCTTCCCAGAGAAAAGGACCAAATGAAATAATACAAACGCAGCCGGGAGCCCTAGTGATCAGAAAACAAATTGTGAAGTCTCCCTTAGTATCTGGAAAACTAGATTCCGAGATTTTGGCGCCCTTCGGGTATCGACCGAATATAAATATTACCCCAATATAGACTGTACTCATTATAAAGTATTCCACCATGTTGAATTCGCCCATTCTTCTTCTTCTTCTTCTCAAATGAGGCTTGAGGAAAGTGGGAATTCCTTATTGGGATGACAACAGGGGTGTAGCGTATGTAGGGGAGGGATGAGGGTATTGGGTCCCCTGTAAGAATTCTGTTCTACGCCCCCCCCCACCATTAAATTTTCCTTCAGTCCCCAGATTTCTAGCGTTGCACTAACTTAAAACTTCAACTGAGCATTTGGAAATAACAGCTTAGGCGTCCAAAGAAAAGGGGCAGGCAAAGTTACCAAAGGTAGCAAATAGAAGGACTGAAGCTGTGAAGGATTTTTAATGTCTGCAGTGCTGGAAGTTGGAGGAGTGGAGGCAAATTTCATGGAAGAGGGGCAGAATTCTTCCTTCTTGGCTTAATGCTGTTGTTACCCCTCTATAGCTTACACCCCTGGGCTACATCACCCAGAGTTCTTCATGACTTCTAGATTCTGGGAGTTGTAGTCCAATAAAAGTGACTTTCCTGAACATTAATTACAAGCTCTTTTTAGCTAATTTTTTTTTTAATGTTACCGGGTCACCTAATCGATCCTAAAGAATAAAGGCGCAAGCGTTTGGAGCCGGATCTATCAGTGTCTCCCAAACCAAACCAACGTGGACACGATCCAACCCTGTGCAACACTTCCGCGACACGTTTTATTTCAACAGAATCCCTGTTGGGCTCATGTACACTATATACAGATGGAGACTGCGCCTCCTTCCTTCCCCCCATCCCTCCTTCTGCCAAGGCCGAGTCCGTGCAAAACACGGGCCATGTCCTCACTAGAGCGTTCTAGCGCTATTATTCCACTTTCAACAGCCTATGGAATCCTAGGGTTTGCAGTTTAGGGAGGGGCTTTTGAGGTTCCTCCCTAAACTGAGAACCGCAGGATTCCATCGGATGTTGAAAGTGGAATAATAGCGCTATAACAGTCTAGTGCGGAAATGGCCGCCGACGCCGACGCTTCTCTTCCGCGCAACTCCTGCGGAGACCACCGCAGTCCGTTCCTCGGGTAGCGCTCACACAGGCAAGTCGTCCTCGGGAAGAAAAGAAAAGAAAGGGGGAAAAAAAAAGAGGTTTATCAGCTGTCGGAGTCCAAATCGCTTTTGAGTTCTTCCTGTCTCTTCTCCGGGGAAGTTTTGGAGGATTTGCTCCATTTCTGGGCGTTCTCGGACTCCTCCGAGGAAGACCTCTTTTGTCTCCTCCACTTCGCCCGGCGGTTCTTGAACCACACCTGCCAAAGGGGAAAAAGGGGAGGGGGAAGAAGAGGGTCGTTATTTGCCGTCACAGTGTTGCAAGCCTCGAAATCCCGCCCCATAGATGCCTACAACAGGGAGTTATACCACGGAATTGCGGTGGAGTCACTGCAGATACAAGCCCGCACTCAGCCGAACAATCTTGTTGTGCGCCTTCCAGTCGTTTCCGACTTATGGCGAACCCATCTTGGGGTTTTCTGAGGGCTGAGAGTGTGTGACGCGCCCAAGGTCACCCAGTGGGCATCCTTAGCCCAGCAGGGAATCGAAGCCTGATCCCCAAGGTCCTAGTCTGACGTTCAGACCACTACATCTGGGGACCATCTCTAGAGTATACGATTACTCGGGGCCACCACCTGAGTGACCATGCTTTCCCAAGTATCACCACGTTATTTCGGCGCAGCATTCACGCACCTGCGACGGGGATCCTGCGAGGAAACCTACTATACCTTAAGTAAAGCATGAGGATCACAGCCTTCCTTCCGCACACAGGATTTGTAAGTCCTAGCAAACTGAATGGGCTGACTCCCAGGGAAATGAGTGTAGGCTTGTAGAGTGAGCCGCTGATGTAGAAGAAAACCCCAAAGTCCAATTTAGGGTCTTTCCTCACCACATAACTATTGCACGATGATTCCACTTTAATTGGCATGGTTCTGTTCTATGGGATTTGAAGTTTAGGGGGGGATACTTAGAATTCTCAGCCAGAGAGCTCAAGTACCTTCCAAGACTACAAACCCTAGGATTCCAAAGGAGGCAGCCATGGTAGTTAAAGTGGAATCATAGTGCAATAGTTATGTAGTGCGGAAAAGCCCCCAGACTGCCGCTGGGATCCCCAGACATGCTAAGGCATCGTTGAGGAAGACCTCAGATAACGGAAACACAAGGACTCCCAACTCTGGATACTTCTACAGCCCCCCGCCCCATTTGCTGCGAACACGTTGCTTTCAAGTCCAAATTAAGGATTAGGAGGTAAGATGGAGACGGGTCTGTAAGAAGATGACTTGGAATATAAGAAGCTGCCTTCTCTCAGGACATCAATTTAACTAGTCTAATATTTTGGCAGGAACTCGCCGCGGTCTCCGTTTGGGCAAAATTATTTCCTAGT